>JAQMYJ010000011.1:7465679-7481766 GCA_030014305.1 Clarias laeviceps | reverse complement strand
ACACACACACACACACACACACACACACACACATACACACACACATACACACACACATACACACACACATACACACATACACACACACATACACACACACATACACACACACATACACACACACTCTTACCTCCACATAATGGGCATACAGTCTCAGGAGGTTCAGGATGATCTAGGCTGCCCTTAGATGGCGATGTGGCTTGTATGTGAGGTTTAACAGGGTTGTGTCTGTGTGCATTGTTTTTCTTCTTGGTGGCAGTAATGTCTGATGTACTACATCTCTGCCTTTTCGGAGTAGAAGACATGCTTGCCTGCTCTTGTCTAAAGAAAACAAAAAACATCTGGGTAAAAGCCTTTTCCAGAGACACAGATATCATTTCATTTGTAACCTTTAAACATAGTACAGAGTGACAAGTTTCTATATTAGATCATTTTGTTTCAGCACAGTCAGAAATACAGTACATACGTTGCTGCCTGCCTTCTCCTGCTTGCCTGGGGGGTCCTGGCTGAACCTGAAATGAAAAACCACTCACTTGAACATGCTATAAAACAACTGCACCAAACACAAATACCCATTTCCAAATAAAATCCTCTGAACTCTGCTAAGCTTCAGTCTCACCATGCTGCAGGTTCTGAGTCCTCTCCTGTCTATCGCTACTGCTGATTAAATCTTTGCACGAGGTTTTGTGAAGAGAGCGCCTGGTTGACTGTGCGGCTGTCACCATGCGCTCTGCCCTGCTCAGTTTCCCACAATTCTTTGTGGGTTCTCCTGGTGAGCCTTCTCTGAAACAAAGAGTAAAATCAATTAACCTGAGATCCTTAAGCAGTCTTGCTAAAATCAGATTAGGAAGAAACACGAGTTTAGGTTTACACACTTGACTGTATTATTATTGGTTGTATCCTGATAAGTTTTTACTCATATGGTATGAATTTACACCTGCAGAAAAATGAATGTCTGGTTCACTAGACTGAAAAACTTAAAATATGCCAATTATCTCATTAGATTTAAGTACTTACTTTATTGTTTCTGTATTAAATGTGTGTTAAATGTATTTTTGCATAAACAAATAAATTCAAAAACACCATAACAAATCAGAAAACACTAGGACATATCCAGAAACAAAATACCAAATGAGAAAACATAATGACAATTCAGTCAAACCGGTAAAGATAAGTATAATTTGCTAATTAAATTCTTATTGCTGGTTGAAAGAGACATCTGTCAATCAAGACATACAAGGAGTACTTTCACATCAAGTCAAATTTGGTTTTATTTTGTTTTTGGTTTTGTTATTTTGTTTTTGGTTTAGTTTTTTTGTTTTTGCATTTGTTATTTTGTTTTCGGTTTAATTTTTTCCTTTTTGCATTTGTTATTTTGTGTTCGGTTTTGTTTTTTTCTTTTTGCATTTGTTATTTTGTGCCCAAACCAGAGCCACTGGATGCAGTGCCGGTCCCAAGCCCGGATAAAATGGGAGGGTTGCGTCAGGAAGAGCATCCGGCGTGAAACCTGTGCCAAGTTGTAATGCGGACTGGGTATTCCGCTGTGGCGACCCCTTGTCGGGAGCAGCCGAAAGACCAACAACAACAACATTTTGTTTTCGGTTTTGATATTTTGTTTTGTACTTCTCGGCCACCGTATGTATTTTATGTAAAACGTTCATACGTTTCTGAATCTGAATAAAACTGAAGATGCAAATAAATCACAAAAAGAATTATAAAGGTTTCAAGACTTTAATTTATGCTCACCCTGTTTTTTGGCCAAAGAATGTGTGTTGTACGGGAGGGCTGGAGATCCACTCTCTTATTGACCACATCTTATCTGGTGTGCTCTGTTAAAAGCCAAGTGAAAGATATTAAGCACCTGCCCATCACTTAATTACAAGTTTATGCCTATTGGTAAGCTAGAAGTCACGATTGGATTTTCTTCAACGTCATCTGTCCTATAGGGAAGCCATCACAACAACCACAGGAATTAATAAATTGCCTTGCTGCATCTTACCTGATTTTTGGTAGTTGGGTTCTCCTGATTGTCGGACAGCTCTTCAGTGTGTTCATCAGCAGTGCGGACACGAAAGAAAGACAGGCCAAATTGGTTGCGCTTGTTGAAGGGCTGACTGCAGGTGACCCTCAGCCTGTCCCAGCTCTCTTCAGCAGCCTGGGGCAAAAAGTCACCTGACAACAAACACACATCAAAAAACACTGTTAAGTCCTTGCAGCTTTATCATCTTTATCTGTGAACTAAAAAAACAACAATAATAAAATAAATGTAAAAATAAACTAAATTTTAAATAATGTCTTAAGATATAGTGGCACCTTTTTTGAACATGCGCACGGTGTGCTTCCCTGTGCCTTGTCGTGAATCAGCAGGGCTCATCAGGGTCGTAGTGGGCAGTAGTGTGACATAAGGATGATCTATATCCCATGAAGAACGGCCCACATCCACCTGAATGAACGCGGAGCCATGATTTCCTTTAAAAGACAAAGCAAAGGAAAACACTTTTTGTAAATGCATGAAATAAACAAAGATAAGAATAACTACTTCATCCGCAATGCATGTTTGCAGATCACAAATAATGAGTAGATGTCTTATGCGTTAATTATTACCAAACTTGAAATTATAAATTAAGTTTTCTAGTGGCTAGAGGTGTAATAGTGATTTGTGTATTAAGTAGAAAATGGGATGTTTGTGCAGAAAATATGAGCCTTCTATGGTGCTTTTTTATTTTAAAAGGCATCTAGTGAGCTGTAGTTAAAACTTAGAAGCTGTCCTGGCATTCAGATATTTAACAGTGACAAACTGAGCTATCGTTAAGATTTAAATAAGCTTCATGCACAGTGGTGTAGTGGTTATTACTGTGGCCTCGCACCTCCAGGGGTGAGAGTTTGCATGTTCCTCCTGTGCTTGGTGGGTTTTCTCCCACAGTCCAAAAACATGCTGTTTAACTGCCACTCCCAAATCGCCAGTAATGTGTGTGGGTTTGTGCCACCCGTGAAATTTGCATGTTCTCCCCGTGCTTGGCGAGTTTCCTCCGGGTGCTCCGGTTTCCTCCATCAGTACAAAGACATGCAGATTAGGCTAACTGGCATTCCCAAATTGCCTATAGTGTGTGAATGTGAGTGTAAGTGTAAGTGTGTGTGTGTGCGTGTGTGTGTGTTTGCCCTGAGATGGATTGGCAATTTTTACACGTTTAATTTTTGGGGAATATGTCATACCATGACATGTCATATAAATGTGTTTAAACATTCGTGCATTACAATTATTATATATTTTTGTGATTTTTAATGTAACATAATTTGAATACAGCTTATATGCTCATGCGAGTTGATCTTCAGAGGTGCTCTGCAGGGTTTCCATGAAATTTAAGCATCATAGTGGGGTAAGATACTGCAGGCATCAGGGTAAGTGTACTGACCCACGTCAATAAAGGCGATGGTGGAAGCGCGGTCCAGCTGCAGTTCGGCTTTCAGGAGGCCGCTCCGCTCGGCTGCACTGCACAGCCACGGGCTGCTCTCCCCCCCGCCGGAGCACAGGTTCACCACACGGTGCTTCGGGTCCTGCAGAGACACAGATCACTTTTATTTATCTACGAATTTATGCAGGCGGACGGTTAATGTCATTTTAACGTTATACAACTTCCGCTGGAGTGATGCTAAACAGGTAGAACTAAACAGTTAGCTTAGCAGCTAACTTCATAAACATAAACGCATTACTGCAGCTTACCTCTGACGTGAACGAGACAACATGTTTAATTCTAATTGGCGCCATTGTAAAAGCAGCTCACTTAACAACTAAACGACAACATTATTTTAAAATACATTTACGTTTTGTTTTTTTTTTTTAACGTAAATTCGTTAATCAAAGCTAAGCGCTTCGAAACAACTCGCCGGGTTTTTTTTTTTCCCGCCAGCTGTTTCATCTGACTGTCACTAAGCAACAGTGCCTTTCTTCATGTTTAATGGGAGTTAAAGCGCCATTTTGTGGCGCATTACTGCCACCTATTGAATCGGTGTATTTGCAGCGTTGTACTAGCAGGAGAGAACATGACATCATTTCGTTGAAAGCTGTTTTATTTAAAGGCGGCCATATTTGGTGACTCAAAATTGGCGACGTAAACTGACTACATGAACCTACATGCTTTAGAACTTGATTGTTTTTCAATGTTCATCAGGAAAATGTAGTGTCTAACACTAATAACCTGATAAAACATTTTTCACATTTTGGTTATGCTGTGTTAATAATTTGATTGATCCTGGAAATAATTACATTTAATGACTCTATCTCAGGCGGGATGGTGGCTTAGTGGTTAACACTAACACTAAGTCGCCTTGCACCTCCAGGGTCTGGGTTCAGTTCCCACCTTGGGTCTGTGTGCATGGAATTTGCATGTTCTCCCCATGCTTGGTGGGCTTCCTATTAGTACACTGGTGTGATGCTTCTATCTATGTTTCCTAATAAAGGTTCTTTGAAGGTTTGGATAAATTCCCATGACTGGTTTCAGAGGAGTTGTGGACAGAAAAAGTGTGATGATGCTGATGACAGATATAAACATAAATGGATGTTTTGTCATGATTAAGTTAACTGGCACTATTCATGATGGGTCCATCGCTCCATGCCCTTCCCTTCTTGAGTCACCCATTACTCTGGAATAGGGTCAATCTGGACTTAGACCACAAGACCTTCTTCTATTGTTCCAAAGTCCAACCCTTATGCTGCCCTTCAGTGTTCTGTCTGAACAATTTTATTCTGATTAGCTTCAGTAACAAGTGGTTTTATGGCCACACAGCTGTTTAGTCCAAATCCTGTTGGTTGAGGAAATGCTTTTACTTCAAACATAGCTGTTTTGTAATGTGTTGGACCAGTCTTAACCCGAATCCAGTAATTGTAATGTTTAATGTAATTTGACCCTTCTGAAATGGTGCCTTATTTGTGACTCACAGTATACCATAGCATTAGAATTTCCCTTTACTAGAAGCAAAAGGCCCCAACATTCCTGAATGACAATGTCTCTGTGTGCAAAATGAGGCCCAGTGAGGTGCCAGGGTTGAAGTGATAGAAATGATGTGGCAGCACAGAGCCTTGACCTCGATCTCACTGAACAACTTTAAATGGATTGAGATCCTGACTGCATATAGGCCTCCTCACCCAACAATGCCTGACAGTACCTGACCTGACAGAAATTCCCACAGCCACACTTCAAAATCTGGTTTAAAGGAAGGAACATTTTCTAATTTTCCAATTTTCCTTTCAAATATATGGAATGATTTATTATAAGGGAACTCTTAATTGAGTGATAATTTGAAATACTTTACTAATTTGGTCAACAGACAGGAGGGGAGAAAAGAGGAGTTGTTTAAGGTTAAATTACACTGCCTGGCCAAAAAAAAAAAAAAGAAATCGCACACTAAGACTTCATTCAATCACCTTTAGCTTTGGATGTTTGAAATTTCCTATGGAATCACTCATTCACTTTCAGTAAACACTTTATCCTGGTCAGGGTACTGGTGAATCCGTAGATTATCCGTGCAGTCCTTCACAGAGCACCATGCACATTCTAGGGCAAAAAATGTATCAGAGCCATTCCAATTACTGGCATGTCTTATTGGAGGAAACAGGAAAACCCAGAGGAAACCCACGTGGAGACTGGGAGAGTTGTGCTACTCCTAGTGAGTAAGGTGAAGATGCTTCCTTGTGGCGAAAGAAAAGGACAGAAAACGTGTACCTAAAATGACCAGTAATGGGATTCTAATGGCAGCTGTTATTTTTTTGCCAGTAAACTGTAGAAGAAAGCCGGGCAGCACAGGAGCCAGACGCGCGGAGACGGAGACAGTCTGGAGCTGCGCTGCGCTGCGCCCTGCGTCCGGGGTTGTGCCAAGAGATCTGCTGTCCGTGAGCTCAGTTTTTAACTTGCTGCATGTCAGAAGTTGATAGGCTGATGGATGGAGTGTCCGTGCCTACAACAGCCTCTTCTGAAGGCATTAAAGAGCAGTCATGTGAAAGGAACGCCTTGGCATCCGAGACCAACTCCGACTCCAGTTATCTGAGATCCGTGTGCAGCGAGTCGTCTTTCATCATGGCTGAGCCGAAAATAACCGTGGAAGCGCCGTCCAAGTTATGGATAACGACCGTGTTTGTGGTTATGGTGGTTCTTCAGGTCGCCTCCACTGCTGGATTATTCGTTTATCTCAATATGTCAGTGGCTCAGGTAAATGACACCACAGGATCACTGCGACATGAGAACAAATCTTCTAAAATGCAACTGCTGAAAAAAAAAAGGTTTGCTTGCCGAAATATCTGATCAGGGCTGAACAATCTTTCATCTTTCAATTTATTGTCATTATCCCTGTTTTGTGTACACATCTGCTTGTAAATTTATCCAGCACTGACCTCATTATACTTTCCAGGAGCACATGTAGGCTACAGGGTCAGCATTCCCTGATTTCAGGCATATATTACACACATATAATGTATATAAGGGAAGAACTTTATGCTCATCTCTTATATTCATAATGTTATATTCATAATGTTTCAAATATTCTGATAAGTTTTTCATTTCATTAGTAAACAATAACTTAATAGTTTCATGATCATGATGGGTGAGAAGAAAACAAACTTCTAAGTGCAACTGCACAAAAGTTTGCGTGGAAAATGATCTGATCAGAGCTGAACACTCTTTCATGTTTCTGTATTGCATACAATGTTTTGTTCTTTCCTTTCTCGGATTATCTTCATTTATACAATTTGTTGCTTTAATGCATTGTCATTCTCTCTGCCTTTGTGTACACATCTGCTTGTAATACTCTAAATGGGAACTTATCCAGCACTGACCTCATTATACTTTCCGGAGCACAAGTTAGATATGTAGGCTACAGGGTCAGCATTCCCTGCTTTCCCTGATTTCAGACATTAATACACAAACAAGCTATGTTAGATACAAACACATCATTTCCTGCACACTACATAAAAATAAAAATAAAAATCTATTAATTGATCTTGTAATGCTACAACATTCATGTTTCTATCCAGCACAGTTTTAAAGAAATGATTGGACATAATTAGGGAAGGACTTTATGCTCATCCTTTAGAATCATAATGTTGTCTAGTCTTAAAAAAAGTTTTTCATTTCATTAGTAAACAATAACTTAATACGTTTCAAGATCATGATGACCATGCACAGTTACGGCTTGTTATCTGCAACAAATTAAGGTGTCATAAAAACTATATTTTTGAAAGTGCACACAAAAATATAAAGTGCTTACTATATATACAGTATAAAGTTCATAAAGCAATATGTTTTAAATGCAGGTTAATAGATCAACTTTTTCAGTGTGGAAATCCAAAACCTATTGCTGGGCTGCAACGAAGCAATGCTTAAATCTGTGTATATAATGCATAACTGTCCTGTAGTCTGACCTTGCTAAAAACCACAGAACTTGGGGAGCAAAACTATGACTACAGCTACAAGTGAGTGACATTCCCACAGAGATACGGCTGTTAAAACAATCATCCAAACAAACAAGACGCAGTCGTATGAGATTTTCATATGTGGTTGTTTATTAAAGTGATAGGCTGGTGACTTTGTTTGCACAGTGCTACCCTGGAAATTCTGTTTTGGTCTTTTACTGCTGCTGTGATCAGTCTTATAGCTCCAATGCAATATTAAAGACACTAACTTTGAGGAAAGGTGAGGGAGACTAGTGAGAGATGACTATTTATAGCTGTTGTAACTAGTAGTGAGGAAACCAATATCAGTCTTTCAATAATTTACGGTCTTAATAAAATGATCATGCTCTTCACTCATTTAACTTCATGGTCATTATTGTATTGTGGGAAAAATGGGAACTGCAACTTAGTCTATCCCACTGGGACAGGAATCACGCTGCCCCATTTTTATCTTTTAAATATTTACAGCGGAGAAGCAGAAGCAACAGACAGGTCACTTACTGACACGATTGCCTGGGTCATTCTTGGGTTTTTTTAACACCAATTTGGGTTAGTTAAAAAATATTCCAGATTTTGTTTTACATATTAAGTATATTGCATTAAACATATTAAAAGAAGATCAATTGTTCCCTTTTCCCTTTTCCAAATGTTTATTTTTTATGGTGAGGGGAGGAGGTTTAGTTTCATGTCCTTTTTTTGGTTTTGCTGAAACCTGGTAACCTCTGATTATAACACAAGTGACCACAGGAACTTATTTGCATTGTCAAAAATACACAACATTAAAGGTAACTACAGGGTGTCTTTTTATACTTGGTTTATATTGGCATAAGGTGTAGATACGATCGGAATCCGAGTCAAACCAGGACTTGTGATGAGATTTACATTTACAGAAGACTTCAAGCACAGTACAGTGATGAGACTCTAAGCCAAAGCAAACTGCGGTGGCTCAGAACTCCCATGAACTTTCAGTGAGTGGAACACCTAATTCTTGAAAATTGAAGGTTAAATTGTCACCAATTTGTGTAAGAGATACATCGGTTTGTGAGAACTGTACACAAAATCATTCATGAACACCATTTGCACATTACAGGAACTTGACTGGGAGTTCCTGCCACATACCCCATACAATCCTGACCTCACTGTAAGCCATTTCCACAGGTTTGGGCCTACATAAGGAGTTCCTGGGAGGCCAGCGTTTCAGACGTGAAGCAGGCAGTCTGATCATAGCTACTGAAAAACTTTTTACCTTGATGGCATCCAAGCACTAATGAAACGCTGGGATAAAAGCATTAGTGAAGCCGGGGATTATATAGAAAAATAAAGTTTATAGAGTTTTTACTCTCACGACTGTGTTCTGTTATTCTACACAATCAAAAATCCTGGTTTGACTTGAACACCACTTGGATTTTTCAGATAACCTGGCTTTTATTGTAATTCCTGTGCCAGAATCAAGAAGCTGGTACAAGTGGGAATTTCCCCTATGAATGGAAACTTTTGGGACACCTGGACTAAAAGAAGTATATGTATAGTGTAGTCATTGTAATACTTGACAAATTGCAGTGGTATTAGAGGAATAAACCCCTTCAGGATATGCTGTTGTCTTTTGAAAAATGATAGTAACTCTGGATTGTGTCAGGTGGATATTCTTCTTCTTTTGTGTACACATTATACTATTTTACCATAATGTATGGGGACTTTTGGGACACTTACCTGGTACCTGGTAATGACATACTTCTAAAAATGAATAATAACACAAAACACTAAATAACTTGTTTTAATTAACTTTTACAATCTATAAATAGAACAAAACCTAACCAACATGTAACTGAGATGCTATCAGTGCTGGTCCACAGGAAATACGGCCTATATAAGGAGATCAGTATTTCCTTTTAAACATTACCTTCATATATCAGAATTATGGGGGTTTTGGCCCAAACATACTAGAAGTGTTTTCAGCCTCACTTGTACGCTTATCACCCATGTCTTGCTAACATCTGCACCTACACCCTAACCAAACTGAGCCTTCCATTAGGCTCACATAATGTTTATGTCATTTCATGGCAGTGTTTCTCTTACGGTTTGGTTGTGATGACATTTCAGGATGTGTTGCAGTGCGGATTCCTAAGAAGGGAGGGTTGCAGGCAGCGCTAAACATCTGCTCAGACAGCAAACATGTTTTTTGAGTTACACTTTAAAGTGTCCTTTGTATCAGTCTCTGTGATACAACTCTGTGAACGATCATATGACCCTTTGAGGTTATTTTGGTTTTAACCCCGTTTCTCATGTTTCTCTCTGGCGGATGGACAGGCCCGGAGTCAGGGAGTGTCTGAGGAGCTGCGCTGTCTTGGGCTGCTGAATGTGCTGGAGAAAGATCAGGAAGTGCCGGATGGTTTGCTACAGCTCTTCGGGGAACCATGCATCAGACTGGCTGAAGGAATTAGGACATATATATCCAAGGTAGATGAAATATTTGGGGTTTCTTACTGAGGATGGACAAGGAATTGTATTTGAATTATGATCACGATATTTCAATTATCTTCAGTAAGTACTTTATTATGTGGATCAGGGAAAACTCTATGCATAAGTGAGATGCCTATCCATCACTGGGCACCATTCACACGTTTATTTACACATTGGACGTCACACCATGTCAAATGCAGCGGCACATCATGCTCTGCAGGCACACATTATTCGGTTGCATTTCAAAAGGAATGTTCAGGCCACACCGGCTGTGTTAGCTTGTGTGTGATCAAACCATATATTAAAAAGAAACTCACTGAAATCACAAACTCACACTTGCAATCTATACTTTGTTTAAAATCATTGCACAGCAAATGCTTGTAAGGTGGAAAAGAAAAGAAATATACTGTACGTATAATCGTTATTCAGGAATCCCCACTGGCTTTTCATGTTGATAATAGCGCCCTCTTCTGGACATTATGTATAGATGGAGTATACTATATGGACAAAAGTGTTTATCCAAACCTGCTAATTATTGAATTTAGGTGTTTCAGTCAGGCCTCTTATGAAGGACCCCAGTGAGGGATAATCTTAATGCTTCAGCTTACCAGCTTTGGTGAAGGCCCTTTTGTATTCCAACATGACTGTGCCCCAGTGCACAAAGACTATAAAGATGAGTTTGGAGTGGAAGAACTTGACTGGCCCTAACAGAGAGCCTTGACCTCAACCCCATGGAGCACTTTTGGGATGAACTGGAAGGGAGATTGCGAGGCAGATCTTCTCATCCAACAACAGTGCCTGACCTCATAAATGCTCTACAGAATGAATAGGCATGCATTCCCATAGAAACACTCCAAAATCTTGTGGACAGCCCTCCAAGAAGAGTGGAATCTGTTATAGCTGCACGAAGGAGCCGACTCCATATTGAAGTTTATGTATTTGAATCCAGCAAAATTTGGGCAAATACTTTGGTCCATATAATGCACAGTAGCTGAACACATGCAATGACTGATTTGATTTCCTCGTCTTGGTCTTATGTGCTATTTTAGTGAAGGACATATACAATGGTGGTCAAAAGTATTCAGACAAAAGTGAACTTCAATGTTTTAGTGACACTAATTTTTTTTTTAAATAAGGACAATCAAGAAAATAAAAAAATATATTTTTTATGTCATGTAATGAAATTACTACACAACAATCAGGATTTAGGATGAACTTCTTTATTCTTCAAAACCGGCTGTGCATAGAGTCATAAGTCCATGCCTGCTTGATTGCTTCCTGAAGATCATGTCCAGAAATTTGCCAGAGAAATTTTCAATTCACTTGGGAATTCCCTAGTTTTTCCATGTTTGTGCAGACGAGGATTCCCTGCCTTCAGAAAGTTAAAAACCATGCCACATATTTGTTCCGTCTATAACTAAACCAGCTGATTCTAATTAGCACAACTCTTCAACAAGATAGGCTTGACCTAATTAGTGACATCACTTGTTTTATGCAGACGGATAACTATAATACATAGCATATGTTGTCTAAATACTTGGCTGAGAGGGTGTGTGTGTGTGTGTGTGTGTGTGTTTAACTGGCGTTTTAACTGCTAATTTATCCATTAATTGTTACAAATTAAACAGTTAAAACCCCTCTCACTACAACATCAGTTAAAAAAATCAGAAATGTAATATCGCGGACTGATAATTATGAATGAAATGAGTTGATGCTCTTCTTCTTGTGTCTGTGTGGAATGACTGAAGACTAGGAGCAACTCCTGACACAATGCATATTTAAATTTATGCCATTTGGCAGAATACTGTATCTCATTATACAGCTGAGCAGTTGAGGGCCTTGGTGATGGTGGAGGAGTTCAAACCGGGGACCTTCTGGACCATAGTCCAATGCCTTAACCAATGAGCTAGTCCTGCTCCATACATGACAGATCACGGCTAAATTTTGGGGTGACATAGTCTTAGAATCGAACTGGAGACCCTGGAGTCGTGAAAGAGCAAGACTACCTCAGACTAGAACAATATTTATACAAAGATTTTTAAGTGCATGGCCTGTGCTTTGTTTACTCGGGTATCTAGTAGTTAATGGTTTGGCTAAACATATTAACATGTGCAGTTTTTCAGGACATCAAAACATCAAGTGGAACTTCTTACTGTACTGTACATTCCACACTCTGTCCTTAGTACTGTAGTTCTCTTTCCAGTTCGTTTTGTATTTTTCCCCCTCGTTCTTTCTCTTTCTCTCTCCGGACATGGCCTATACACTGAAAAACCTTCTTGTATATTTGATATGTGGCCATGAAGGAAAGTCGATCACTTGCGATGTCAACACTTCTTTGTACTGTTGGCAGGAACTTGCCTGCAGTCCTTGTGGCTTTTGTTTTCTCAGAAGCTCTGTGCCTGGTTCCGAGAGGATAAACGTGTCTTGAATGTTGTCACGAGGCACCGCTAAAGCCTCAGACTCCTGCTGAGCTCTATTGTCCTTGGACAGTGTTAAAATTTCCTGGATGTATCTCACTTTACTCTCTCACTTTACATTGTAGATTTTTTTGATACACATTTGATCACAGTAGTTTTAAGGTGGTCAACAGAAATGATGTTCACGATGATGTTCACTGTTAACAGTTTGTTTTTAGTGAGCAGCTTTTCTGATTTCTCGCTTAGGTTACAGAAAGCATCATCTCGCAGCACGTCTTTCAAGGTAAGTTTTAGAATTTTAAATCAATAAAACCTGCTGTGTAATGGTGGCATGGTGGCTTAGTGGTCAGCACTGGCGCCTTGGACCTTTGTGGTCCAGGTTCGATTCCTGCCTCAGGGTCTGTGTGCATGGAGTTTGCATGTTCTCCCTGTGCTTGGATGGTTTCCTCCTGGTTTTATCCCACAATCCAAAGACATGCAAATTGGTGTTCCCAAATTGCCCGTAGTGTGTGAGTTAATGTTGACCAGAGGTCCTACCACAATTGTTAAAAAATGGGAATAAATAAAATGGTCACATTGGTCTCTAGTTGGACTACAGAGGTTCCTAGATGGTTAGATATATACCGTATTTTTTTTGCATTCTAGAACAGGCTTCCCATGCCACCTGATACAGATACACATATTAAAACAAGTAACCAAATTCCAAATGTTCAAATTGCACCTGCTCTCCTTGCATTCCCCCAACCCCCTCCCCCCCCACACCCATCTTTCTTACAGAAAGACCAGCAGCTGAGCCCCGTCTGAAAGTCCACACTGGTGGGAACCAGAGGCCCTCGGCTCACCTCACCCTCCGAGACAATGGATTACAAGGTGTGTACATGCGCATGTCAGAGAGAGTTAGGGTGGAACCTGTAATCTAATGTAAACTCAAATAGTTCATTCTTTGCAAAACAATCTAGGAAGTATTTTAAACTCAGCAGTATATTTGAATGTACAGAACCCCGCTAGGTGAAACACCAGGAACAGGATGTCTTCTGTTTGAGTCTGTTCTTCCTCATGCTGTCTCAGGGAATTCTTCCTTTCCATTATATCACAGCTCAGTTGGATTTTTGAATCTGACTGGTCAGAAGGTGTTGCCTATTTATAAAAGTTCTATCTATAATAAATAAATCATACTTTTATATTAATGCACTTGTTATTATGTCTATAGTAAAAGATAATTCTCAGGGACCTGTTAGGTAGACACATGATGTCCACCCAGCAATAAATGGATTAACACTGTGTTCTTATTCAGCCATTAAAAACATATAATCATTAATATTTGGAAGTTTTCTGTAAGAAGGCCCTTTTTAAACATTTAGACTAATTTTGTGTTTCTCAGTAAAATGATAAGCTGTAATTTTTTTGGTCATATTAACTGATTAAATCTTATACTACATTGTTGTGGATCCTTGACTAGTACCTCCATATGTCTGCCTTCAGCTATTAAATTGGAGGCACACAATCGTCTCAAATTGCTTTGTATGGATTAATGAGGATTTCTCGTCACTGGAATTAGGGTTGTTTCCGCGACCCATTACTGCATAAAAATTCCTCTCTGCACAAAGCAAGGCCTATGAAGCCTGGGGCACCTTTGGGATGAATTGCTGCGTCTGACCTCATTACTGCTCTTGTGTATGAATGGGTACAAATTCCCGCAGCCATGCTTTAAAATCTAGTGAAAAGCCTTCCCACGAAACAGCAGAGAATGGAATAAAACGTCCAACAAGCACACACTGTATAGGTGTGTTGGTCAGGTGTTGCATACCTTTGACCAGATATCTACTTAGTCAATCTACTCGAATCTACTCACTCACTCATCTTTAGCACCGCTTTATCCTGTACACAGGGTCACAAGGGGCCTGGATCGTATCCCAGGAGACTTGAAGCACGAGGGGGGGGTTCACCCTGGATGGGGTGCCAATCCATCACAGGGCACACTCACATACACATTCATACACTATGGGCAATTTGGTAATCTGCATGTCTTTGGACTGTGGGAGGAAACCGGTGGACCCAGAGGAAACCCACCAGGGAGAACATGCAAACTCGAACCTGGACCTCAGAGGTGCAGGGTGACAGTGCTGACCACTAGGGAAACTCTAAATGATTAAAAACATCACACTATTCAAATCAAGTCTCAAATCATGATTATCAAAATATTACTAAAGAATGGATCCTAAATCACATTAATATACAATTAATAAGAACTGGTTGCAAAATAGTGAACAGCATTTTATTATACATATAAATCCCTGTTTTTTTTATTTTTTATTTTTTTAGGCCCGACATCTTTAACTCCTCAAAGAGATCTCCACCAGTCCTGCCGTCACCCTGTACGTTCCTGGGGCAACCAGAGCTTCGGTACACACCTGCACAACATGACCGTGTCGAACGGACAGCTGCGGATCCCTCAGACAGGACGCTATTACCTGTACGCTCAGGTCTACTTCCGGTACCTCACATTGTCCAGCGGGGATCACCAATCCAGCTCAGAGAGCCAGCAGGTGGTGCAGTGTGTATATAAGAAGACGGCCTATGCGCAGCCCATTCAGCTGCTGAAGGGAGTGGGCACCAAGTGCTGGGCCCCGGACAGAGAGAACGCCCTCCATTCCATCTACCAGGGAGGCATGTTCGAGCTGCGAGCAGGAGACGAGATCTTCGTCTCGGTGTCCTCTCCTACCGCAGTGCACGCGGAGGATTCGTCCAGTTACTTCGGAGCCTTCCGCTTTGACCTCTGAGCTGTGCTCACTGGGGGTCTGAAGCGTTCAATATGCAGACTGTGAGAAAAAGGAAAAGAGTGGGTGGAGTAAGGAAGGATCTGTGCAGCTTCCTGTTTACTCAGACATCAAATGACTCAACAGCAGACTAATGGAGTGCAGACGGAGCATGCAAGTATTAAAACCAGAAGGATGCTTCATATGGGGGTGGAAGAAAAAGACAAAAGAAATTCTTCAAAAAAGTAAAAAAATAACAAAAAGTAAAACTTCTCATGCTCAGGAGTTTTTTTTTTCCCTGCTTGGAAGTGTGCAGTAGGACTTTGAATGGGTGGTCTGGGGTTTGTGGGAACACAGCTAAGGAATTTCATGAATTTACAGGATTTAGTCTGGACGAAGAGCAGCACAATGTATAGATATATACAAACGCACCAGTGCTGACAGCTGGTGTGACACAGATCCAAACAGTCCAAGAAAAATGCATCACTGATAATAATACTGTTTGTACAAGAACATTAACTATATATTTTTTCTTTTTTATGTTGAGTCAGCCCTAATACAATTTGCTAGTCGAGTTTTTTTTGTTGTTGTGTTGCTGTAGTTTCACATGCACTAGAGCTTCTAGTCTAATAATCAGGAAAACGAATATCCTATTAGTGATGTGACTTCCAACTCTGCAGCGAGTCACATCATTTGACTCAGCTCACCAGATCATACAAAGAAACTCAGAAGTTCAAAGAAGGTTTCCAGTGAATCATTGAAGCGGTTATTTAAACTGAATGAATGAATGAATGAGTAATGCATGCCATTGCTGTCATCGAGGATAAACTGTTGCATTTGGGTCACACATGGATTCTGTTTAACATTGTCCAAAATGTGCGTCTAAACCAGTGGCGGCTGCTAGCTTTTGAAACAGGGGAAGCTCATATTAGGACCTCATCATAAAATTCATTATGTTATTTGTACGTAAATTCTGCCCTCCGTTCCTTTTGCAGAAAATGGTCTGTGACCCT
>JAQMYJ010000011.1:7453294-7463304 GCA_030014305.1 Clarias laeviceps | reverse complement strand
TTGTAGACCCCTCCATGATTTCTAAGTAAGAGAACTTGCAAAATCACAGGGTGATCAAATACTTATTGACCTCACTGAACACACACACATAGCCAAAAGTATGCGGACGCACAACGATCACGCCTACATGTAAGCCTTCCTATGTCCTTGTATGCTTCGGTATTATAACTCACATTCACTTAATTTAAGAACGGGATGCAAACATGTTCTGTGCACTAAATAAGGTCATGATTTGCCAAGGTCTATGCAGAAGAACCCGAGACCCCTTGGACATCAACACCTTGGTGATGAACGTAAACCCTGACTGGGCATTAGACCTCCTCAACTGAGTTTATGTACAAGTCAGCCTGGACACAAAATAAAACATTTCTGTACAACACTGCTCATGTGCAAGCTCATTATTAGTACTGATTGCAGTTAACTAACTGCAGTAAACCCAGAACACACACAAAAAAAACAAAACAAACAAAAAAAAAAAAAAAAAACACACCCACACGTTCAAATCACAACTTGCCTTATGAGTGTTAATGAATAAATTACTGTGATAATGATACATTTATACTTTAGAAGAATACATGAACCTTCATGATAAACACATGAATCGGATCATTAAACAAGTACAAACAACTGATTAAAGACATCACATATTACAATTTTAAGACCTGACAAATACATAATGCTCTTCCCAAATGGAGTGCTCGGCAAAGAAGCTGCCATGTGACTAATCCCGATCTGCAGACACACTAATCTGAGGACCCACAGTAAGTGAAAAGGGATGGGATGATGTATGACCCTGGTACGCAGGGGACAGCTGCGATTAAAGGGGCAGATCCAACATGCTTCCATATACAGTACAGCTCTGAAACATTTCAAGACGAAAACCTGATAATTAAATCAGGAGCTGTGGATACGATACCAGTATAACTTTAGCCCTTGATGGATATATGAACAGCTTACAAGCAATATGTATGAATGTGTATTTGGAGGATGATGTAAACAATGAGAGAGTTGGCTTATGCGCCTGACCTAGAGCAGTGTCAGGTGAAAAACCTGGCAGCCATCAAGAACATGTCGAGAAAATCCTCATTCATACACTTATACACCTTCATTTGCTTTAATTTAACTGATATTATATACACTGCTTTGGATGAGATGTGTATCTTTTAAAATAGTTTTATCTTAAACACTGAGATTAGGGTTGTGGTTAAAATATGGTTAAAGTCTTCAACCATGCATACATCATATCCTGAGAAATATAGTGTTATACAATATCTATTATTATTATTACTGTTTTTTTTTAACAAGTAAAGAGGCCTCTGCTACAAATGACCATATGTTGTATAAACACACCTGAAGGAGAAAATATATAAAGAAAAGGAACAAAAAGTCAAAGTATATTGTTGATGCATGACCACTAGGCTGCGCTAATTAACAAACATTGCAACTAAAAAAAGAAAAGCAACTCTTTTTTCAGGGGGGATCATATATGAAATACAACAGTGGTCTAGCTGCGGGGCAGAACAGTCAGTCATACCCCGCCGTAAATCCGTGCTATGCAAGAAAACAGCCAATTAAAACTAACAAGTGGAATGCTCAGCTGCCTCGCCGATTCATTAGGGGTAAAAGCAGAAAAGAGTTTGAATGCTTGAATGTGCAAACCCTAAAGGACTCGCCTTTTAAGGGGGTGGAAAGTGCCCTAAAATCATCTTATTCACATATTTTACAATACTGTAAACCTGTTACTGTTCAAATGCAATAAACACTTAGCTACCTGATCAAAAAGTTAAAATTGCAGCTATGTAAAGATGTCAAACACAAAATGGAAAAGGGAACATGAGAACATGAACATTTGTGCAGACCCAAACAAACACAGACATCCACTTGTGGTTACCTGATACTCAATTTTAGCTCATTTCTTCGAAATACTAAGCTGAGATTAGTCATTAATTGCTTGTAGTCATCAAACACATCTCCGTGAACTGTATCCAAAGAAAGGATGAATACAGAATCACAGATGTAGCTCACAACACAATTTTCCTTATTTTGTAGGAACTCTAGCTACAATAAGACATTTCTATGATTGGGATTGTGCATGCATATCCTCTCAATTACCGCCCCACTCTTTACCTTCAAGATGAACTGATAAAGTCATGATATGTTATGACATACTGGCTACTTGCAAATTGTAAACCAGGACTTGGTGTCAGAATCTGGCCAGGTTTGATGATTAAGCCGTAGTGCATGGAGTGTCCAACTTGGCACTAAAAACAGTCGTCACAGTGTGAGCTCACTCTTGAAACCAGCACTGATGTCTGTAGTGCAGATCAAACAGTTTTTTTTTTTTTTTTGGGACACCTGGGAGAGTAAGTAAGATTATAAACACCGGCTTTCAGTTGAAGAGGATGGAGTCTGGGTCACGGTTGGCTATCGAAGCCATGTGCTTTAAAATGTCCTTCTTAGTGATGATGCCCAGTAAGCGTCTGTAAGTGAAGAAAGAAATAAAGATATTATGTACTACTTATGTCAGATTTTCCTGTCCTTTTATACATAGGACATGGACAAAATGTATCACATATCTAGAAACCTACAGTATATTTAAATTGATATCAATAATAAAAATGGTGTATTTTCTATTTTCTTTTGGCTTCTGTGTCAATGGTATATGGTAATTCATCTTAAAAAAACGTCAAAATACCAGTTTTGAATTGATCGAGCCATGCTTACCCGTTATGAGTGACGAGACACTGGCGCAGGCCGAGTTTGCGAAAGATGTCCACTACAATGTCCATGGCTGTGTGATCGGTAACTGTGAAGGGACTGAGGTCCATGATGCCACGCAGTTTCAGGGGAGGAGGGCAGTCAGGGGGCTGGGGCGGAGTGTACTCGGTGAAGAAAATCCGTGATGTGCTCACCACACCCTCCTGCCGTTGCCGTGCGTTTTCTGAAGAGAAAAAGGGGAAAAAAGTATAAATCAAATCAATACATTTCTAATTTGCAACTTGAAGCAGTGGTCTCCATTACTTATAATGCTGTGCAACAGGAAACTCACATTACCAGGTCCTGTAAATTCCTTGAACTAACTAATTTTATCCATAATCCTAATAGGTGATAACTGGATTATCGGTGTGCGGTACTATTTGAGAAAAAACTCTTTTTAAAGCAACAGAATCGAAACAATATTTAAATATATTTCAGAAGAGAGTATGCTTATACAGCTCGACAAAGTGGAACAACAAGGGGTAAAGATAAAACCTCAAAACCTCAGGGTCTGTATACACACACAGTTTATTCACAGAGATGGATTAACTCACGCACCAATGGAAATGACAAGATCCCGGCGGAGCACAAAGCCCACCAGCCTCTGTGACTCTTGCGAGACCACGACAGGAAAGCCGCTGTATGACGTATCAGCGATGAGAGTCTCAACCTCCTCCACGCTCATGCCATCCTGTGTAATGACCGAGAGCGGAGGGTCACTGCGACGAGGTCGCATGACGTCCATGGCCAGGGTTTTATGACTGAACTCATCTTTGGGCTCTAGGAACGGGTAGCCGTTCAGACGGATATGGGCCTCGTATATGCCCTCGCGGCCCAGTGCGTCTGCCACCCACTTACTGGTCATGGCGGCAGCCATTAGGGGCACAATGTACTCCAAACCTCCAGTCAGCTCAAACATAATGACCACCAGGGAGACCGTCATCCGAGTTACACCACCTGCAGAGTTAGTGGTTCAAAGTTGATTTTTTAAAAACATGTTTTATGCTTGTTCCACATATCTGCCTCATTTCAAAGTATTTCATGAACGAAGCTATTTTCAATATACTTTAATACTGAAATATTTAGGCAGTTGTAGAGATCAATCAATCATAATCTCTTACCCAAGCAGGCAGCTGCTCCAACCATCGCATAAAGGCCTGGTGTGATGCAGTCTGCCCCAGGTGAGCACCAGCCCTTAAAGATAACCCAGTCATGGTGGTAGTATGCCAGCTGCTCCATGCCCACACCCAGCAGCCTTCCGGCAATCGCCCCCACAGCCATGCTGGGGATAAACAGACCTGAGGGAACCTGTGTGGAGGAAAATGGACAATCACAGCTCAGATTAAAACATTAATTATGTCTAATGACAATAGGCTAAAACTGCACACAAGCCATGCCCCAGTTACAAAACAATCAACTCAACAAATTCCAACAGAGTAAATAACATATCAGAATCAAATAAGATGGAAGTACATGTATCATCATCTACAGAATATATTCAAGCTGAACATTATCCTTTATAATCCTTTATAAAAGCATAATTCACTCCCCTGACAGACGTCAATACTGCATTGAATCTAGGGCTGCACAATTTGAGTAAAATAAATAAATAAATAAATAAATAAAACAAATCATATTTCAATTACTTTGGAACATACTATGATTGTGATATCCAACTATTAAATGTATTATCTTGTATCCAAATGTACTTATTAAGGCTAACAGCAAACAATGGCTTTAAGAGGATGTCTGCCTATCACTTCAAAAGTAAAAAATAAATAAAAACTTTCAATTATTGACACACATTACATATAAAACAGACTGTGCATATACTGTATACTGCCTGTAATAAATTGCAGCCTTTTAAAGCCTGATTAAATAATTGCACAGGTCCATATAGCAATTTTGATTGTAACTCATTTTAATGGCCTCTTTTTATATAACTACAAGATGGATTGCAAATTAATTAAATAAGCACTTAAAAGACAAACTCCTGTGAGGAGCATCGACTGGTGTCACATGCTGTCAAATTCCATCTACAGGTACTGTACATCACCCCCCATTCCAGGAGACTACTTTACGTATTAGTCAAATTGAATGCTGGGAAAGGGTCTTGTGCACTTCATCTGCAAAAAGCAGTCAACCTAATTGAGATTATAATTATGAAAAACAATTAATGTGGATTTAAGTTTGACATGCAAGGAACAAAAGAAACATGTTGTAATGTAAAAGCATGTAGGCCGCCACTCCTGAGTAAAACATAATACAATTATGAAGATTTAATGAATAGCTTTCACTTATTATCTCATTATTAACATGTGCACCATTGTAAAATAAAGACTTGTTAACAAGAAGCGATACAGAGATGTCAAACGGGACAGAGGAAAAGAAAATGGCCAATATTGTTTTACACTGCATTCATTTGCACTCAAATTCACAACCATTAAATAAACACATCTGACAGAAAACAAGTGCGAGCCATGCTGTCTTTCACACACACCTGCAACACCTCAGGGAAAACTGCTTATCTCAGTCAAACACTTAATGATGATATGGAGGAAAGTACAGTATAGAGGAGTCAGAAGTTCAATACACTGACAGTTTCACTCAAAAAAAGTGCAAGCATGGTACAATGGAGGATTTGCAAATGGGGTGAACTGGTGATGCATGAACATTAAAAACAAAAGCCCGTCCGCCTCTTCATTTTTGCCTCTGTACATTGCACATAGTAGATTTCATTTCTTGTGTGAATAAACGTTAAATGATTACTTACTAGGGATGGGAATCACCAGTCACCACCCAATATATTATCATCAATAATACAATGCTTAGGTGCCGATTCAATTAAAATTGGTTCTGCAAGTATCTTGATTTTATAAATATTCCAATTCGATATTACATTTTCCCTGATTTTGTTACACATTTAATGCTAAATGTTTAATGGTCAATCAAAATGTAGAGTGTTCCTTACCTTCTTAAAACTTTAAAACGAAGTGCAGCATTTAAACAATATAAACTAACTTCAAATACAGGTGCTTAACATTTAACTAAAATTAAATTTAGCAAAAAGTACCTCTGTTATGTCTAATGTCTAATTCGCTCACAGATTTCACCGGTTATGGTCAATCAAACTGAAAAACAGGCAAATTGGGACCTTGGCTGCTTAACTGGTGCATCGCTATTATAAATGTAAAAATAGTTTTAAAAAATTAAAGATTTTAGAGTCAGTGCAGCGATACGCGAATTGCCACACAAAAGAATCGCCATTCATAGCTGAATACATTTCCCCCCCCATCTCCATTAGTTACAGTGGTAAAGCTGGATTTTGGTTGATGTTAAATGTGTTACAAATTTCTCATTTAGCTTATGAAGCCTCTAAGTAAAAGTCAACAAGGTAAAGTACTAATAACGTATTAATACTTGCTCAAAAACTAACAAATTATGGATGTCTAAAACATAAAACCATTAAAGTGAAATGAGGGTGAAATCAACAAGTGCAAACCTGACTCTTTTGATTATTCCACCTTGTAGCATTACATTTCTGACTTCTTTTTTTGAAAATGCAATGCTACCAGGTGGACCAATCACCTGCATTTTTAAATTTAACCTACACCTCCATTTTTTTAATTGAACTGAACATCATACTGACCATTTCCACAGATGACTTTTTGATTTCTAACAAACTGAAGGTTTGTAAGTGCGCACAGACACACCAACGCACAAGTATAAATGCTGAGAACGCTGCGGGCCACTTGTGTAGACTACACCCAGGGCTCCATGTAGACTTGATGCAGAAGCATAAATTAGGCTTTAGATGTCAGCAGTTTTGAAACAAGTTATGTTTTAAGGCAACATCATTTGCCATCAGTTGCAGTTTCTCACAGCAGGGGTAGAAACCAGATTTAAGATCACCACCATTTTCTCAGATTTCACTGTAAGATATTTTGTCCCCTAAAAATGTTCTTGCTTACAACATGGGAAAGAAAAGTTGTGTGCCACTAATGACATCAGCTAACAATTCCTAACTTGTACTTGTTGTCTAAAATTACAAAACAAAAGATATAACATAACATTTGTTGTATTTGGTCTTTAAACAAATGACTCATTACTCTTTTAATACTATATGGGATAAACTGACCTTCATGCCAAAAGTAACCACAGTGATGAGCATCTTGAAGATGAGCGCCAATGCCAGTTGCCACATGGCCGTGAAGACATCGTGGCTAGCGGGTCGGTCGGGCAGGGTGTTGCTGTTGCTCTTGACATCGGTTGCATTTCCGTAGTTGCACAACTGGGAGGAGTCGAGCAGCCCGCAGTCATTGAACAGCTCTGAAATGAGCTCGCTGGTGCTCATGCGTGTGTAGCTATTTGGGAATGCTAGCACAGCTGTGAGCGCCGTCACCACCAACACCTCCAAGACTGGGTAGTGACCCTGGCGTGTCGTTTTGCGTCGCCGACACCAGGCGATGTTCGCCCGAATGAAAAAGGCGCCCCAGATGCCACCGAAGATGCCCAGTAACACGAAGGGCACCAGCTCAACTAGATGCCAGGGGGAATGAAACTCCACATAGAACAGCACCAGTCGGCTGTTTCCAAACGGGTTGATGGAGCGCAGTGTGAAGGCTGCCACGAGTGCGGCGAAGAACGAGCGCCACAGTGTCTTTAAAGGGAAGTAATAACTCACCTGCAGAAGAGAAATGTTCAAAGAGGACTGCTTGATGGACTTAGTGCTTTGATTGACTATAAAAGAGATAAGCTATATATTCTGTCAGAGGTAACAAAACCCTCACAAACACAACTGAATAGAAGTAAAGAGTCAGCAGAAAAGGACTGAACTGTAGGGCATTTACCTCCTCTAGACTGAAGAGAACTCCTCCAATAGGAGCACCAAACGCCACTGAAACACCGACTGCAGCAGCAGCAGAGAGTACCTGATGTATTAACACACACCAATTAGAGGACTGTTACAACTGACCGCAATCAACAAAGCTTAGACAGAGAAATTATCTCAAACTTCCCAATTTTTTTTCTCTCTCTCACACACTCTCACCTCTCGCCTTTTGGCCTCATTCTTTCGATACTTGGTAAAAAGATGGCACAGTATATTTCCACAGCAACAGGCTACATGGACCAGTGGCCCCTCTTTGCCTAGACTCAGACCCGACGACACAGCCAGCACCAGAGTGACTGTTTTAATCATCAGTGTCCACTTGCCCAAATAACCGCGAATGATGAACCCACTGAGGATAGTCTTAATCTAAGGGCCAGAGTAAGAGAAAATTATTTGTCAGAAAATGACAGATCTATATAATGAATGACAACAGATTCCATCTGGATAATATTAGATTAGAAACAAATAGTAAAAATGTTTAAAGAAAAGTGAAAATCTTGTACCTCCGGGATACCAGAGCCACAGGCATAAGGGGCAAAGGCTCTAACCAGAGCCACTGCGAGGAAGGCGAAAAGCAGAGCCCAGCAAACATACATCAGATAACTAATGATGTAAGCAAAAGGTCCTTCGTTGGAACCAATCATTAGCTCGGCCCAGGTTTTCCACTGAGGACACTTGTCTCTCTCCTGGAACGTGGCCTCGTTGGAGTTCCAGCAGCAGTGCTCATGGTTGAACCAGAAGTCATTGAGACATACTCCTTCCTTCAGGTCAGTCATCCAGTGAGCGGAGATGTCGATCCCACCAGCCAGAGCACCTTTAAAACAATTTTAAAAAATAAACCAGAATGAACATTTGTGGTTTTATCAATAATATCTACTGTAACATAATTATTTTAACATTGATCTAATTCATTCATTCATCTTCTATACTGCTTAGTCTATACAGGGTCACGGAGGCCTGTAGCCAATCCGAGGAAAATTCAGGCACAAGGCGGGGTGCATCCATCGTAGGGCACACATGCACACACCACCCACTCTAATTGATTGAGAACACCAATTAGCTTAATTCTCGTGTCTTTGGACTGTGGGAGGAAACCAGAGAACACACAAATACTCGAGGTGGGAACAGAACCCTCGACCCTGGAGCTGAGAGGCCGCAGTGCAAACCATTAAGCTGCTTTCATTTTAATTTAATTTAATACACAATTATAATTATTAAAAGGTTTAAAATGTAAAAGAGTTAAACTGAAAGGAGCTTCAGTTAAAAACAAACCATTTAAAGTCATTTAAAAAAAACAACAACAGTTTATATATTGATTACTAACCTGACATCAGTCCAACCAACAACATGAGAAGCCAACCCGAGAAGGCATCATTGATGCTCTTCATGAAAGCCCATGTAGACTCTTTGCTCTTACTGGCGATCTGCGAAATAGAGTGATGCACAATCACTGCCTGAAAATCAGGTTAGTAGATTATTAGTACAGTCCCACCACTGTCTAAAGGGCTTATGATTGTCTTTCCAACTCCATCCAAGTCTGCCTATTGCTAAGTGATCTTGTTCTTAATCTTGTATTCATGTATAATCAGGTGCTACTGCATACATAAATTCATAGATTGGAAGGAAAAAGTCTAGCCAACACTAGAGACTGAATTATATGCTCCAGGAATAACTATTTGTAGCGCAGTAAACACAACCTCTCTGTGACGATCCCGGTCCTTGGACTTCTCTCGCACCCAGTCAATAGTGTTGAAGTCTTCATAAGTGCCCACCCCAGGCACAGGCTCATCTAGAAGATCCATCAGCTTAGGAACCCCATTAAGTCCATCACCAACTGCACCTGCACCTTCACAAAGAGGATGTTAGACAAATACAGACAATAAGGTTTAACATTCACCACAACTATTAATATTTCATGGAGACTTCTAAAGGGAAAAATCTGAAATCTGAAAACATAAGTTCTATTAATATCATAAGCAATTTACTTTATAAACCATATGAACAAACTAGTATATACTACAAGCATTATTATAGGAGAAATTATAGGGATACACTTTTTTTGTAAAGTGGTCTAACAGCATTTTTCTAATCGTTGGCTGCTATAGGTTCCTGCTGCTCTTAAACAAAAACCTGTTAATTTCTCAGTGGTCACCGTGAATCCTGATTGTTTTTACCGGTCACATTTTAGTGACTTCATTAACATTATTTTATGATGTGATGCAGCCTAATGCATTGATAAAGAGGTCCTATTATGCTTTTTCAAATATGATCTTTCATGCAGTGTTTCATGTAGCTGTATGTGAACATAAACTATCTGCACTATCTGTGACGCTGACAGTGCACGATAAATGAAGTTTTTGTC
>JAQMYJ010000011.1:7388010-7430625 GCA_030014305.1 Clarias laeviceps | reverse complement strand
TTACACACAACTGAAGTAGTTCAAGCCTTTTATTGTTTTAATATTGATGATTTTGGCATACAGCTCATGAAAACCCATGTTCCATGACCCACCACCAATCCTTAAAAATAAAGAAATGCAGGTACATGAAGGTAGAATTAAGCAAATCTTTATCTACCATATGGTAGATTATGGTAGATCCAGATTATAAAATCTGGATTGATTGTACAGTATAGAGCTTTTAAGAATGGACATTGTCACAAAGCAGTTTTACAGAAAATTCAAATTCCGAATGTAAATGTATATAGATATACAGATTTTTTCTGTACAATGTAGTGAAGTAAAGTAAAAGCATCTTCTAATAAAACTACCCAAATAAAGTACAGATATGTGAAATATTTACTTACAGTAACAAAGTAGCTTTACTTTATCTTAGTTACTTTCCACCTCCACATTAAATACAAGGAACTTTCCCTGTAAAGATTAGTTTCCAACTCTCAATATGGTTCCTGGAGCTTTGTGCACTTATGTACAGTTTTGACACAGGAGAGAAAAGGCACAGGAGCACATGCTTATGTAATAATGAAATTGGGCAGCAGTCCAAAGACATGCAGATTAGGCTAATTGGCATTTCCAAATTGCCCGTAGTGTGTGAATGAGTGTGTGAGTGAATGTATGTGTGTGTGCCCTGCAATGGATTGGCACCCTGTCCAGGGTGTACCCTGCCTCGTGCCCTAAGCCTCCTGGGATAGGCTCCAGGCCCCTGCGACCCTGAATACACAATAAGGCGGTACAGAAGTACGTGAGTGAGTGAAATTGGGCAGTTGTAGGTAATTAATATTTAAATAAAAAAAATTAAGTCTAATGCATATTCAAAACTTCATCTCTTATACTTTAACAAAAAAGGAAAAAGTATATCCCCTGAATATTTTTACTAATGAAATAATTAAATCATATACAAAAATACAAAAGCATCTTTATATTACATTAAAAACTCCCCATCTACTTTTAGTGAATTTCTTTTAAAGGTGTTAAAATTACTGCCTCATGCACTAAAGATAACTTAAAAAGTATACTTTATGGCATGTCTCAATATATGGTGTTTGCAATATTTAAACCTATTTGCCCTTTGATTAGGTCCCTCCGACAGATGTTCCTTCGCCCGTAAATCTACCCAGGGATGTGAATGGTGGAATTGATTATCCAGCCCTGGTGCAAATGCTGAAATAAAGCGGACAAATACAAGATCAGGCCGATATCCTGTACATCTTTTATAAAGACAAATATGGACATGGGTTTCTGTGGGAAGTACAACGATACCGTGTTGTTTCTGAGGTCATTTCTGATTGATGTGATCTTTCAAAACATCCAGAAAACTGAATTAATTCTTATAAAACATACTGTAATGTAAATGTATTGGTTGTTATACTGTATATTGCATCTTGCATCTTCAGCAATACTGATATAGCAAAGGCAGTTTTAAGAGTTTGAGTATGTATGTGAGTAAATGTGTTGTTAGAGGTATGGACTACTGAGCGACCTGTATGAGAAGAGAAGCAGCCTGAGACACTGGGGACTTATTCGTATGATCAACGGCATGCTTCGCAGGAAAGTGGAAGAACTCGATGAGGTGACTGCCATGTTGAACACAACCGCTGTCAAATTATCACTGCTTTTTTATTTTACTCATACAACCTAAAGCACACTGCATAAACGAGGAATTAACAGAAGAAGATCTGCCAATTTAGTCTTTGTCCTTGCTTATTCATGTGAAAATCTTGCGGGTGATGGTTTATTATTTTTCAATAGCAGCACATGCTGACGTCTTTTATTCTTCTTATACTGCAGGAATCTGCCAGTGATTACATTGTTTATTTAATAAAGTCTTTTAATAAGTCTTTTTTTCATGTCTAGCTGCTGTAAAAAAGACAGTCCCCTTTTTTTTCTCTCCAGTCACTTTTTTTTTCTCCCTTGTCATTAAAAAGACAAAATGCAGTTTATAATGTAACAGTTTATAATAAAGAAGTCAGAAAGCATAAATTTCTTCTTGCTGGAGACTCTCCAATGGTGAAAAACTTATTAAATGCTAAAAAGCACTAAACAATTATATATTATACATAATTGCTAAACAATTATATATATTTTTATTACTAAATAATAGGGTGTACGTTCATCTAATTTCATCATCGATACTGCTAAATCCTGTATACAGGGTTGCACGGGGACATGAAGCCTATCCCACAAGACTTAGGGCACGAGGCAGGTTTCACCCTGGACACCCTGTGTCAACCCACACACACTTGGGAATGCAAATTAGCCTTATCTGCATGTCTTTGGAAGGAAACCATGCAGATTGCCCAGAGAAACTCACAGAGAACATGCAAACTCCATACACAATTAGGAATTGAACCACTCTGCGAATCAAACCGGGCCCCTGGAGGTGCAAGGCGACAGTGTTAACCACTAAGCCACCGTGCCTGTTTTATGTTATGTAGTGTGTCGACCACATTAGTCCCTGTTTATTACAATGTGTGTGTGTGTGTATTGTATATCAGTGTGTTTTCAACCCTGGTCCTTGAAGACCACCTTTGCACATTTCAGCTTTCCCTATATTCTACATTTTATTGCCTTTTCATTTCCCTGCTCTATCATACCCATTTTTGATTAAGGAAATGCTGTAAATTTCCTCATTAGTTAAATCAGATGTGGTGGGAGATGAGCAAACACTGAAACATGCAGGGCAGATGGTCCTCCAGGACTGGAGTTGAAAACCACTGCAGTATATTATACAGCAGTATAACGTCGTCCAAACTGAACCCGAAATAAATAATAATATCCAGCAACAAATGTTCAGAATATTGAAAGCAACATGCTGTCTAACATTGTACTGAAAATCAGAGTTTTATTGCCAAGTACGCTTGCACGTACAAGGAATTTGTTTTAGTGACAGAGCTTCCAGAACAAAACAAATGACAAGACAAAACAGCACGACACACACACACAAAAAAAAACTAAAAAAAAAGAATAAAAAAAAATGGAATGTCTATCTTTTATTGACAGACTTGCACTGATTTGCTGCCTCACCAGAAGCACCTGACAGTGGGGTTTCCACCTGAACCACGAGAGAAAACTATTTCAGCATAAGCTATTTCAGCATACTATACACAGTACCATCTAAATTCTGGGTCATGTGACCTAAGTTTTACCTTCCTTCACATAACCCCATGCCCCCAGACAAGCTGGCCAGGCTTATTGATGAGGCCAGTGAGAACAACCTCACAATAGCAATCCTTACTCAGCAATCCTTACTCAGTTGTCTTCTTTCATACTCTCTTCTACATCTGTGTACAGTTAAAGTTGTTTGGAATGTGCTGGTACTGATGCTCATGTACATGATTGGCAGGAGATCACGGTGTATCTGGCCATGAGCATTCGAACTCAGCCAAAACTTTTCAGTAAAATGTTCCGCCTCCGCATCGGCCTCATTATCCAGGTCATGGTCACTGAGCTCTGGTACTACATCCGTCCTCACATACACCTGCTCGTAACACAACATGAAACGTGCTTGCAATATTAATAATGTGTGAAATAAGATGTCAAAATAAAACCGCATAGAGTTACTTGTGGAAATCTTAACACGTGAAAATAACTGAGGCATGTCAACAAGAATTGCAAGTGGACAAATAAAACCTAGTACATAAAGATAAATAAATGAATAAATAAAACACTTTACTATTTCATCACTAGCTTACTAACACGTAATGGCTACTGGAACATATTTTTGTGGAAATTTTGTTGAGGCAAAACATTTTATTCTTAAACTGATTACAAAAAAAATATTTCAATCTAAATGCACAATAAATAACTGATCAATAGATTAACTAAATACAGTACTTAAATTAACCTGTACTTAAATTTGCTAAGACTATTTATTTATTTATTTATTTATTTTTAACCTCAGGAGGGGATGCTACTGGAAGTCTGATGACTCCATGCGAGCTGAAGAACCTCCTCTTCCAGATCCTCAGTGCCAAAGAGTTCAGAATGCAGAGAAGTGGTGAGTTTGTTGAGAATGTTTTCAAATTTTACTTTGCTTGAAGTCTTCTATAAATGTCTATCGGTTTAGTATCTTCATTCACAGGAAATTTCATCACAATCCCTGGTTTGACTTGAACGTTCCTCATACATTGTACATGATGGCTTATGTATACATGGCTTACTGTATGTACTGTATACTTATAATGGTGGTTCCACAAATGTCATTTGTGTCCCATGGATATTTATAGAAGTATGTAGTACAAATTTGCCCTTTATCTAACTTAATATCTAAGGCCCAATGTAGTAAATTTTTTTTTTATTAATTTACATTTTATTGATGTTAGAATCTGAAATATATATTTATATGTGTATTTCAGTGCACTCAACTGGATCCGGTGTAAGCCCAGCCATCTCTTTCCAAGACAAGAGTAAATCTGGCTCTGTAAAAGATCAATTAAAAGGCAGCGCTCAGGTTAAATGTGATGTCAAATTGGTATGATGCATGGATTAGCATAATTCCTTATCTTTCTGTCAACTGTTTGGGAAAACAAACTAATTTCTGCTTTTTTAACATTTATTTTAAGCCATTATCAGTGCACCCCTTTGATATTGACAATATTGAGTCAGGGGTGAGTATTGTGCATGATAAAACTGAACCAATTCATTATTATTATTATCATTCAAAAAGTCTATGGGTAATGTTATGCGATATTGCTTTTAAAATCTTTTGATAAGTAAATATGTGTCTGTTAGAGGTATAGACTTGCTCCTATTGAGTCCTTTCAAGATTCTTTGAGAGGTGCGGCACAGGACAGAAGACAAGGTCAGTGGCTTCGCCGCCGCCGTTTAGATGGAGCTCTGAATAGAGTTCCTGTTGGTTTCTATCAAAAGGTCTGGAAGATCCTACAAAAGGTCAACAGAAGCACATGTCAGTGAATGCTGATGCCTGTTCTGTTCTGTGATGTTGTTTATGCTAAATCTTCTTTGCCTTTTTATTAAAAGTGTCATGGACTCTTTATTGAAGGCTCTGTCCTTTCATCATCGACCACAAAAGAGGTCACTTAATAACAAGGTGCATTTCATTCAATAAGGTATGGTATGAGTCATAAGCATTAAGAATTTTATTTTTTTCTTACTAATTGTAATCAGATGTAATCATTACACGCATATCCATATTATTCATTTAAAGTGGTACCTTTTATCTGCATACATACTGTAAAAATGATGTTTTTAGTTTAACATACAGTATTGGAACAGTGTACTGTTTCATTACAATTTCTAAACAAAATGTTTTGTTAAGTAGTCCAATTGTTTTTTTTAATGATTGATACACTTTCAATTAATATTCAATGAAGTTATGTTAATTAAGTTTGTTATGTCTAACAAGTTTGGCAACATTTGTTCCCAACACTTTCAGTAATGTTCAAATACATATAGAGGTGGTGATGAGAAATGTTTTTTGTATGAATTTTCTTCAACCGTTTTTGATTATTAATTGTACAGCTAAGTTGTAACCTCATGGCAGAGACAACCAGGTTTTGTTCTACAATTTGGCTCACCTTTTTCACAATCATGCTGAATTTCTGCTACTATACTGCAAAAAATGTTCTGTAGAATTTTATGTGGGACTTCAGGGAATTTCTGAGATGACATGAATGTTCCTTTGAACTTTTGCTTTGTTTATAGAATATTTTGTTTAAATTCATTTTAGTTCTATATTTGCATCCTGTGAGATAAGCCTTAGGACTTTAGATTGATTGGTGGAAACCCTGCAGCCATTTCTCTGTTCAAGTCAGTTATTTCACACCCGTTCTATTCATTTTAGGCTGCACAAATTACATTCCTGTATGCCTGTCATTCTTATGTGATTTTGTTAACAATGATTGAGAAGAAGTTTACAACTGGGAGGTTGCACAAGCCAATTTGCACAGAAGAGAATCCACCATAGAACTGTTACCTTAACTATCACTTCATCATTTATACAGATTTGTGTTTCTATAGAATCTTTGTCCTACAAAACTTATATAGGCTATAACCTATAACAATAAGCCATTATTTTTTCCTGTATATTATCTATAGAATTGGGTTATTTGGAATTCTATAGAACATTTTTGCAGTGTAAACTAAAATATAAACCAAGGAAAGACTAACATCAGAATGCTTCATGTCTTTTAAAATATTTTTAATTTTAGTCTAATTATACATTCTTAAAGATATTTGTATCTTCTGTATGTGGAAACCAGTACATACATTTAAGCCATCTTTTTTCAGAAACTTGTTAATATTTATTTATTTATTTTTTAATCTACTGTACAAAATTCTGTCATAAATCTGTGCCTTCTCTATTACAGAAAGATCTAGGAGCAGATGATACAATCCTGGAAAAGGATCAGTCCAACGGTATCTGCAGGTTACTTCATGACAGTGCACCCAGTGGCCGTTTCGGAAGCATGACCTACCTGTCTAAAGCTGTAGCCACTTATGTTGATGAATTCCTGCCAACTGGGTCCTGTGCCCTTCAGTGACACACTCTTGCAATTCACACTCTAGCTTGCAATTTGTTTTTAATGGCTGACAAATATGAGTGGTTATAACTGGCATAGAAATATTATTGAAAATTATAACATTATTGAATAACTGAAACAGAAAGATTTTTGTGGGTGTCTAAGACAGTGCAAATGCGTATTTAAATGTGAAAAATATTAATTAAAATATTAATGTTGGCAAGGTTTAGGTGTGCAAATTGATTAAAATAAAGACATTGTCAATGTAGCGGTCTTCCACATTCATTTACGAAAAAAGAGAGATAAAAAGCATTCAAAATCCCGGTATTACAATGTTATGGCCTAAAATATACAGGACCGTACAAGTATCTTGAACAACCCCTCATTATTTAATATTACATTAAATTTTATTAAAATGGTGAAATTAAATGAGAGGAAATGGGAACAAATGTTTTACTGTGACAAGCTGCAAAGTGCAATTAAAAAAATTGATGTTACAACCTGAGCAGCAACCTCATTTCCCCTCTCGTCTGTTCCAACCACTCAGCATTCAGCATCACCAGTAAACTCATCTGCACCTGTTTCTTACTGGTTCATGCCTTAAGTTAGATGCTTTGTTTAATGCTGGAATGCTTTATAGGTCACTGTGTGGCTTAAGAAACGAAACAGATTCCTCTGAAACTGGTCAGGGGCTGGACTGAAAATAAGATCCTTAAATCGGAGGCAACAAAGTCCTTCAAGAAGAACAGTTCCTCAAGACTACATTAAAAATATAAGAAAGTCTGGTTTTGAAGGCAACATTGAAAGAAATGAGTGGTTGCTCAAGACTTTTGCATATTACTATATTAAACCAAATCATGTTCCACTACATAAATGCAGACCATATAAGACAAGTTTAAAGTGGGTGGCATTTTACTGTAATTTGCAGATTCCTTGAAACTGGATTCAAGTTTTTCCATACTATTGAAAACTGTAGACGCTTTCGGGTGAGCGCTGCATCAATATACTTCAAGGTTTTAACAGTATATTATGATCAAAAAGGCTTTTTTTTTTTACTAAAAAAAAAATTGGATTTTCCAACAATAAACATTAAAGAGAGAATATATTCGCATTTGACCATGGGGAAAACAGAGTATGCTTATCATTGAATAAAAACCACAGACGTGAGCACACTGCTGTATTTATTTTTAATCCATACAGCCATACCTTAACCATACCTGAATGAAATGTTACAAGTTACTGTATGCATAAACAGCTTCAACTTGTAAGGTGAAGTCCAAAATGTTCAGGGACAAGACAAATGTACAAAAGTGACCTGTACACATTTCTCCAGGACTCAAGAATTCAGGAGGCCAGCAACTGTGGCACGATCATCAACATTGACAGTGGTTGATTCAAAACACTATTCAGGCAATGTGCATACAAAACCGTGGCTTGGTTTAGACATTATAAACATTAAAGATTCAAGTGCACACAATTACAACAACAAACTCTCCGACCGGGGGGAAATAGAGGGGCAGGGGACTTGACATCATGACATTGTTTCATTCCACCGCAAATCACTATACATTGTCACTCCATTCGCATTCAGCCAGTGACATCATCTACTGTAAGAGGGCCATCTAGAAACACTAGATCTGACACTTAGGAAATTAAAGAGAATAAAATGACAGGACTATGTTATGCTCTCGGGGCAGGGGATGCTACAAACACACAGCTCAAGGGCAAAAATGGCACGTGATCATGTCAGTCTCTGAACCAATTCTCACATCTTCGTTGTCATATTTGGTTTTGGGTTGGTTGATGTTTTTCCTCTGGCGCTACTGTCAGGCTGATGCTCTCCTTAGCGCTACATGAAGTGCATCTGAAAATGGAAAAAAAAAAAATATATATATATAGATATATATATATATATATATATATATATATATATAGATATAGATATAGATAGATAGATAGATAGATAGAGTATATCTGTCTGTTCAAAGTAATACATTTCATATAAATGTTCGTCACAGTAACGTTTCACAAATTATATATCCCTGTGCTGTGTGCTGGACTAAATTATGGAAAACAAGACTTTCATTTTATTTCAAAGGTAATATCTCTTAATACATTGTTGTTTCTTCATCTATACCGCTTTATCCTATGTACAGGGTCCCATGGGGCATGGAGCCTATTCCAGAGAATCCACACACAAATGCCAATCCCTACAGGGCAATTTGGGAACGCCAAACCTACTGTACAGGTCCTTGGACTGCCACAGGAAGAACATGCAAACTCCATGCACACAAACCCGAGGCGGGAATCGAACCCGCACCCTGGAGGTGCAAGGCATCAGTACTAGCCACTAAGCCACTATGCCGCCTCTGTTAATACGGTGGGTTGAAAATGCAATGAGTGCAGTATACCTGAGTCCCGGGGACAGGGGTGAAGGGGTTGGTGGTGCGGAGAACAGGCTGGTTGTACATCACAGGCTGGGGTGCCATTAAGGGCACTGAACTCATCTGGCCCATGGGAGGAGGGATCTATCAGAAATCAAACACAAAATGATTTTTCACAAAACAATCACATTAGAAAAAACAACTTAAAATGGCAATAGCATAAATATGATTTACAAATTGCATATAATTCTTCCCTTCCCACGGAATGCAGAATCATTGTTTTGTTTATGATTTTTGCATTTCTTGTTTTGCACTACACTCACTCACTCATCATCTATACCACTTTATCATGTATTCAGGGTCGCGGGGGTGGGGGTGGGGGGAGCTGGCGCCTATGCCAGGAGACTTAGGACAGGAGGCAGGGTACATCCTGGACAGGGTGCCCATCCATCACCAGACACACACTATACACTCATTCACACACTACGTTCACAATTCGAGAACACCAATTAGCCGAAACTGCATGTCTTTGGACTGTTGGAGGAAACCAGAGTACTCGGAGGAAACCCACCAAGCACGGGGAGAACAACTCCATGCACACAGAGATGGGAATCGAACCCAGACCCTGAAGGTGCAAGGCGACAGTGCTATCCACTATGCCACCATTTGCACCAGCTATAAGCTAAAAAAAATCAGGAAAGCTTACAGCCACTAGTTTAGCATTGACTGAACCAAACTGATTTCTCATCACACATTCAAATCTCAACTAAAAAAAAACATTAACAGCACCCAGATAAACCCAATAGTAGCAGCCATCTTGAAGCTTTCTTCTATAGCAATTAGTTTAGTATCACCCAACACTAAACTAATATGTTAGTTATTTGGCCAAATGATTCTAAGTTGATTGGCATATTTAATTTCTAAAATATAGACAATACAGTTATAGTACTGTACATTATACTTAAGGAATAAATCACAGATTTTTACGAACTCATATACAGAGGCTTGTGTATATATTTTTGTGTGTATATTCACAAACTGATTTTTATTAAAGGTGTGTTTTGGAAGTAGTCTCCAGTAATAAAGGGCATCACATCACCCTTTCACTGAGTACTTGAACAGCATACCAGCATATTGTGCTCTATTCCTACTATATGGTTGTAATGAAGCAAAATACTGTAGTGTCTTGTAATGTATGTGAGTGTGCTATGATACAAGAATGCAATCTACATGATGCTGAACATTACGCTATTAGTATTTTCCTTATGTAAACATTTGGTAAGATGTTTTTTTCCCCTACCATCCCATATACAGGCACTTGGGGGGTTGTCATTGGAAATGCTACCGGAGCTGGTGCCTGAAAAATAAATCAATCAGTACACATGATGAAAACAAATGGTTGCAAAAGGATTTCTCACGAAGGAGTAACGAAGAGACTTACATAGCCAGTATAAATCATTCCATTCTGCAGTGAACAGATGGAAGAGGAAAAGAAATGGTACAGTTAGCCTTTAAGGCAGCTTGTGTTTGCACTTGTGTTTATGTAATACTGTCTATATTCCCAAGAAATGTCTGGTTGAGGTTTAAAGAGGAAAAAGTTCCTACCATCTGTGGCACAGGAATAGGGGCAGGGGCCAGATGTGTGTGTCCCCAAGGTGCGGTGCCACTCATGGCTTTAGACTGCCAGTGAGATCCTCCTGTGGTTTTCTTCTCCAGGTGGGTCCACTGCATCTCTGGCCTTATGAGAAAGAATAGAAGAACTTCACCAACAAAATCTAGCTCTCATGGCAGCGAATGAGGCCTGAGATTAAATATGCAGATTTGGATTTACGTACTTTGGAGTTTAACACTGTGATTTATGCAATACCTTTTTGTAACGAAAATATTGCAACTAATCTACTGCCTTGGAAGTGTAAAGCAGTGAAAGTTAATAATAGATTATGACATAACAAAGTACCTAACAAACATCATGCTGCAAATGATAGTTGATAACATAACTTATCGTATGGTATCGTATCGTAATGTTTCACAACATTTACTCTATATACTTACAGTATGTGTCCCATCACATCAAATCAGCTATTATGTCCCAATTTGGGTGATTTGATTTTGAAACCAAGTTTATTACTGTATCAGGTCAAGTTGCTGAGATATGGCCAGTGCGAGTTTGTTTAACGAAATCCCCTTGGAAAAAACATCATCGATATATAGTAATATTCCGTAATATACAGTAGTAAGTAAAAGGAAATCCTCAGCCTCATTTTGACACCAGGATGTCTATGCTTCCCCTAAAAATAAATTCGCAAGCAGTGAAAAGTTACTTTATAGTGAAAAAATGGCATAGCCAGCTCGGATAGCTGGCATTAAAATGCTTTTAAGCGATGTTTATGATTAACTTTATCAATACTGTTGCAGGATCAGGAAGATGAGGTATAAACCAATTTATGCCAAAATTGCCAAATTTCACTTTGCACTCTACTGGCCATAGCACAAAGCCAACCCGGTCAACTTAACACCTGACTTGATATGACAGGTCACATTTAACTATAAACAGATAAAGACTTCAATGTACAGTATTGTCCATTAAGAAATTGCTAATTTTACTTTTTTTTTTAAACAAGAATGTAAATGTAAAGATTTCCCCTCAATAAAACTGATCCAACAATCAATCACTTGAATCTAAAATATCTGCTTAGTGCAGGGATCTTCCATTTATACAGTCAGAGTTGATATAAACCATATGGCCAGACGTTTTTGAACATCTAACCAACACTCATATGTGCTTCATGAAAATCCCATTGAGGTCAGGCACTGATGTCAAGGAAAATGGCATTGTGCAGATTTGGCGCTCCAGTTCTTCCCAAAGGTGTCCAATTGTGCTGAGGTCAGGCTTTTGTGCAGTCCCTCAGGTGCTTTCATGTCTTCTGGATAGTGGCACTATCATGTTGAAACAGGTTTGGGCTGTTTCGTAGGTTCGGAAATTATAATGCTACAGGACAGGAAGACATCCTGGACAATTGTTTGCTTCCAACTTTGTGGCAACAGTTTGGGGAAGGTGCACGTTATGGGTGCGATGGTCACACTTTTGGCCATATACTGTATATTCAAAGTGACCTATAAGGTAGATACATCTTCTATAATGGGCAGTTAGTTGGATCTAATAAACTAAGCATATTGGGAAAATCTTACTTTTTGGCCAGGGGTGCTCCAAAGTGCAAATCTATGAGAAACACAACACATTCAATTAGACAGGAAATGTAAAAAGAATTACAATAAATATATTAAAAAAAACAAATGAATAAAAGACTTACTGCCCACTAGGTTGGCCAAAGAGGAGTCCAGGTCATTAGTCAGTAACTTTCCTCCATTATGGAGATGTGTGCCTTGGCCGTGGACCTGTGAGGTGGGCTTGAGTAGGGGTCCTAAAAGGGACACAATCTATAGAAGGAGACAGAAGGATGGAAAATGGAATGTGTGTCCTCTGTGCCTTTACAAACTATCACATTCATTTACAAATCTTTGACTCACCGAGAGACGGTCCAGTCATGCAGAGCAAGTTAAACAGAAACAGGAAAAATATTAAGTCAAATAGTAAAGATGTCAAGACGAAATACGTATATGAAGACAAGTGACTGAGTACGAATTGTGTTCATATTGCTGTGTGTTGTCAAATTAATCGTGTAAACCTGACCTCCCCAGCCGTTGTTAGTGGCAGGCAGGGTGCTAGTCGGAACAGGGGTGGTGAGGTTGTGTTGGAGGTCAAAATGATCATTGGTGAAACTGTGCACACTGTTGGTTCCAGATACACAGAAACACATTATTTTTTACACATTATGAAATGGATATCAAATAGTAGCAATAATCTTAAAGTATCTCATAAGTTCTATTCTCAGTACCCATTTGTGAGGGGTAGATCTGGTGGGCTAGAGAGTAGCTCAGTAGCACCACTACTGGTGCAGCTGCTGTTGGCACTGCCCACGGACTGCCCGCTGGGGGACACTGTCGGGGTCTGCATGCCAATATCTTTGAGCTGTACTCCCTGTGGTGAAGTTAAAGGAAAAACAAATCAACAAGGCTACTCTCTTTTTGATTTCATTTGCTTTGTACATATTTAACAATCTAAATTGGGCCAGTTGCCTTTAAATTTTGTAATTAACTTTCAAAACTAATGTAATGTAAAAATGATAGCGACACTTATTGGTATCAGTATTACATTTTTTAACTTAAATTCCAATGAATTTTGGTTCAGTATAACATATTTTATTATTCATTTTGGTTCAGTTTACAGGCATGATTTAATATGATCTTGATGAATTTTATATTATTATTTTTAACATTTGTATGTTCATTCCTTAGATGACATCATGATTTTTTGCTAAAAACAGACATGTTCAGTACTGTCTTGAGCCACTTCTCAATTCTTTATATTAATTAGAATTCAATTATGCAGATCAAATTAAAGAATGGGAACAAATGTTTTACTGTAACAGGTTACAAAGTGCCTAAAGATACGATTTAAAAACCGGTTGTTTATGTAGCAACCTCAGCAGCATCCTCATTTCCCCTCTCGTCTGTTTCCCAACCACTCAGCATTCAGCATCACCAGTATCTGCATCTGTTTCTCACTGGTTCATGTTTGAATGGTTCATAGGTCAATAATGTGGCAAATAAAAAACATTCCTCTGAAACTGCTCAGGTACAGGGGCTGGACTGAAATTGAGAGAGTACTAATCCTGGAGTACTATTCCTCAAGACTACAATAACAATACAAGAACGTCTGGCTATTTGACAGCAGAATATAATTAAATAAATGAGGTGTGGCTCAAGACTGTTTGTACAGTACTGTATATTAAAAAAAAATAAAGTTTTAACTTTAGGTGAGAATATTATCTATTAATGAACTCTGCAAAATATACACGTTTTAAAAAATCAAAGTGAATTTCAGATATATACTTATAATTATAACAAATAATTATATTTGTTACCATATTTAAACAAAAAAACTCAATTCGTTGGAAGTATTTCAGTATGCATTGTGTACAAATGTATATTTTGAGTTTCATTCTTATACATACATTAGTTATGATACCTGGACATGAGGAACCACATTTTTAACATCAAGTTAAATATTGCCTTTACTTTCAAAAACTAACCAGAGAGACATTGAGTTATCTCACCTTTGCAGGCTGTAATCTGTTGCCCTCAGCCTCCTGAGCCTGCTGTTTCTCATCCCTGCAAACCGGAAAGGCAATAAACAGAAGTAAACAGTCTGAAACCAGATAGGTCTATCTAAAAAGGTTCACATCAAACATCATAATGTGGAAAAGTGTGATCTCATTGACTTGGCATGACCGGAGCATGGTGGTCGGTGCTAGATTGGCGAGTTTGAGACTAGATGTTGACGCTAGATGTTTTGAGCCTGGAGCCTCAGATTCCCATCCACTCTCACTCACTCATCGTCTGTACCGCTTTATCCTGTATTCAGGGTCATGGATATTGGAGCCTATCACAGGAGACTTAGGGCACGAGGCGAGGTACACCCTAGACAGGGTGCCAATCCATCGCAGGGCACACACACACACACACACACTCACTCACACACTACAGGCAATTTGGAAACGCCAATTAGCCTAATCTGCATGTCTTTGGACTGTGGGAGGAAACCGGAGTACCCGGAAAGAACCCACCAATCACGGGGTGAACATGCAAACTCCATGCACACAGAGACGGGAATCGAACCCAGACCCTGGAGGTGCAAGGCAACAGTGCTAACCACTACACCACCGTGTCGCCCAATCTACTCTATGTTTCATTATTTTGTGCATTCTGAGACGCTTTTCCACTCACTACAGTCGTAAAGAGTGATTATTTGCATTATCGTAGCCTTCCTGTCATTTCGAAACCAGTGCATCAAGCTGTTTCCACCAAAAGAATGAGTTTTTGTCATTATTTTCACCCCATTCTTTGTGAACTTTTAAGATTTACTGTGAAAAGACCAGGAGATCAACTGTTTCCAAAATCCTTAAACCAGCCCATCATCCACAAACAACCATGCCATGTCCAAAGCCACTGAGAATTTCTTTTGTTCTGATGTTTGATGTGAACATCAACTTAAGCTCTTGAGCTGCTTTTTGATGATTCTACTGTATGCACTGCACCACTGCCATGTGATTGGCTGATCGAAAAACTGCACAAATGACTGTACATGTGTTCCTAATCAAGGTGGCCAGATGACTGTATCCATGATCCATGTAAAATATAACCAATTGATATGTGATCAATACACTGTATTATATCGGCCATAAATTGTGTTGGTTATATTTCTAGTCCAATCATAGCTGACCAAATTCTACAACAAAAAAAAAAGGCTTGATCTAAATCATTCTCACTGTAAACACTCTGGGACAAACTCTTTAATAATCTATGCCATGCGGAGTCAGCAGGACTCTTTTTATACTTGCATAATGAAAATGTGCTGTCTGGTAGAGACCTATTTATAAGCAAATGCTTTTTAATATCTAATAACACCTCACTGTGCTACATAATTGCTTTTTCAGCATCAGTTGATAAGACTGTAAGGATCGGTTTAACCGGGTGAATGTGTTAGATACCTGTTGATGGAGGAGAGCTCTTTGATTTTCTTGCCTTCCAGAGAGGCCAGGTGTTGTTCAAGAGCTTGTAAGAGACTACTTGGGGCCTGGAAGCGATGCAGGTTGAGGAAAAGAGATATTTCAGACACGTGTGTAGACACTGAGCACAATACAAAAGCACGCAGACATACACTCTCACAAACCCTCACACACAAACCAACATGGAACGACATGGACGCTACTACTATACATACAGTACATAGACTTCTACAGCTGAAAGACTCGCTCTCGCTCACTTACTCATACACACAGACACAAAAGTGCACACAGACAGACAAACAGACATATACAGAGTCACAACAGGAAGTTCTGTATTACTGACATAACCTAATACTCTTCATGAGCCTCTAAAATAAAAAGGGAGACAAAGCAAAAAAGATTCAAATAGAAGATGCTTGGACATGCAAAAAATGTGTTATTTCCCATGCAAGTGTTCTGAAACTTCATACACGGCTTGTGAAGGAAACTGAGATCAAGGACTTCTCAAAGGGGGAGACACGAATTACTAGACTTTGCAACAAACATACAAAAAAAAAAACGAAAACAAAACAGAGGGACCTATTTTTTTCTGACCATGCAGAGTACATTATGAAGCACAGATATAGAAAAAGCCAAAGCGCAACCTATGAAACTTTGGATTCCACTTGGAGTTGAATTTTGCAGCAAATTGCACATTTTTGTGCGTAGTTTCCTTTGAAATAGTTCAGCAAACGCATGCCCTTTTATCATCAGGAAGAGGAAATAAAAAAACATTTGGAAGCCAAAGCAGGTTATAGAGAGAAAGGCAAATGCTGGATGAGAACATGAGGTTGTGCGTTCGCTGATTGAAATGCAGCATTCTTCTTCCTTTATAGCCTATAATCAATGAGCTGTACTGGCCGATGAAGAACATTCACTCTTCAAGAGAATGGCTTTGTTCGTACACAACATTTGCCTTTCAACGACTAGACGTGTCCACTCTGCATGCCAGTTCGAGGGAGGATTTCCATGAATAACAAAAGAACAGATTTCTCAGACAGTCTAAGAGGACAGAAAACGAGGGAAAGCCCACTGAGAAATCCGAAACACACGCGATGAAAAGAGACTGTCTTAAAACAAGAAACAAACAAAAAGATAGCAAGAAGTTAAGGAAACGGTAACATTGCTGTAGGAGTGTACAAAAGGCCATACTATCTCACAGTATCTCTATAGTGGATTTTATTGTTTTTTTTGGTAAAATATAATATTAATTGTATTTTGGTTACGCAATATTTCCATGGATGTAACAATATGCAGGCCTTCTGAAAACTGCTTCAGCTGAAGTAAACAAGGCACTCCTTCCATTTAAAAATGTTTTTGACATGGTTAGGTACCACTGTAGTATGCCAGCTCAACACCTTCAGGAGTCCCTGTCTGATGTAAATGAAAATGTCAAAAAAACAAACAAAAAAAATAATAAGCCAAATGGTTGCAAACTGAAGGGGGAGATGTGTGCCCAGCACCCCTCTGTCAGTCGGCATGGAGCGTAATTGGCACGAAATGCACAATCCAGCATAAACTGGAGGCCTATGTTTGGCATGGCTGCTGACTATAAACTTCAGATGGTGCCAGGCAAAGTTTTGTCCCCTGCTCCAGTTTTAAGGCATTCTATTTATTGTGCACATTCACAACTCTTCCCAAAAAGCTATTAAAGCAAAAAATACCCTACCAGTGCAGAGATATATGGCAATGGTGAGTGCCTACAGTATAAAAGCTAAACACTATACCCAAAATCTCTTAGGCACGGACACCATTCGGCTATACATCAGTCTGCACTGGAAATAGAAGCCCTTTAAATTTCTCATGGATTTTACCAGTAAGAAATGGTGGCTTGAAGAGCGAGCACTTAATCTTAACATGATGACACCGCAAACCTCAATAGCCTTGAACGGCCTTTCATTCCTAATAACAAAAATGCTGTGCTAATACACATGGCAATATTCAAGGCATAAGGCTTCATAAATGAGAGCTTCTGGTGACCAGCTTTAGTACCCATTTACCTCTGATGAAAACAGAAAATGCAAAACAGCACATCAGAATCCCAGGGAGAGCGCGCGGGTATGGAGTAAGTTTCTGGAGGCCCCTATCCTAAAAGTCTGGTAGATGAGGGGTAAACATAGAGGAAATGGGGGAGGCTGGGGATGGAGGTCTATGGGGTGAGGTGGTGATGAGAATTTCGGGTGAAGCCACATGGCAGAAATTGAGATGAAATGTGCCACTAACCTGTGAGAGATCTGGGATGTCAACCTGATCAATTCCAACTTGCTGTGACACAAAAAAAGGAAAAGAGGGAGCAGAACAAAAAATAAAAAAAAGAAAAACAATGTGGAACCAAAAAGATCAAACAAAAGAAAACAAAACAAAAACCAGAAAAGAGGTATGTGGAGGAGGGAGGAAGAATAAAGAAAAAGAGCCATTACTCCATGCAGCGTTTGTGTGGTGGTTAAAGAAAATATGGACAACTGCATGTACAAAGAGATAGATAACAAGGATTTGGATGTTGGCTTCATGGGTGAGAAAACAATGAAATGCCATTTTTGGTCATGTGAACGGAGATGAGATATTCATGACTAGGTGAGAAACATCCAAAAGAAACACACAACTAATGTTGACTTTGAAACAAAAAAGGACAAGAAAAAATGGCATACACACATCGTTATACAAATAAAGAAATGCGCTCTTAAAGTCAACTTTAGTCTGTTTTTGGATAGCACTGCACCCAGTTCCTGAAGAGACATATTACTTAGCCAAAAAAGACAAAATAATAAAACATAATCTAGAAATCAAGCAGGATGTGCAGAATTCTTTTTTTTTTTTTTGTTCCAAAAAATACCTCCATACACAGCAAGACATTATGATTTACAAACAAACAAACAAACAAACAAACAAACAAACAAACAAACAAATAAATAAATTAAAAGGAACGGCTAAATTCCAGCCATGCGGCACAGTTGTCAAAAATAAAACAAAAAAAAAAGGATTTGCTTTAATGCATACTCATTTTCTAAAGGCAGAGGACGAAATTACTGCACGTTTATCCATCAACCTTTTAGATACAAAACACTACAAAGTCCTCACTCATACAGTATCTGATCACAGTCAAAGATCTTCCATGTTGACAACTGTGCGCTGCATTTGGACTGCAAAACTGTTTTTTCTTTATTTCTTTCTTCAAAGTTAAGTCAAATGACTGAAATAGTTGGTCTTCATACGAATAACACATCAATCATTGTTCTTATTGTTGCTGAGACTGAGAGACATCTTGCTAACGCATGCAGTGCAGGCAGCAGAACAGGCAGAATGAAGGGGAACCTTTGGTAAAAGTTGAACCAAAAGCCAAGAGGGGCAGTAATCAGAAAAAAGGGCCTCAATGCCCGACCAAACCCATGCATTGAGTGTATTCAGAAACATTTTACCTCTGCCACTTTGAGAAACTCTGAGAGTTTGGTCATCCTGATAAGAAACCTCTTGTATATTTCCAGGGCTTCTTTGCACTGGTGCTTCTTCATATCAAAATATTTCTCTTTGAAACGAAACAAAGTATTTAGTACAACACTGCATCTACACATAATCAATTTCATTTGCATTCACTATAATGCCTTATACCACAGCGCTGATGAATTCTTGAATCTGATTGGTCAGAAGGTGTTGATTTATTTTAGAATTCTGTCTTCAGGGCAAATATCCAGATTAAACTGTATTATGCACTTGTTTTAGCTATTTCACAGGATGGATGCTTTGTATGGTCTAAATCTAATAATAATCATATTACTGTAGTTATGTTTCATTGCAATGGTAGCTCAGTGGTTAAGGCATTGGACAATGGATCGGAAAAACCCAGGTGCAAACCTCAGCACTATCAAGTTGCCACTGTTGGGCCCTTGAGCAAGGCCCTTAATGAAATTAAATGTAAGTCGCTTTGGATAAGGGCGTCTACCAAATGCTGTAAATGTAATGTAACTGTAAATCTAATATTCACTCACTCATAGTCTATATCGCTTTATCCTGTATACAGCAGTGTGGGGGGACTAGAGCCTATCGTAGGGGGCTTTAGGACACAAGGCGGGGTGCACCCTGGACAGGGTGACAATCCATCACAGGGCACACATACTGTATAAACACACTCACGTGCTCATTCACACACTAATTTGGAAACACCAATTAGCCTAATCCGCATGGACCCTGGAGGAAACCAACCAAGCACGGGGAGAACATCCCAGCACACAGACCCGAAGAGGGAATCGAACCAAGACCCTGGAAGTGCAAGGCTAACCACTAAGCTACTGTGCCACGGAAATCTAAAAATAATCATTTTAATTATATTTCATTGCTATGTAACAAAGAAAAAAATGTTTTTGTAAAGAATTGTTTATTTACAATTATTGAAAGGTTTCTCCAGTATTAGTAATTTTCCTACCAAGGAGTTTGATTTCTGGTTTCTCGGTGCAAGAACATTATATTACTTTTTTTTGTCTAAGTGAAAATAGAGAGGATGATAAAGGAATGATAATGGTTTATAGCTGCTATATTATAAGCAATACAGTTGTGCAGGGATTCCACAACTTAAAATGTAACTATAAACAGTTAAAATCATTAAAATAATTAATAAAATAATGCAATCAAAGGGCCAATGCTGTGGTATAAGAGGAATAAAACAGAAAAACAATCAGTTTTGCTTTATCACACCAATCCATCCACCCATTACTGATGATAGTCTTCAAATAAACAGCGACATAAGTGACACCAGAAATACCAAAAACTACTATAGATGCAAACATGGGACTTTACTGTATTACCTAGAAGGTTAATAACACCCTCGTTGTAAGCAGCAAATATGCGAATAGAGTCCTTGAAGAGCAGCATGAAGGCACCATTGATCACACCATTGGTCAGTACATTAGAGGTGGCCTGGAGGGAAAATCAGAGTAATGCATTTAAGTGCAAATGTTAGGAAGTCCTCAGGAAGACAATGAAATATAAGTTATGGCAAAGGGCACTTAGTCTATCAGGTTTCACAGAGTTTCTTCAAGTAACAATCATGTTGTATGTGCAGCCACACCTTTTGTCCATATGATATTGAGGATATTTTATTTTTTAAGCTCAAAAACCATAAGCAATATAAAGCTTTGCACCTTGCACACAGTGTAGCCAAAAGTATATGGACACGCACTCAGTTATAACCATTTTTTGTCTGTTCCAGACACTTTTCTGTTATAATAAGCTTGACTCTTTTGGAAAGGTTTTCCACTGGATTTTGGAGTATTTTGGAGATTTTTTTGCCTACTGCCACAAGAGCAGTAGTGAGGTCAGACACTGATGTCTGTCAGGGAGAACACGGGATTCGGTCAACATTGCAGTTCATCCCCAAGGTGCTCTTTGGGGTTCTTCCATTCCAACCATGACAAACCTTGTCTTCATGGAACTTACTTTGTGCTCAGGGGCACCATCATTCTGGAAAAGGTTTGGGTCACCTTTGCTCCAGTAAAACCAAATCTTAACATGTGACAGCATACAAATATAGCCTATACAATTATGCAATTCATAATATGTTGCAAAAGTTTGGCGGCAAAAGGCCACATACAAGTGTAATGGGAAAATATCCATATACTTTTGGTCATATAGTTTATATATACAGTCCAATCACACAACTATTTAGTCCCAATCCTGTGAACTCCATCACATTGTCTGCGTATAGAAATGCTCTTACTTTCACTATTAAACATAGCGACAGTATGGTTTTTACTGTTGATTTTTTTACCATGCAATTCACCAAGTGTTTAACTGATCACTATTCATGATTTTTTACACAATGTTGACGGTTAAGCACTATCCTTTCAGATTTTTATAATCTGTTAAAGGGTTCTTTACCCAGTTCCAGTCATTTCAAATCTCCTTAGTTGTTTTCTTTGCTTGATGCATCCCAATAAGTTGGCCCTCCTGAAATGTTGACTTTTTTTGGCAAACAGGTAAGAGTCTTCTACTGGATTTTTACTGCAGTGAGAAGCTTCCCATTTCCTAAACAACCTTGTTAGAAGACATATCCTTTGGTTGTGGCAAAGATGTTACTTTTTTTCAGAAGGGTCAATTTATTGTCCTGCATCAAGCAAAGAAAACAACTAAGGAGATTGCTGCAACTACTGAAATTGGGTTTAAAACTGTCCAATGCATTATTAAAACCTGTAAGAATATTGATGAACCATTATCTTCTAGCAAGAAATGTGGTTGGAATTTTTTTTTAATGATTGTGACCGGGGATCACTTAAACCAGGGGTCAGCCACCTTAAACACTCAAAGAGCCATTTGGACTCATTTCCCACACAAAAAGAAAACACCTGGAGCCACAAAACATTTTGACATCCCAAATGAAGATAACTGCATATCGTTTTTCACCTTTATGCTTTGTATAAAAAAGATGTAGTGTGTTGCATTTATGAAGTCAATGCACTGCTATAGAGAAAATTTTATTTTGAAAAAAAAAAAAAGACATTGAGTTGAAGGTTACTTTCAAATAAAATACTCAATGTCTATTTGAGTTCTCCTCTTAAATAATTAAATAAAAATCTGAACCTAGATTTTCCACCTGCTAACCAAAAATGCCGTCTGCTTCTGTGTGCCGTCAGCCTTTTATTGCGGGTACTGTAGCGTGCATTCAGTTGTCAACCTGAATGAAGCCAGGGCTTGAAAAGCGCAATACGTGAATCACGTGTCGCACATTGGCGGTTGTGACGCATTTTTTGAGCGACCAAAAATTAAACACATTTTATTTTAATGTTACAAGATCACAATGATCTTCAAATTTATAATTACATTATAATTACTAACTAATAGATTTAAATTAAATACTTATTATTTAATTTCTAAAGCAACATGGAGCTGCAACGAAGGGATGAAAGAGCCACATGCGGCTCTGGAGCCGTAGGTTGCCAACCTCTGACTTTTGAACGTTTGGTGAAATTAAATCGTAAAAACATTGCTATTTTTAATAGTTAAAGTAAAAGCATTTCCACATGCACAATGGAAAAAGAACTGGGACTAAACAGCTGTGTAGCCTTAAGAAACCACTTAGCATGGTTTATGAATCTCATCAGAAAACAGGGCACCCGTAGTGCCTACTGTACAAGCCTGTGCGGGCAGTGTTATGATCTGGGGTCGATTCAGTTTAAGGTCTAAGCAATGTGACATACTGTACCCAAAAATTAGGTCAGCTGACTACCTGAATATAATGAGTGGCCAGGTTTTCATATCAATGCATTTTTTCGTCCCTGATACATACTGTAACCCCCATGCAGCTGAATAGGAAATCTAGGAATTGAGACCAAAATTGTTTATTTGTACCAGGCTGTAAAAATGTTGATTTCTGTTGTAAAGTCTGGCTTTTTAATATGGGGGTCATTGGGGATTGACACATTTTTGGAGCCAGCCCCCAGTGGACATTCAAGGATCTGCCGAGAAACTGCACTTCAGCATTGGCATCATTTTTCAAAACCAGAAGTTGCCCCTTGGTGGTGACACACAGTACAAAGTCAGCAGGATGTAAATAGCTACAAATCTAAAGCTGATTTTAAACATTTCTGACAAGGCATACATCAGACACTGAGAGACTTTACCATGGTTTCTCTGCTCTCAATCGGTCTACACATTTTACATCCGAGAAACCATGGTAAAGCCTCTCAGTGTCTGATGTATAAAAATATTTTACCATAGATAATACAATTTGTATAGAACGGGTTTTAATCCACTGTCACACCTCTCAAGCATGTTTACCTCAAAGTCTAGCAGGGCATCCAGCTGAGTTTGAATGATAGGGAGGGTCTTCATCAGCTTCTCTGTGCTCATGGTGCGCATCACACCATCAATCCTACAGGACAATGATAGCTTACAGGAGCTTGCACAGAACTATCAATAAAAGTATGCCTATGAAAGGATCCTCTGGCTTGTTGAGTTTTCCAAAAAAATATATATATATATCTTTACTCACCCCCTCTTCATCTTGGTAAAGTCAACTGCCACCAACCTGTAGGACATTGCCCGTTCATTAAGATATCTGCTGTATCGTCTGATGTAGGTGGACATGTCATAACCTGTGGGAAATAAATAATAAATGTAAGTGTTTTCATTCTATAATGACTGTCTGGACAGTGTGGTGTTATTTAAAAAAATCATACACACCTTGTAATGCCCCTTTATCTATGAAATTATTCAAGTTAAAGAGTGTGCTTCTGGATGCGAGGTATTGGATGAACCTCTATTTGAAGGAAAGAAATAAAATTCGTAAGAGAACTCTCTGCATGTTAGTACTGTACATCACTGAATTTTGATTTAATGATTTAATGTTGTTGATAAAACATTGATATCATCATTTAAATAGCTTTTAACATGTTCAAATAAACTCAATCTTAAAAATGTCACAGCACATTAGTTAACCCAGTATGGACCTATAAATGGGATTGTTTATGCAATTTTATTCCTGCCCTGTAATTAAGCTCTTTGGTTACCAAGGCAACCTCGACAAGAACTATTACGTTTTGGAACTACTGTATTTCAGATATTCAGCGTACACCATGGTAAGCCACTTTTGTAAAATGTACTTCTATTTTTTTTATCCAAATATTAAATGGTTATGCTTTCTAATTTGATTTTTAAAAATGCATAAATAACATATTTTTGTGCAATACATATGACATGCATGTTAGCTTAATCTTGGTTACTGTGAAAATGACTGTCAATGAGTTTTACAAAATAATTTTGAATATAATGGGTTTAAAAAAAAAAATTTAAATGCTCAATTTTAGTTCGCTTTCTTTTTACTAGTGATAAACCTAACTTACTATAAAGAATATTTTAAGACAATTTTACTCACCTTGGGAAATTTATAAAATTTCATCAAATTGTATAGATTTTTTACAAGAATTGTATATACCATGTTTAATGAAAACTGTTACCTGTTATTGATCACTGTCATGTATAAGTGACATTTTCCAAGATCAAATATTCTATATTACAAGCAATTTTACAAATTTATTTGTGGATGCAGTAGGATTATAACACAAGTTCATTTTTTTCATAATGTGTCCGTAAAGGGTTAAAAAAATCAAATACAATTACATTTTAACAATGCTGTAACTCTTACCTCATTGCCATACATCATAAGATGATGTGTGGTGATAAGAGTCTTGAACACCACAACCCAGCTTTGACTGGATGTCCTCTCAATCAGCGTGTCGGCCAGATGAGGTATACTCACACTCAGCTCATTGGTGCAATGCATCAAATCTGGTCATTGCACAGAAACAAAGGGAAATAACAGTAACAAAAGAATACTACACAGAAAAAAAAACAGACACCTATCTTATTGTGTTGCTGAGAATGCCAATGCAAACTTCTTTCCTAACATCCCTGAGGCTTACCTCTGTCCTAAACTTGTTAACCGAGAGCTTAATTGATTACTTGGTCCCTTAATCAACTATCTTATGAAGTTATTTGTGAATTAAAGGAAAACACGTCTTGGTTTATGAGGTCGATGGACGCTCCTTCCACAGCTGACCCTTCTGGGCATGTCATCAGCAAACAAAGTTTTGGGGATTTAATTTACTCTGGCCAGCTAGAAAGTAAATTCTTGTCTGAAATATCTAACAAGTTCCCTTTTGGAGAATGAATGGTAATATTCAATAAGCCTAGGGTTTATTTATTCATGAAACATCCACTGAGTGAGGACTTTTTGGAGGCCAAAGTAATTGGAGAGAGGAAAATGGTACAATATTTTAGGACCCTGAAGCAAGTGGAGGTTTAATGATCTTACTCAGAAACAAAATCTTCATTCCACAGTGTACAGATCTACTGCACAAGCCAAGAGCACATGTGCATTATACAGTGTAGCCAAGCTTGAGACTGAATGCACTGTTTGCAGCTTTTTCCTTGGATCTACTGACTACTGCTCTAAAAAAAAAAAAACAACAGCTTGATGAAAGATGAATAACTCAAAGTTTTCCTAGAAAATTAAACAGCTCATAAAAGATCCTTGCATGTCCAAAATGTACTATCTTCCAAACCTAAAGGAACAATCCTTCCTGAACGTTCTGCATATTAATCTTTATTATTAACTCATAATCTCAAATGGTGTACAAGATTTATTTTTATAATTTTTTAATCTGAAATTACTTTGATCTACATGGTGGTATTTTTCACTTTGGCTAATGGTTATCTACAGTATGCACAACACACTTTGACTACTTGCTGATAGTCCCACCAGGGGGAACACATCTCTGTCTAAAGAGACCAATGCAGCAGCGTTTTAGTCCTTCCAGCTCCCTCACCTTCTCTTCTGTACATTTTCCTCAAAAAGATTCACTTCCTAGGCTTCATTTTTCATGCTAATACCACCATTGACACAAAGTAGATGTGACACAAAAAATTCTGTCTTGCATTCTTGAACTTTGAGTCCAATGTTTGCTCTCTCCGCTTCTCCTACACATGATTACTCATTAACATCATATTAAACATCAATAGAAAATGTTAAGTAAAAACTCCTTTGTTTTCATTTTAGGAGCATTGCCAAAAAGCAAAACCGGATGTTTATCTTTTATATTTGGTATAATGTACTTGCACTGTAACATCGTCTCAAGGAATAACAAAAATACAGCATCAAACAACATGAACATCACTTTGAACATCCCAAAAATTTCAATATAATGATATTTGATGTGTTTCAGGGAGACGGCGTCCTTTAAATTGGGGTTACACCAAATGTGACCCGATGATACAAACAACATTTTGGCTATGTAGTGACACAGTTTATTATATTTTTGACAGAATAGTAAGCATTCATTATGCATCAAATGTGATTAAACATTCTGGGTATTTAAACATTAATTGATGTACAATTGAGACACAGTATAAGCTCTACAAACCTGCATTGATAGTCACCAGCTTGTCAGGAGCACTGAGAGTAGTAAAAAGCAGCACACAAGCAAAAGGTGTTGTGCAATTTTTTTTAATTTTTTTTTTTTTTTTTGGGGGGGGGGGCATTCAGATATTAACAATTTTGATATGCCCTTGATATTATAGGTCTACACTATTGTTATTAATATTTTAATTAAATCATGCATGTTTGAGATGTTGGAGATTCTATAATGGTTAACAAATCAAGCCTTTAATGCAGATAGCTATAATGTTATTATTATTATTATTTTTTTTTTTATTTTTTTTATTTTTTATTATACATACGATTGGATTAATCAGAATGAGATGGTTATTAAATTCAACCTAACCCTGCCCTGTTGACAATAATGGCATTCCTCAGGAGCATTTCCAGTGTTGCAGTGAGGCCTCACTGGTATTTTTTGTGCGATAAGTGTGTGATTATAGCCTACTGAACGGCCCTAAAGGGGTCCTTAAGGCTTTATGGGCTGGCTGCCTTTGCTACCCTGACCTTGAGTATAATTGGAAATGATAATTGGTGCCTATTAGAAGCGTTAGAATCAATAGGGTGTGAGTAAGGAGGGGAAGGAAGAAAAAAAAAAAGAAATTCAATAATGCAATAAAATCGACCTGTGAAGGCCAGCTGACGGTGAGGCTAGATAAATGTATGGGACTTAACCTACAGTCAAGGTGCTTCTTCTTGGGCGCGCTGACTTCGTGCGTCGTGGCCTTGCACACTGCTTTGCTGATGGCCGAGCCGCTCATGCTGTGCTGCGCCGCGGCGATCCTGTCCGTGATGGACTGTCCCGACATCATCGGCTCTTCGATGTGAGCGTGTGCGTGAGTGTGTGTAAAGAGAGAGAGAGAGAGAGAGAGAGAGAGAGATCGCCTTTCAGTCAATGGACGTATTCACTGCAGGGGTGGAGAGCGAGCGCGCTGGATGCGCACAGGATGCGCTGACATTCAGACGAACAGCGTGCCGATCAAGGACGAACGCGCGCGCCCTGAAAAGCCCCCCGACGATCCGCAAAGTGATGAGCGATCGAAACGCGATGCGTTACTACAGTACTACCCGCAATAGGACATCACTATGGTGACTGCTACCCTCCCGCGCCGCCGGTTAACCATGTAACTGCTGCCGCTCCGATACGACTACTAATCGCTCCGATTTACGATCTGTTCTTCTTCTTCTTCTTGTTGCAGGTGAGTTGATGAGGTAAAGCTTTTCTCAGGACGCCGCAGAGCAGAACAGCTTCAGGATCAGGATCAGCTTCAGGATGAGGATGAGGATGAGGTTCAGGCTAGCTGCTTCAGTATCATTGTCAGATTCCTTCAGCCTGCATCACGAGCACACGATCGTCCAAAAAATCACCCAGTCTCACCCCAAGATGCGAATTCAGCATTTCAGCATTTCAGCATCATGGTACCCCAACTGAACAAATCCAGCGTTCGCCTCCTCAGATTCAGAGCCGGATGCTCAGCTCGCGCAAAATGGCAGAATCAGGTGACCTGAGAAAGAGGAGGAGGAGGGATGATGGAGAGAAAAAAAAAGGGGGTGAGGGTGGGGGTGGTGGGGAGGATGGTCTGTCTATCCGGGGTGGGCATCTTAAAGTGAGATTTTCATTATGCACAAAAAAAAAAAAATCCATTTCCCTGATTTTTATTTCACACAAAGTGACTGTCTTAGCCAACAAATCACAAATTCATTCACAAGACATGGTTTCAAATGCCTTTATTGACCTCCATTCCAGCTCCCAAACTGTTCAGTTCATCTCCATGTACACAATAAATAAAGTCAATAAATACAGCATATCAGCAGTAAATAAAGAAAAAGAAAAAAAAAACAATAAACGAAAGTATTTAAATAAACAATCATATATAATATTTGACAGATACTGTATAAACCTGTGCAACATTGATTTGGTTATTGTGAAATCACGAGGCAGCATGCTTACTGCCCCATTTATCTCACTTTTATTACATCAATCCTGAGCCCCGAAGTGGTTGCATCAGATTATCTTTTTCGAATTTTTTAATTGTGTGCACATTTTAGCAAAACAAGTGAACAGATTAGAAGAAAGAAAAAAAAAATGAATGTGAGTCACTTTTCTAGTTCTTTCACTCATTTGACTTAATTGTGCATACAGTGGTAATAAAAAATGGCCGATTGTTTTACTAAATTGTGCATATAAAAATATCATAAGTAGTCTTTTTTAAAAATGGAAAACATTTGTTTATTTGGAACAAGCAAGAATTTTCAAGAAAATCACCTTCCCTGGTACAACCCCAACTGCCCCAGCTTAACAGATTCCTACTCATACAACACAAATAATACTGTGTCCTGGTTTGTACTTCATTAAAAAAAAAATTGCATTCAAAGACTGAGAAAAAAAAATGTGCTTCAGTCAGATTTGCTGCACTTCATTTCCATGCACCATTTGAAATCTTTCACTCTAAAATGAACCAAAATTGGGGGTTTGAAACATAACTTCAGTATTGTTTTAACCTGCAGTGCATTAGAACTGGAACACTCTGCTAGCACGCCATGGCACACTCTCAATTGCTATTCCATTGTTTTGGATTAGTATATTGACACTAATTGGACTTTGCTTTGTGTGTTGTGTGCTTTACTGATTTGCTGAGTAAACCCACATCTAATGGGTTTTGGTTTTTGTTTCTGCTGATTTCATGTTGTTTTGTGTCAGTCTGGATTATCCTGCTACCTGCTGTGACAAAACTCCTACTGATGCAAGACATTTTGTCAAGTTCATTTCTATTGGTTTAATATATGGTAAAGGCAAGATTTGAAAAGGCACATTGATAACATTATTATTATTATTATTATTATTATTATGCTTTTGGAAACTTGTTTGTAACCGCACATTAAGGGTGCAAATATTTTACCCATCCCCTTGAAGTATTCATGTCAGAGCCATTTTCCTTATTGTTTTTTTCGTTTTCTTTTTTATTGTAGTCTGTATGATTATGAATTCAAAAGTCAGCACCATCAAATGTCACTGTTGGCTCCATGAGCTAATTCCTTAACTCTTAACTGCTCAACTACAGTATCTAAACTATAGATTATAGCACTAAATGAGGTAAATATTATTGCATAAACAGGTTAACTATCGATCATTTGGTCCACCAGCATGCACAATCACAAAATTCTCTTCACAGAGCCTTTGACTGTGCATATATTCTAGCAGTTACTGGATTTGTACTGTAGATGAAATGCTATAGGAATATAAACCAGCAGGGTGTTTTTTTTTTTGTTTGTTTCTGATGCTTTACTGCAGTGCCTTATCTTAATTGCTTTTTGAGGGTGAAGCTAGCAACTCTGTGCCCCTTTCTCACGCTCCTTCTCTCTCTCTCTCTCTCTCTCTCCTGCTCGCCATCAGTCTTACTACTTGGTACATGCAGAGCATTTAGCTTTGCCATGATCTTTGGTGTTGTTGTTGCCAGACAGGGTCACTGTGTTTGGGTCCGTCTCACTGACGGCGTTCTCCTCGTTGGCCAGTATGTTTTCCACCAAGCACCTGATTGCTGCTTCAATATTGGTGTTTTCCTACAACAAGCAAGAGATACAGATAAGAATGTGCTTGGGATTTAGTGCTTATTATACAGCAACCTCAGTCTGTAGTAAAACACATCAGCCTACAGTAAACACTACCAATTCTTACACTTATATAAGAAAACAAATTAAAGCTTTGAAGGCCTTGGGAGTTACATAGTGTAATAAATGTAATAGCATTTGATTTAAAATGCATTTCGATGTTCGGAAGACATTGAACAGAAAAACGTACATAAGCACAAATAAATGTCTGACGGGCATGTAGGGAGGAAAAGCATACTCATAAAACTTTCAAAGAAATATGATGGTGCTTTCGTTTGAAATCGATCTCGACAAGTCCTGCTCATGGACGTTTTATGGACACAGGGAACAAAAGGATGTGGACAAAGCCTTGCAGTATTCTTAAGGTGAAAGGAAGCTGTCTTGGTAAATAAAAATTAAATGACTGTGAGGTGTCTATAGCCACAGCAAGGCTTCTAACCTGAGCAGATGTGGATGCAATAAAGGAGAGGGTTGATGGGAATGCAATCAGTACTCTTCAGATTTGCATTTGTTGAGCCTCATAAAGTTTGCACACATCCAGATGGTCAACCAATGGACAGATATCACATATCAACCAGTACTTGCATGTCAGTTTCTGTATAATATCAATAATCACAGTCTAAGTTAGCCATGGGAAACACTGTGAGAAAGGAGTCGGATCTAAAAATAGCAATTAAAACAAACTGCTGTCCGTCTCAGAGATAAGAGTAAAACAAGATTATATTACAAGTGTTTAATCGCTTGTCCCTTTAACATGTGCTGTGCGCAGAAGAGTGTGATGTGATTTACACACCCGTCATCCGAAATGGCAATCATGTGACCGCAGCAAATTCTACAGCCCTTCGGCAGCAGTTTAGTCACATGATATAAGCGCCTCCTTTTGTCAAAGCACAAGGTTTAACTTTCGTAACAATTCAATCTGCTTTTACGATCCCTTTCTCTCTCGTCTATCAGTACATTTCAAATAGAGGTCACTGCAGAGCAAACTGCTTGTAAAAAACTCTGGCCTCCAGAGTTCACACAGCAGGGTGCTAATATTTATTCGAGGAGCTGCTTTGGGTCCTGTTCATACAGTTCCTGTCTCACACACCCCTGTGTGTTTAATTAGAGAGGAACTGCGAGTTGAAACACATGCCCTCTCTAAATTGTGATACGTGTCCGTGTGGTTCATGGCACAGTAACACAGATGCATGATCATCAAACACTGACCTCTGAATCATCTCAGTGTCAATCCACATCACCAGGCCGTTTATTTAAAGCTTAAATGATAGTTGAAGCAACATTGGGTCAACTTTGTTTAAAATATCTTCACGGATTCAAAGATAAGCCAATCAGGCTGAATTAAGTCGAATAGCGCTTTCTGGGTATGTCCCATAAAAGCTTATGTCTGGCGGACGTCATTGATGTTATGTAACAATGACTTGTGAAACACATTATAAAACCCAGAAACAATGAAACACTCTTTCCCTTTTATGTGCACCGAAAATTGTCCACTCACCTTGGCTGATGTTTCAAACCAGCCTACAAATCCGGTTTCTTTGCAAAATGTGTCAAGTTTGGGAATCTGAGTAGACAGGCCGTCCCGTGACTGGTCGGATTTATTGGCCAACAGAACAGCTGGGACCGGTTTGCCATTGCTGAGGGTAACCTTTGTGTCCAGATCATCTTTCCACTTTGGTACGGCCTCAAACGTTGATGCTCTGGTCACATCAAATACTATCAGAGCTCCTACAGCCTCGCGGTAATACACCCGTGTCATATTGCCATAGCGCTCCTGACCTATAAAAAAGGGATAAATACTAGTTCACAAATTCCAGTGTTTATTACATGCATTATGGTAATTTTACAGTTTCTGACAACATTAACATGATTTGTTTTTCAGCTTGGGTGAAGAAAATGTCTACATCTTTGTATAAAGCTGCTAAAATGAAAGAGATCAATTAACTAAATTTATTTGTAAACAATCATCAACATTAAATGTAATTATAACCACATTTGTTATTTTTTAAAGAAAAAAATCTTATTTAAAGTATGATGTTATTCATCAATAAAGACCAAATTTATGCTTTCATGTCACACCTCTATGTAATTATTTATTTCCCTTTAACAGCCATGTTATTCCATACAATGCTCTAGCAGTGCATGCTTACTAAATATGAAAAAGATCAATTAATCAATAAAGGTAAGGTTTGAAGTCCATATGATCAATATAAAATCGGATTCATGAAGGTAGAATAATACATTATATACAATTATTATACAATAAAAATATACAATTATTATACAACATTATTATACAACAAAAAAGCTACACACAAAAATATTTTTTTTTTAAATAGATATATAGATGTTTATTTTATGAATCAGTACAAAACAATTTTAGGAAGAAAATGTCTTTGGGCACTGCATAGTATTTTTTTATGTAGAACCTGTTTATGCCTTATTTCTGAAGGCATCTTTGCACAGAATTTCTTTGCATGTGCCTTAGGCTGTTTGTTATTACAAACCAGTACAGTATGTGTGTGAAGTTGCCAGACACAACACAGTTCTTTCATGACAACTAAATGCAATTTGTTTTAAAAGCTTCTGATGTTGACCCAGAAGTTGGTAGTTATGACAGATAACACAGATCAGCTTATGGACATGGATTTTTATTTTAATTTAAAATTTTTTTTAAATGAAGCTAGGGTAAGGGTTGTGAATGGTTAATTTCTAGTTTGAAATCTTACTTATTTTATAATGCAGGAAAAAAATGAGAGAATGAATGAGACATGAGACAAAGGGGCACAGAGAAAAAAGGGCCCTCGGCTCAACTCCTAACTCTCATGTGACTCTCCACAGACATGCGAGAAGCAAATAGACACCCATCATTTTATAATAAACTGGATGGACCAAATTAGTTTTTAAATAACAACTACTATTTGTTTTCTTCTTTGCATATTGAAATATGCCCAATTTTACACAAACCGAGAAGCAAAAATTCCAAAAATATTTACAATAAGTCTGGATTGTTCGTCAATCTGAGGGTGGACTGCCCCAGAGACAAAAAGCAAGGAATCTTGAAAAAATACCCCTTTTGCACAACATCCTCTCGCTGTTTGAAGATCAGCACTCTCCCATTCTATGCCCATGTCAACAAAGTCTTAATAATATCTTTAATAAATAAGTACATTTAGTAATTAATAATGCTTTCAACCTTACAGTACTTGTTCAATAGTTAAGAACATTTGGTGTGTACATTTTACCATGAAACTATGGATGTGTTAATTTTTTTTTTATTTTGCATTACTGTGCACATTCCAAATAAAAAAAGTAGAACATACAAACCAAGCAATGTGATGTGACTGCAATTGTAATGTGATGTGATATGTGATGTGATATGAGATGTGATATGAGATGTGATGTAATATGTTATGTGTGATATACGGTGTAATATGTGGTGTAATTTGTTATGTGATGTGATATGTAATTTAATATGTGAGGTGATTGCGATGTGTGATGTGATATGTGATGTGTATATATAATGATATGTATAACTTTTTTAAATCATTAACTTTGCTGATTGATTTAAGGAGTACCAGATACATGGGTATAAACACAGATCAGTGCAACATTTAATGCCTGAAACCTTTCAATAAATGTTAAACTGCTGAATCATATTAAATAATAATAATAATAATAATGATAAAGCATTAAAAGGAATCTTACCTGCAATGTCCCATAGCTGAAGCCGGATGACTGTGTGATTGTCCCAGGTAAGAACTTTCAGCGCGAAGTCGACGCCGATGGTGGCGCGGTAGTGCTGTGAGAAGATCTGATGAACATATCTCTTAATAATCGAGGTTTTTCCAACTCCGAGGTCTCCGATCACAAGAACCTTAAACAAATGTTCTTGCTGCATGACTTTAATTTCCACTAACGCAAGAAACACGAGCACTAAACTGGGTTACTGTTTATTTCCACAAGCTTGTATAAACTTAGACATTCTTTAATAGCTTAGAAAAATAAAAATGGGAATTATTCATCATCAATGAGACTAATGCGATTAAAATATTTACTATTTTTAAAAAGTGTCTTCTTATAACAACCGCATTCTCATTCTCTGTAAGCTGCATTAAAACACCCTACTGCACTGAAGAGTTCAGAGGATTGTGGACCTTAACAGCTCCCGTAGTATGAAGCTGCCGAGCCCCCGACCTGTTTTCGTATATATACCGAGGGGCGGAGCGAGGGGATGGGGGCGGAGCTACAGCGCCACTCGGCTCAGTTCAGTTAAAAAATTACATTGTTGCCAAAGCATTTATAAAAAGTAGATTACATTATAAATAACATTTATAAACATTATAAACATATTAAATATAAAAGAAAAACAATAACAACAACAAAAATAAACATCAATATTAACAACAACAACAAATCAGAACTCAACAGCAGTGATGTTAAATTACGATTAGTTGGGGTTGGAGATATTCTGTGGTGTGTGGATGCTGTGTCTCATGCTGTGCCTCACTGTTTCTCAGTTTCTCACTGACACACACACACACACGCACACACTATATGAACAAAAAAGTACCCGGAATGACATTGGTTCGCCTTTTTCAGCTATAACAGCTTTCGCTGTTCTTGGAAGGCTGTCCACAAGATTTTGGAGTGTTTCTGTGTGAATTTGTGCCTATTCATTCTGTAGAGCAGTTATGAGGTCAGGCACTGATGTTGGACAAGAAGGCCTGGGTCCCAATCTCGGTTCCAGTTCATCACAAAGGTGATCGATGGGGTTGAGATCAGAGCTCTGTGGGGGCCAGTCAAGTTCTTACACACCCAACCCAAATAGAAAAGGGCATTCCTTAAACTGTTCCCACAAAGTTAGAAGCATAGCATTGTCCAAGATGTCTTGGTACTGTATGCTAAAGCATTATGATTGCCCTTCACTGAGGATAAGGGGCCTGATTGAAACAATAATGACCTGATCAATAATTAATAGGTTTGGCCAAATACTTTTGTCCATATAGTGTATTTTGTGGCAAAGGCAGCAGTGGGGCCTTCTCCTAAAATTATTCTCATTTTTTAACATCTGTCAATTTGGGAAAATTTTGGATTTAGTGTGTGATGTTTTCAGTGCTCGCACACTGATCACACAGTCTCTACTCTTTGGGCAACCAGGTTCTCCACTCTCTTCAGAATATATTTTATTTCATTTCAGTGAATGTATTTTCATTTTATTTGTAATTATTATTACAACATTTATTATAGTTTAAACAAATTGTACAACATAACAAACTCCTTCCAAATACCTGTGTACAAAACTAAAACACTGAATGTTTTTTATATGTGCATTTTTTTCACAAATGTTTCCAAGGCGTACATAGTCATATGACTAGGGATCATCGTCATATTTTAAGGAAGAAACACCACTGACACAGAGTTAAAAGGGACACATGCAAAGAGTAGGTTATTCTGCAAAAAAGAGTCATAAAGTAGCACTAAACACTTTAGAATTAAAATAACTTTGACATAGGACAGATGGCGATCATGTGATTTCTAGGCACTTCATATAAGTGTGCACAAATTAAGCTTCGGCAATACTTGGTTTGTGCAAATGTTGCGTTTTATAATTAATCATTTTAAAACAGAAATAAAATGCATATAGGTGGCACGGTGGAGTAGTGGTTAGCACTGTCAATCTGCACCTCCAGGCTCGAGGGTTCGATTCCCGTCTCAGGACTTTAGTGTGTGGAGTTTAAATGTTCTCCTCGTATTTGGTGGGTTCCTGCCAGGTACTCCTCCCACAGTCCAAAGGCATGCAGATTAGGCTAATTGATGTTCCCAAATTGTCCTGTGTGTGTGCCCTGCAATGGATTGTCCAGGGTGCACATTGCCTTGTGCGATCAGATGAGCAACAATTAATGGGGCAAGGGTAGCTCAGTGGTTAGGGGGTTGGAGTACAGGTCCTGATCCTGGGTTCAAACCTCAGCACCACCCAGGTGTCACTTTTGGGCCCTTGAGCCAAGACTTAACTGCTCAGATGTATAATGACATGAAAAAGGTTGGATAAGAGCATCTGCCAAATGCCATAAATGTAAATGAATAATTTTTATCATTATAATTTTAATAAATAATTTTTGTAATTCAGAAATATTCATAAACCAAGTTTTGTTTTTTTCATGAATATCATTAGTTATAATTACACGAATTTGCATTACGAACATGGCAATGTACAGCAGGTTATTCCAAATTAGATGCCGTAAGCTGATATTGATGTCTGAGGGTTTATTTTTTTAAACTTATTTTTTATTTATTTATTTTTTGCATTTTTGATTTCTTAAAAATTTACACAACTATTGTCACAGTACACATAAATAAAAAGGGGTTTAAAACAACTTTGCCACACAATCGACAGTCTGCTATTGTAAGGTATCTGCTTTTCACGGAAAATATTTTTCCATTAGAATAAATTTACAACTCCACCCAAAGGACACCTCTAACCCTGTATCGATCGCACCATCTGCACAGATTCTTATCTGTTATCTTTTCTGGTGGGGGTGAACTATTTGGCCAGCCCTGCTGTAGTAGGCCTGAAGGCGAGATCCTCCCACACACACTGTAAAACCTCTAATATGCGCTCAGACGTCAGTTCGCGCGTCATTGCGCCACATCGCGCGTCCCCCGCGTGCTGCTCCGCGCCCGTGCGCTTTACGGTAATGGTACTGATGAGGGATGAGTCAGGCTATATGATGATGCTGATGATGCTGCCATTTCATCAGCAAATTTTACAAACATTCTTTCATCCATTATTATGAGATTCGATTTTGCAAATGGATTAAAAACAAGCTTTGAACTTAGATTCGATCACACTCCTGCTTCATGATTATGGTTCTCGGTATGATTGCGGAAACTAGTTGCATAGGCTGTTATTTGTAACAAAAACCTGCTCGGATGTGAGTGTGGATGCTTTGCTTGGGGACGCGGCTTGTTTTCCAAACAATGAAGACGATGGGTTTTGCCTTTGCAAGACATTAAGAGGCCTAAATAAGGTATTTGCGGTGTTTTGTTACTCCTTGATTATGCCCTAAATGAAGCGTGTGTGTATGTGTGTGTGTGTGTGTATGCGTGTGGTGTTTGGCCTGAGTCGCGCATTTTGCTGAACACTACTTGCCTGAGGATACAGTTTGGACTCAATTTGCAGGCCTGCAATAGACAATAAAGTATTATCTACTTACCAAATGGCCTGTCTGAGGTTAATTAGAGGGATTTGTGAAATAATCAATGCTTTGATCGTCTAAACGCTTTGCATGCTTTTGCATGATGTATTAAACTGCAGCATCATTCCGGCGTAGCAGCCTCATCACCACCACCACCACACCATCACTGCCATTGCAACCCTGATGGTCCTGATGCTGTGTTTCTGAGCTTAGAGTCAAAAAATGGCAGGTGGAGACTGGTGGTGGTAGCTTGCAGCTCTAAATCTGGGAGCTTAGAAAATGATTCAGCTATGTTAAGACAACTTGTTTTTGGGTGGTCTTCAAACACTTCATTCCTAATCTATTATGAGATCTTTATCTAAATAAATATATATGTTTGATTTGGTTTTAGACTATAGATTAGGCTGCAGAATAAACAAGCTTATTGTTTAGATTACTGTATCAACATATTACTGGCACTAAGAAGTACAACTGAGAGAAACTATAATATATATATATATATATATATATATATATATATATATAACTTTATATATAACTTTATATATATATATATGTAAATGTATATATTTATAAAATCCAAGGAATGTCCAAGAAGTCAAGTGCAATCGAACAAAATTTGTCCTGGCACCCCTAACCAGTCAGCGTGATGCATATACAATAATGTATAATGTTTTTAAGTCTCCCAGTCTTTAATCATTAAGCATATAATTTAGTAACTAGTACAAATTTGGCGGCACGATGGTGTAGTAGTTAGCAATATGGTGTCACACCTCCAGGGTCGAGGGTTCAGTTTCCCGCCTCGGGTCTCCGTGCGTGGAGTTTGCATGTTCTTCCCGTGCTTGGTGAGTTTCCTCTCAACGACATGCAGATTAAGTTCATTTGGGATGTTCCCAAATTCCACATAGGGAATGTGTTTGTGTTTGGGTGTGTTTGCCCTGTGATGAACTGGCAATCTATACAAGGTGTACCCTGCCTCGTGCCCTAAGTCCCCTGGCAGCCCTGTAAAGGATGAGTGGTTTAAATGAATGAATGAATACTACAAATTACATGGTGCAATAAATATTAAAGGAATGTTCTTGCAGAGTCCTTTAAAAATGAATGGAATATTTTTTCTATAATCAAATTCCTCTTTGGAAGCCTTTCTAATACAGAAACACTTAATTGTTGTGAACAATGAAAGAATCATTAAAAGCTGCACATTTTCTAAAGTAAGATATGTTTGGACTCACTGAGGTTAAAAGGTTATATGAAAGAATCTGGGACTTTATATTTTGGAGTAAAATTAGTTCCAGGGTTGGGGTTTCGAATCTCATCCCTGGTCTGTGTGTATGGAGGATGCATGTTCTCCCTATGCTTTGTGGGTTTCCTCTGGGTACACAGTATTCCTTGACAATCTAAAGAGATGCATTGTTGGCTGATTGTCATTTCCAAATTGCCATATAATAGTATGTGATTGGTTGTGCGAGTCTGTGCATGCATGCGGGTTGCCAGAGATCAACGTTTTTAGTAGCGTAATCCCCTACAACAATGACTATTAGAGTGAAATCAGAGATCATTGTGGGCAACCATTGCTTGAATGGATAGACTGGACAAAATGGGAAACATAATATGTGCCACAAGTAAACATAATTAGAAATAATAGGCAGTCATAGACCAATAGAAACACTTTTATTTGCCAGTTCATTTCATCTTTGCCAAGCAATTATATCACACTAATATTTCCCAATGGCTTTTGATAGTAAAATTCTCTGAAAACTACAAATGTAGTAACTGTGTCTGTCATATGCCTGGTGCGTTAATGTGCATAATTAAAATTTTTAATGTTAATATTACTTAATGTTAATATTACATTTCATGTTCCTGATGAAAATGTTACAGCTGATTTAATAGAAGAAGACAAAAATCAATTATTAATGATTAAATTTTTAATTGATTTTACTGTTTACTGCTCAATATAGTAATCAATTAAAGAAAATGACTTTTTTTACACTGCATTGTATCTTTCCACTAAATTCACTCTGTTTTTTGCCTTATAGATCTTATGAGATATGGAAGCTATATGGCTATACCAGTTTCGACTGATCGTCATTGGCGACTCGACAGTGGGCAAGTCTTGTCTGATCAGACGTTTCACAGAGGGGCGTTTTGCGCAGGTGTCTGACCCCACAGTCGGAGTGGATTTCTTTTCCCGTCTGGTGGAGATCGAGCCAGGCAAACGCATCAAACTGCAGATCTGGGACACAGCTGGACAAGAAAGGTTCAGGTATGACTGATCTTCTGAACTTTTGGTGCATCATGGATACGAGTAGAACCTGAGTAAAGACTCTGCTATGAATGTGAATGCCATGAAGTGACCTTATAAGGTTTTTAGCTTATACATGAGTCTAACACAATGCCACAATCTGTATAGACTTGCAGCCATCCATATCTATATTTGTATTTAAACCAAAAGTGGTTGTGGTCCAAACAGAGAGTCCACGCCACAGCCCTGACCGGGCGGAGGAGTGAAGGAACGCTGTACATTCATGTATTTACACTTTTGATTTGGTCACATGCAAATTTCCTCCCACCACCACCCATCTGTTATATGACAGCTATCAAGGCTCTTAACTGGTTCCTCTGAGACATATTAAGCCAGCAAGCCTTCTCAGTGGTACAGTAGGTGTCTCGCCCGGGTTTCGATTCCCAACCAGTTCCCAACCCCAGCCACTGAATGCAGTGCCTAGAGAACACGTCCAAATTTGCTCCTTAAGCCTTGGACATTATGTTAATGAACATGGTCTTGAATGAAATTGCTTCCCTAACCCATATATCCAGTTGTCTTGGTTCTTCTTGAAGTTTAACAATCATCAGCTTTTGTTTGAAATCCTGATGTGTTCTGATGAAAGTCCTGATGTGTTCTGATCTGCTTGATGTCCTTTTTTTTTTAGGTCTATCACCAGGGCTTACTACCGTAATTCTGTGGGAGGCCTGCTGCTGTTTGACATCACTAACCGTCGCTCCTTTCAGAATGTCCACGAGTGGCTGGAGGAAGCGCGCAGCCACGTGCAGCCGCACAGCATCGTCTTCCTCCTGGTGGGCCACAAGTGTGACCTGGAGCCGCAGCGGCAGGTGAGCCAGCAGGAAGCGGAGAAGCTGGCGGCCGCCTACGGCATGCGCTACGTGGAGACGTCGGCGCGCGACGCAATTAACGTTGAGCGGGCTTTCACAGAGCTGACACGTGACATCTTTGAGCTCGTCAAACGCGGTGATATCACCATCCAAGAAGGCTGGGAAGGGGTGAAGAGTGGCTTCGTGCCCAACGTGGTGCACTCGTCTGAGGAAGTGACCAAGAGCGATCGCCGCTGCCTCTGCTGATTGACCGTGCCCTGCACCCGCCATCATGCTTCTCCTCCGCAAAACCTTGTCATATTGTGCTCCTTTAGCTTGGCCTCTTACACTGCCTTATCGATTGGTGAGCTCCTGAACACAGCTGTAAATAGCAGAACCCAGATCCATTTTAGGACACGTCTAGGTTCCTCCAACTCCACTCCTGAGTGGTTCTGCACAAACACAGGCCTTGATCTTGTTTAAATATCAGTTTAAAGCCACATTTTAATGTAGGACAGAGAGAGCTCTGGACTAAACTGGATGGACCGTTCATGGAAGAAAGTGTAACCAGGATGAGTTCTTTAGGAATCTTTAAATAAGTGAATGCATTGCCTCCTTGACATTGTCTTGGTCTTTTGAACCCAAGACAAATTCTGACATCGGTGTCCCATTCTCCTGCAAGTGATTTCTGGAGACATGAAAAGAGAGAATCATACAAATCAAACTGTCACCATATCTTTTTCAGTTGGCACATTGTGTTTCACATTATTATTATTATTATGCTCTATTTGCTGTTTATATCATTTTAAACAATGTGATCTGTGTCCACAGGAATCATGCAATGAGCCTTTTACTGAGCTTACTTGCTTATCTGGTTTGCATATCTAACTCCATTACTGCTGTGAATACAAACTTCATAATTTGGTTATTCATAAATGAATCACTTCTGACGTTTGACTATTAATCGGGGTGTCAAGTTGAACATTTCGGAGGTTTGAAGAAGCTCAAGGTTGTAACACAAACACCGGTCAATCACCTGTCATTGGTCGCTTTCTGTTTAGAAATTTGACACAGCTTTTAAGACGACATCTTATTGTCTTATCCTCGCTATTATTCTAGCATCTTGTCTCTTTTTCCTTTCTGATCCAGTCTTTAAACGAACATTCGGAATGGGATCTTCTTTAGAGCTTTAACTCTTTCATATCCATGGAAAAAAATTTATTGTTTGACTATTAACCAATACATTGTCATTTAACAGGTTGAAACAACTATTAGCTATGTATTTATTGATCTTGTATGAAAGATGAAATGTAATACCAATAAAATGTGACATGAAAGATTATTAATGAAAGTCAAACTCCTGTCTAAGTTCATTGTGTATTCTGGTTCAGGTGTTAAGGTGTAATCTATATATTTCACTCACTTTTCATCTATAGTGCTTTATCCCGTATACAGGGTCACAGGGCCTGGAGCCTATGCCAGGGGACTGAGGACACAAGGCGGGTTACACCCTGGACATGGTGCCAATCCATGGCACACACAAACACATTCACAATTTAGGGAAAGCCACGGGGAGAACATGCAAACTCCACACACACAGAGGCGGGAATCGAACCCGGACCTTGAGGTGCAGGGTGACAGTGCTAACCATTAAGCCACCATGCTGCCTATATATAACCTCGGATTGCGAGTAACGCGGTTTGCGAGTGTTCCGCAAGACGAGCAAAGATTTGTAATAAATTTTGACTTTTTAAAAAATTTTTTAAACAAACAAGTCTTGGTTTACGAGTACCGAGTATCATGTATCACGCATGCACTTCTTGTTTTGATGCCGAGTGTCATGTAATCACAACTGAGCCAATATTTTTTCTCTCTCTTGCACTGCGGAATTGTGGGTAATCGTCTCCCCTGCTGTGTCTTAGTGTAAGTCTCTTACTGGTATAATCAACATCTGTGCATGCGTGTACTGTTTACTATAACACTGTGACTACGTGTGTGCGTGTAAAACATATTTTATTTTGTGTCTGTATGCGTACAGTGTGCGTGTAAGGCAGTCTCATTAGAGAGGTTAAAGATCCATTTTCTTTCTCTGTGTCAGCCTGCTCTTTGTGTCTGTGTGCGCGTGCATCATTGGACACTGTGCCACACACACACACACACACACACACAGACCCCTCCTACTTTCGCCTTCACAGACACACACAGACACACACACACACT
>JAQMYJ010000011.1:7367872-7384899 GCA_030014305.1 Clarias laeviceps | reverse complement strand
TTACACATTAAGTTTACTGAAAGTAAAAACAGTTGAAAGTCAGAGGACGTTTCTTTTTTTGCTGAGTATATATATACAGGGAATATATGTTTAAGCTGTGGTTTAAAGCATCATCTTTGTAGTAATAATATATTTGCCGAAACAGTGGAACAGCTTGAGGAGCGGCAGCGAGTTGACCACACACTGAATGTGCAGGTAAGTTGTAGCATGCAGAGGTCAGGATCTGCACATGGGCCTGGATTTTATTTTAACTGACAGAGATTGCCACATCTTTATATATTTTCCCTCAAGTTCTGATGTGAGATATGATACAATCATATCTCACATATTTCAACAATTTATTTAGGAACTTCACATAGACATATTATGTGTTATACAGTACATGTACATACAGTATGTATATATACACACACATATATACCCACAAGTCATATCCCAACTTAAAGCCTGGTATGACCTGCATACTCATTCTATAAAGCCTTTATATTACAGTTTAAATACCATTATAAAAAATGTACAATTAAAAAAAAAATTCAAGTGCAGGATTTCAAGTGTGTGCTTTTTTTCTTCTTCTTTCTCTAATATTCCAGAGTCTGTCCAGTTATTTTTTTGTTTATAAAAGGGCATTAACCCTGTTTTTTTTTTTTTTGTTTTTTACAAATGTAGTGTACAACTATACAGGCTGTTCTTTATTTTCCTCCATCTCACCCAGGCATTCTACAGTACTAATCTATTATAATTAATTAATCTTAAACTTAATTAATTACTTAAACTATGGATCATAGTTGATTTCTGATAAAAAAAAAATAAGGAACACATATTAAAATCTATTTCTTTGTTGTCTTAATACTGAATGAACTGCATGAACACTGACTGGTCTTAGGGATTAATATTAAAGCGTAAACAAGCGAAATCGATTTAGTGTTAGTCACTTAGACAGAGTTGTAGTTTGATGCATGATGCATTGTGATCAAAATGTTAATTAGCATGATGCATTTTGTACGCTCGCCACTAGAGGTCACTGTAACATCACACCGAACTACACACAACGTGGCTGGACCCCACTATGGACTTCTGTAGCAGCTTTGTGCTAAAGGGCTCGGTTTTAAAACACATTGAAAAAACGACAGAATTATGTAAACACCGAACACTCGCCACATGTTCACAAATACCCTGTATATACCTGGCCTACTGTCTAGACACCAGCTTCAATATGATCATGATTTGGTACCAGGCCACACAGAAGAAAAGTAAAAATATCCATCAATCCATCCACTCTCTAGATGTCATCTATCTATTCTTCCAAACAAACCCACCACACCACTCCATATATTCAAACCCTCCACTATTTGTCCATCCTTTCATCTCCACTACCCATTTAATCACTTCATTTATTTAATCAATTCTACTCATCTCTCCATCTATCCATGCACATCTTCATCATCCCCATACCATCCATTCCATACCTATCCATACATCCTTTGCTTTCCATCGATGCAGTCCCTCAAACTATTCAATCCCTCCATTCATTTTTTCAACCCCTCCTTCTTTTAATCTTCCCATATTCATTCCCTTTGATTCTATTTCTCCATCAAATCCTTCCACCTAAACCCATCATACACCCAATCGTTCCATCCATCCAACCCTCAACCCATCCATCCATTTATTTAAAGGCAAACTGCATAACATAACTGTAATGAATTGGCTTTAGACTGCTTGAACAAGGACAAAAAATCTTACAGATAATGGTAGTTACAGCATACACGATTATTCCGGACATTTTGGTGGGGTAGTCCCTGGTGGGAAACAAGAGCAGCTTGAAGGAGAATTTCCATATCAAGACCATATCTATCTCGCACAGACGAGGGCTACGGCTTTCGAAATCCTTTGTGTCAAGCCACTTTTGAACCAGAGACATCTTCAGAGGTATCTTACCTGGGTTGAGGACTAAAATGACTGGACTGTTGCTCAGTGGGCCAAAGTCCTCTTTTCAGATGAAGGTAAAATTAGCATTTTATTTAAAAATCAAGCTCCCAGAGTCTGAAGGAAGAGAGGAACAGAATCCAATAATGCTTGAGGTCCAGTGTAAAGTTTGCACAGTCAGTGGTGGTTTGGGGAGCTATGGCATCTGCTGGTGTTGGTACACTGTGATTTATCATGTCCAATGTCAGTGCAGTCGTCTATTAGAAAGTTTTAGAGCATTTTATGCTTCCCTCTGCTGACCAGCTTTATTGAGATGCTGATTTATTTTTCCAGCAGGACTTGGCACCTGCCCACCCTGCCAAAATACTAATACCTGGTTTAAGAACCATGGTATCCCTGTGTTTAATTGACCAGCAAACTCGCTTGACCTAAACCCCATAGAGACTCTATGGGGTATTGTGAAAAGAAGGTTGTGAGATACCAGACACAACAATGCAGAAGAGCTGAAGGCCACCATCAGAGCAAGTTGGGCTTCCGTAACATCTCGGCATCGCCACAGACCGATCGCCTCCATGCCACGCCTCACTGCTGCTGCTGTAATTCATGCAAATGAGCCCCGATCAAGTATTGAGTGTTGTACATGTTAATAATTTTTACTACTCCAAAATTTCTGTTAAAAATCTTTTATTTTTTTATTGGTCTTAATATAAAAATTTTCTGAGATACTGAATTTTGGGTTTTCATTAGCTGTAAGCCATAATCATCAAAATTAAAATAAACACTTGAAATATATCAGCCTGTGTGTTGTAATGTACTGTATATTTTACCAGTGAACGTCCCTCACTGTGAAGTTGTAGACAGCATCATTTACATTTTTTTGTGGGTGGGGGGAATTAACCCAAACACTGAAGAAACAGATAAGTCATCATTTAAAGCATCATCATCACCTTTAATATCATACTGTGAGGTTTAATAATATATCTGCTGAAATACTGGAACAGCTTGAGGAGCGGCATCGAGTTGACCACACACTCCATGGGCAGGTGTCTGCACACAGGCTCGGATTTTATTTTAACTGTTTGGGCATCAAATTGACAGAGATTGTCAAGTCTTTCAAGAAATACAATTTTATTAAAAAAAAAAAAATTTAACATGACATTTATTTACAGTATATAAAATCCAGAGACAAACAAAAGTACAGTTTATAGCAAAGATATCATATCTACTTTAAGTGAAACCGAAAGACAAATAAATGGCTTGGTAGGCTTGAGTGTCTACAACCCACAAGGATCTACAAGGAGGAATTTTAATTTCAGGTGAAGCAATCCTCCAATTAAATAAAAAAAAAAAAAAACGCCTGAAAGCAGAGACTAATGTACAGTATATATGATCGCTAAGTATCTACATGTACAGACCATGTAAATAGACATTTCATATATTGTACATTCAGTAATTTGGTAATACCATACAAAAATACATTTATAAACCTGTAATACATGAAAGCTGAATCAATTAGTTCATGAAATATAGACAAAGAAAATGAAAATTTTGTTACAATATCATAGCTTAATATATATACAGCAGTACAATACAACCCCATTAGTTTAGAAATAATTCTAAAAAAAATGAAGAGAAAAAGATCATTTCGACCACAGACAAAAAAAAAAGAGTTTTGAAATAAAAATATATTTTTTTCCCTCAAGTACTGATGTGAGATATGATATAATCATATCTCACATATTTTACATAACCAATTTATTTAGGAACTTCACATAGACATATTGTGTTATGCATGTACGTATTATATATATATATATATATATATATATATATATATACGCACACTTAAAGCCTGGTATGCACCTGCATACTCATTCTATAAAGCCTTTATATTACAATTTAAATACCATTAAAAAAAATCATTTTCAAAAAAATTTCAAGTGCAGGATGTCAGATGTGTTTTTTTTCTTCTTTCTCTGATATTCCAGAGTCTGTCCAGTTAATTTTTTGTTGATAATAGGGCATTAATTAAAAATCAAATTACAAATGTAGTGTACAACTACTATAACTGGCTGCTGTTTATTTGCTTCACACGCTCTCACACAACTCCATCTCACCCAGGCATTCTACAGTACTAATCTATTATACCTAGTCGATTTCTGATTTAAAAAATAAGGAACACATATTAAAATCTATTTCTTTGTTGTCTTAATACTGAATGAACTGCATAAACACTGACTGGTCTTAGCGATTAATATTAAAGCGTAAACAAGCGAAATCGAAACGCAGCGATTTAGTGTTAGTCACTTAGACAGAGTTGCTGATGCATTTTGTACGCTCGCCACTAGAGGTCACTGTAACATCACACCGAATTACACACAATGTGGCTGGACCCCACTATGGACTTCTGTAGCAGCTTTGTGCTAAAAGGGCTCAGTTTTAAAACACGTTGAAAAAACGACAGAATTATGAAAACACCGAACACTCGCCACATGTTCACAAATACCCTGTATATACCTGGCCTACTGTCTAGACACCAGCTTCAGTATGATCGTCTGGACGCCTCCGTCATGTAGAGCAGTGGTTCCCAACCCCCGGGCCGCGGATGATTTGGTACCAGGCCACACAGAATTTTTTTTTTTTAATACATATTTTTCATTTCATTTCTATTTTATTGACTTTCGGAGTCTGCAGAGTGCTTTATTCGGAAAATCGATCAGATCATCCCCCATTTGATTGCATCTGTACCTCTTTCCCACGCTTCTGTCTATATCGGTTTTGATTAAGCTAATGTTACAAGCTAACTATAGGTATGATGAGTAAAAAACATTCAGAGCGTCTTTGAAAAAGGGAAAATACCCAGTGATGAGACAGCAGACGAGACTCTGAGACTCCCAACAAAATAAAAAGCTGCGTTTAAAAGAAAATGCCTAAATTACGGCTTTATCAGAACGGGGATCAACTCTGTCGACGTTCTGGATTAAAATCAAAGTGGAATATCCTGAGATCGCCACAAAAGCACTAAAAAACATGCTTCTATTTTCAACAACCTACTATATCTTTGTGAAACAGGGTTGTCTGCAGTTACAGCAACGAAAACGATACTACCGAGAAGACTGGACATAATACAATACAATCTCCAGTCTCCAATACACCTAGATGGGACATTCTCGCAGGGAAACGAGCTCACTGATTCTGCGTTTCTGGTATTTTCTTTTTAGTATGCTTTGTCCCCGGTTTATTGGAAAACTGTCTTACATAAAACTCGTTGTGGTGCAAAAAAAGGTTGGAGATCACTGATCGAGAGCATCTGTATTTTACCTGTACTTTACCATTACTCGTCATTTAGGCCATCAACGTCAAGTAAAACGCGCACAGGCTAGGTTCAGTTTTTAGTAAAAAAATAAAATAAAAATAAAAAATCGCTCAACAAAATCTTTATAAAACAAACAAACAAAAAAACTGTCAGTCATATAATTCTCGATTTGCCGTCTTCATTTTATAAGTACTTCATAATTGGAGATGAGATGCTGTTTATCAAGGTGTCACGCCTTCCACATCACTCTCATCAGCTCTTACGTAGCTGAGGCTCTTGTTATTCTTTTTCCGCTGGCTGCTGTTCAGGGCCTCGCTGCTGTTCCAGATCCCATAGAAGAAGTAGATCATGAAGCCTGAATGAACAAGATTGGGATGTTCTTAAGCATTATTATAGATGATCTTATCATATGCAATAATTCTTTTTTTTTTTTTGTGCGGTATAACTTGTAGAATCACTTCTATAATCTTATTTTCCCTGTACTTTTGTATTACTTCTTAACATGAACATAAGAAGTCTTTTTGTCGTCTTGCGCATTACACTGTTTGCACAATTTTCAAGTCACTCTGGATAAGAGTGTTTGCTAAAACCAAGTACATACATAACTCATACTGAACCCCACCTACATTGTAAACGTGGTTTCACTATGCCATGAATAACTAAATGATGAGTATCACATCTGAGATCAAATAACCCGATGACCAGATGTTTAATCAACTGATCTTAGAATAAAAGGCATGTGGCATGTACCTGGTTAAATAAAAACCTACACTCACACACGCCTTTTGTGAAAAAGTTCTGATGTAAGAAATCTATAATCCATCTAAAAGTTTGAGGAACAAAAAAAAAAAAGTCTACAACTCATGGATAAAGAGGACGCCCTCACCAATGGCCATCCAAACCGCAAATCGGCACCACGTGGCCAGATCCAGCTGCATCATGAGGTAGATATTGACAAAAACACTAAACAGAGGGAGCCAGGGCAGGAAAGGCACCTGCAGTAGGAAAAAAAAAATCATGTTTAGTACTATTGCTGAATAGTTACATCGCCAGATGTGAATTTTTTTTTATCTTGGAAGTACCTTGAAGGTGAGCGCTTCTTTGCTCTCAGGCTGCCTCCAGATGACGATGACACAGAAGAAACAGAGAGCTGTGAGAACAGCACACACGGCCACCCACACAAGATGGCCTTCCATCAGTTTGTCCAGGCACACAGCCAAGATGCCACACAGCACAGTGATCAGCACGGCTGACGGAGAGAACAGGACATGCAGTTTATACGCTACATCTTAAAGACAAGCCAGTGATTAAATCTTCTGTAGTTTTGTTAAAACACGCACTGAACCCGGGCCATGACTTTTATCAACATCTAATCACTCTATGTATCTATTTGTCCATCCATACACCTGTACTACCCATCCAATCGGTTTAACCACTGCTACTCATCTTTCCAGCAATCCATGGACTGTCCTTATCCATCCAGTATCTCTATTAACCCATCCATTGTTTTTCTATCCACACATCCACCCATGCAGTCCAACCCCTTTATGCATCCAATTCCTCCATCCATCCTTAGAATTCCTATCTTGTCTTGTCTTGTTTTACAGCAGTTAGTAGCCAATAAGTTGGCTATAGACCACCACCTATAGACCCTCAATTTGCCTCCTCTTCCCAGCCTTTTAAAGCTGGATTTCCAGTCCAGTCTTCCTTAACTCCTCTTAAGGAACCCATCAAATACTTTCTTCCTTGGCCTCTTTCTCCATTTACTGAAACACTTTTCATAGTGTACTCAACCCCTCCAAATTACCATGGGCTTATGCCTTTATCTATTCACCCCCCTACCTTTATGTTCACCTTTCCATCCATCCTTGTACTCTACATTTCATCTATCTATTATTCCAAACAAACCCACCACACCACTCCATATATTCAAACCCTCCACTATTTGTCCATCCTTTCATCTCCACTACCCATTTAATCAGTTCATTTATTTATTCAATTCTACTCATCTTTCCATCCATCCATGCACATCTTCATCATCCCCATTCCATTTATTCCATGCCCATCCATGCATCCTTTGCTTTCCATCAATGCAGTCCCTCAAACTATCCAATCCCTCCATTCATTTTTCAATCTCTCCTTCTTTTAATCTTCTCATACTTCCATTCATTCCCTTTGATTCTATTCCTCCATCAACTCAATCAATCCTTCCACCCAAACCCATCACACACCCAATCGTTCCATCCATCCAAACCCTCAACCCATCTATCCATTTATTTAAAGGCAAACTGTAATGATTTAGCTTTAGACTGCTTGAACAAAGAGAAAAAAAAGTCTTACAGATAATGGCGGTTACAGCATAGACAATTGTTCCGGACATTTTGGTGGGGTAGTCCCTGGTGGGGAAAAAGAGCAGCTTGAAGGAGAACTTCTCCCTGGGAAGATGATCTGAGTCAGGACCATATTCATCTCCACTATCTCCAGACACAGCCACCTTTTCATCTCCCACCAACTCTACCAGTTTCTCAGTCTGACTGGATGAGCTAAGCGTTCCTGGCTGGTATCTACAAACACAAACATACACGGTCATTTCATAAAAGCAAGATCATGAGTGTAGAAATATGTTTAGAGTGGATCTGGGCTGTGGCATACCTGAGAATGAGAACACACACAGCCACCAGAGAGTAGGCCAACAATGTCCCAATAGACATCAGGTCAACCAGTGCAGCTAAGTCAAACAGGAAGGCCATGAGGGCTGCAACAGATGAAAAAAGTACATTACTTAACTGTAGCCATATCATAAGGATTCCACACCAAAAGTCATAGGCATAACTTTTTATTAACTGATATGTTGGTTACAAGTCAACTGACTCTTCCTCTATAGAAAGGTGCTACTCAACATAGTCTCCATCACAAGCCATTCATTTGAACGCAACTCTCGTATCTTCTTTGAAAATCCCCTTTGTCGCAGTTGATGGTCTCCCATTGCGTGGTTTGTCTTCTATGCTGGATTCCCATTCTTTAAACTTCATCCATTTGTGCACATTCCTGTTGTCAATGGTGTCAACATTCCATCACGCAGTGAGAGAACATTGACTGCGAGAGGCATCCGAGAGTTGGGTGCGGTGATGGTGCAAATACGTCACTTGAGATGGAGACTATGTTGAGTAGTACCTTTGAGTTGCTCTAACAAACACGTGCTATGTGGGCGACATATGTCAGTTAATACAAATGGACATTTCCAGACATTTTCAAGTGTGAGCAAAACTGTTATATGTAATTAAAGGTGAGGCTTTTATTTAATGTCTACAAAAAATTGAACACAGTAAAGAAAGAAAAAACAGTAATAGAATTTGTATAACGTTTTATCCTGTATACAGCGCCGTGGGGGGCCTGGAGCCATCATCTTGCCCAGTGCTATGTTGTACAAAAGCAGTCGATCTCACCTGCTACAATGCCAGACACCACTGTGGCCAGGAGCGGGGTTTTGGTGCGCTGGTTCATTCTGGATAGAAAGCGGAAGAGCAGTCCGTCCTCTGCCATGGCGTAGATTATACGTGGCATGGGAAACATGGAGCCCAGCAGACTGATAGAGGAGAAACAAACACTATTTAGGATTTTGCTAAGCCAGCAGAATCTTTCAGCAACTCTTGACCAAATCAAGTATAAAATATTAAACATGTCTTCTCAGCCAGTTTCTTTACAAGTTAACGTCATCTTTACTGGCAGAAAGACTGGTTAGTTAATGTAATGCATTCTTTATTTTTCTTTAGTGCTTCATGTCTCTTTTTTCTTGCCAGGTCTTTCCAATCAATTCCCACAAAACAACACATTCGCTTCAAAACAAGTATACAAACCAACAAAACACTAATCCTCTTACCTAGTAGAAAGGGCGCAGAGTGAACCCACAGCCACTATGTAACGTGCTGGAGCCCAGCCCACATAGCTGAACGCCTCAGGCAAAGGACTCTGGGTATTGAGCTTGTAATAGGGCATCATTAATGTGAGCGCGGCCGACACACCGAAATAAGCGAAGAAGCAGATGAGCAGGGATACAACTATCCCCACAGGGATGGAGCGCATCGGGTTCTTGGCTTCCTCACCTACAGAAAAAAGGTTTATGTTTAACAGATAATCCATGGCATGCAATACATTCAACAGTATTCAGACACAACATGATAAATATGAGGACTCACTTGTCGTTGCGATGCAGTCGAATCCGACGAAGGCGTAGAAACAGGTGGCCGCACCAGCCAAGATGCCTCTGAAGCCAAATGGTGTAAAACCACCAGTTCCAAAAGATCTCTCCACCTCTCTGACGATATCATAAAAAAGGTCTTAGCATTCCAGTCGTATAATTCACATGTCATGCAACATACAAAATGTAAGACCCCGAACATTGAAATATAACTCACTCCACTGCTGTGATGTTGGTATCATTGACAAAGTCGTCCGTTGTCAGATTCCAGTTTGCTGTATTGCCTTTTACAAAGCCTGAGATCATAACAAAGCCCAGCACCACCAGGTTGATCCCGGTGAAGATTTTGTTGACGAGAGCAGACTCACTCACACCAAAAGCAAGCAGACCTAAAAAAAAGAAAAGAAAAAGGATGTATAAATGGAAATAATGACTAACATTCCTCATGCATGGAAATTGACAAACGGTTCCAGGTTAATACTTTGCTCACCAGTCAATAGGAGAATGAGAACCAGTGCGAACAGGTCCGGGTATTCAGCAAGCACGTTGCCTGGAACCTTCATAGCCATGACTGACCTGAAGAAGCTCGAGATCCGCTGCTCTATCAGGTTATCAAAGGTGGAACTCCAGGCTCGGGCAACACTGGCTGTACCTGAAGATCACAAGACGCTCATTAGCTCCATTCTCCAATGTCAATGTTCTCAAATCTCAATCTAGGACAGTGTTCCCTTAAAGGATCAGTCACACAACTCACCAATGACATACGAAAGGATGAGGTTCCAGCCAGTAATGAAGGCCCAGATTTCTCCGACGGTCACGTAGCTGTACAGGTAAGCCGAGCCCGTCTTCGGCACTCGAGCACCGAACTCTGCATAGCAAAGTCCTGCCAACATGGACGACAGGGCCGCCACCAGAAAACAAAGGACGATCGCAGGACCAGCCTTCTCTCTTGCTACCTCTCCAGCCAACACGTAGACCCCAGCACCGAGTGTAGAGCCCACGCCCAGAGCCACCAGATCCAGAGTGGAGAGGCACCGAGCGAAGCGGGTCTCCTCGCTGGAAAAGTCCAGGACTCTGCGACGCAGCAGCGAGCGTCCAAAAGAGGCCAGTTTATTCACCATGGCTGAACGGAGATGAACGTAGTGTAGTGTACAGTAAATAATCTTAAGCAGCAGCAGCAGCAGACAGGCTTCTTTATACACACCTAGGAATGAAGAATGAAACAAATAGGGTTGGTGTATGTAAGCTAGTGTGAGAACTGCCCATAAGTTGCTGCATGATTTATGAAGTGTTCCGTCCCCCCACCCCTTCACAATGGATCTAGTCCTCACATGACCGCCGGATCAGCGTCATTAATTCCAGGCTGACCACCATTTTGTGATCTTCAGCTTAATTCCAGCCAAGAGCTGAACGTCATGCCAAGCTGTACCACTTCAAGCTCATTATATAAAATAACCACTGCCTCTATAACCTGAGGATAATATTTGTGGTAATATATTTCACATCATGTTTTTTCCCATAACGACAAAAAACAAACACTTTACAGTCACACAGCTTTGCACTTGCGGTGTCATCCGAGCAGCCTGCAACGAGGACAGCCCCGACTACACGGTGTAAATTTTCACCTCAGATATTTGACCAGCTGGAACCATAACAACCACACTGACATCAGACCTTGGTATTGCTATCAGGGAAAACACTCGCGATAAGATCAAGCAAGGGAGGCTAAAGTGATTTTTTTTTAGGGAGAGGTTCAAGGATGGGCAGTGTGAACAGGAGCCAGTCAACACAGATGTCCGTTTGCGTAGTGCTTAGCTCCGTACCAAGGCCATCATGCTCCTTGAGCTGATATTTACACCTTATTCTCGGATCATTATTTCATTGTCGGCACGGTCAGGACTGTTTCTTCGTTTGTGCGTCATCCATTTAACATTCAACTGGCACACGGTTTGACTTCAGTGTCTGGATTTTGGGAACAGATTTTCCCCAAGTCCAATTCCGAGAAATATATTTTTCATTCAGGATCGAGAATGGGTGGGGCTACGCGGATACTATAGACATACAAACACAGCTGCCGTTTCCCAAAAAAATTTATTTCCTACTGATAAGGTCGATTAGACAAAAACCTAACATGACCTGTTCGATGGTACGGATGTGAAAACCTAAACAGATCGTCTAATACAGTAGCTCGCCTGTACTGTGTGTTTATACATCAAAGACAGGTGGGACAAAGAAGGAATTCGGGGAAAAAAGCAACAAAAACATCCCTGTAATTCGGGCAGACAATGGAGAAGCTGAAATAGACCCTTTTATCTGCACCATAGACTGTTTATCTTGGCAGGGAACCTAGAGAAACCTAAAGGTTCGAACTGAATTGGTGCAGGCAAGAGCTCGGCGCTTAAACCCATCACTTGGACTTCGCACAACGTGTATGTACAAATGCCTGCATTCATTCGCGGCTCGTTGCCGCTGCTTGCTTTAGTGCGAAAGCAGCCACAAGGAATCCAAACAGCTTGCAGAATATTTAAAAGCTCCACTAGTTTATAGAGATTTGGTTTAAAAAGAAAAAAGAAAAGAAAAGATTTTTGTGAAGAAAGGCTGAAGGTTAGAGAGTGCAGCGTGAACCCACAGCCTTGAGAAATTCTTTTCAGTAGGAGTCTCCGGGCACTAATCGTCCAGTGTGTGGGGCTCCCGCAAGGGTACGACTGTTCAGCTCTGGGAATACAGCGGGTGGGTAGCTGTGCCACAGTGCGTCACTAGGGCAAAAAACGGCGCTAATCTCTTTCTTGTGTTCTCCACGAGGCCATCCAGCTGATATGCATTTGGCCATGAGGAACTGTGCTATTTGTGTCGATGATGATGATGATCTTCAGAAATACATCAAATTGCTCTAATTAGCCAACACTACTGTTACCTCCACCCCCTTTTTTTTGTACTGATCTGATTTTGCTCATGGTCCATGAGCGACCCATTCTACTATAGTGAATGTTTTAACCTTCAAATCCAGCATGCCATAGAAAAGAAGTGTGTTTAGAAACAAACTGTGTGTACAGACAGACTCATGCACGTCTTAGAGTAGATGAGCATGGCATGCAACAAAACAAGTGACAGAGAAACTGAGATTGTGAACTGACTCACTGATGAGCTTTGCTCAAAATAACTCCTGCAATGCACTTTAAGCTGATTACATAAAGAACAGCCTTCTCAAATTTTAAACAGGATTTAAAAAGTTTTTGTTTTGGTTCCTTGTTGGTTATTACAGTACCAAAATCTGTGCAAAAAAAAAAAAAAAAAAAAAACACTGAACGAAAAGAAAGCAGCAACTTCCCCTTTTAATGTTATTGTTATTCCAGGAAAATCGATTTTGTATAAAAAGGAAGAAATGGTTAAATAAAACCGCTTTTCATTGTTTTCACAGGTTCAAACAGACACTGTACATAAAAGGCCCATTCAGGCTTCATACAGTCTGTATGACAGGATTAGCTAAATCCTCCCAGGAACGGGCTCGCTTAAAATCCAGTTCTTTCCAAATCGAGGTCAGTAATGTCTTGGAGCAGCAAACCATACCACCGATGCTCAGTGAACTTATCTGCAAACTGACAACACCCAGAAACACGACGCTGTGCCATTTTTTGAGCAACGCGCACCGCGAGAAAGACCCATGCCGTGACAGGACCCAAGGTTTTTGTTTGCGTTTTATTTAGTTACACCTGATCAGATGCAGAGAAATACATCACTGTTTAGAGAGCCACAGGTGCCATTTGCATTCGTTGCCAAATAACATGCGGACAGCGTGAGAGCCTGAGCATGATTCTACAAACATTTAGCTGTTTACAGTTATGAACGTAACCCTGATTCGGTTAAGATGCGCAGAGGCACGTATTCCTGGAAACAAACCCAGAAACATGCCCAGAGGGGGCTAAATAATCTTCTCTCCATTATGCTGGCTTACAAACCCTAAAGCTTATTATCCAGTAATGACATGGTAAGATATGGAAAATTATTAAGAGCGTGGACCCGTCGCAGGGTCCTTGGACAGAGCTAAATGAGCCAAAATGCCAAGCAGTAGGTATTTTAATGAGCTTGAGTATCCCTTGGTCACAAATTGACATGTTGTGGCCACTATAATAAACAATCTCATGAGTCCATATCAAGTGACATGGGCCAATATATCCATCCTGCAAGACACTACAAATGCTCTTGTATCATCTAGTGTCGTGCCAAGATTAAAAGAAAGCATATCATCAATCACGTCTCTGTTTAGGATCACAAGAATTTATCTCAGTTAAATCATTTTTCATTCTTGCTCATATTCATATAAAAAAGAAAGCACTCTGTGGCAACAGGATGAATCACAAATATCACTGTTACCTCAGCACCTTCATAGATTTCTTACTAACAAGTTCACTCACTCACTCATCTTATATACCGCTTTATCCTGTATTCAGGGTCATGGGGACCTGCCAATCCATCGCAGGGCACACACATACACACACTCACACACTACGGGCAATTTTTTGGGAACACCAATTAGACTAATCTACATGTCTTTGGACTGTGGGAGGACACCTGAGTACCTGGAGGAAACCCACCAAGCACGAGGAGAACATGCAAACTCCATGCACACAGAGACGGAAATCGAGCCTGGCCGGAAATCGAACCCGGACCCTGGAGGTGCAAGGCAACAGTGCTAACCACTACACCACCGTGCCACCACTAACAATGTTATTTTATTTTTATATCAGCCAGAGCTAATTAGATTATCCAAAAACAAGCCAATTAGATCTTTCCCCTAATGTGACCTCATACGAAGATCTCAGCTGTGCTGTTCTCCGGTGGGGAGTGGCTAAACGGTTAAGGCTGTAGGTTACTGAATTAAATTACGGAAATTTTTTTTCACTGTGATGAAAAGTACATGTAACAAATAATTGAATCTTATCTTATAATTTGTGCGAGGATTTGGACTTTTTGGAAGGAGTCTCCAGTGTAAGCCACATTTTTTGACACAAGAAAGGATTTTACGACAAATTACTAAAGCACGATGTGTCGTTCTTTAGATAACAGTGACTTTTGGCAAACAGCTATGGTATAAGTCAACTTAAACATTTCAGGGTATTATTTAATTGCGTTATCTGTTCATTCATTTATTGATGATGTATCAGGACAGGGTTTTTAACCATTAGCTGCACAGTCCAGATATCATCTTTGCTCTGAGGAAACAGAACTGTCCACATGGCACACCGCGTGAGTTATATTTGGCACTGAGTTATGGATAAAGCTGCAGTATTTAAGACATATCGAGTGACAGGTAATTAGAAACGGATATATATTTTCCTGACAGGAACTATATGAGCAACTGCTGTGTGAGTGAATAAATGTTGACATGTCTGCCATGTTGCCACGGTGCAGTTGTATCACAGCCATACAGTATAAAGGGCGCGAGAGGCGTGTGTTGGCTGACGTCACTGGCGTCTGACGCAACAATTCCGAACACGAAACAGTCATCAGTTTTAAAAGTGTACTCATTCATTCTTCACTATGGATATTTACGTCATAGATATCTACACCAAAAAAATTTAATGTAATAGAACAACGTAGGACTGCTGTGAGCGGTATAAACTATTCATTCACTGCGATGAAATTAGAAACTCAACAAATCTACATACACATAGTAATTCAATTCAAAGCAATAAATGCAACGTTCAAGAAAGAAAATTCTTACATTTCTGACTTTCGAAAGTCTCATGAAGTCGTAATAAACAGGACAGATTTCACCAATAAGATAATATATATATATATATATATATATATATATATATATATCCACGACTTGTATAGGTTGTGCTAATAGGCTAGATCAATAAATATAGTACACTATACATTTATTTATATATGTATATAAATGCATTATTATTATTATCGTTTAGAATAAAAATAATAAAACAATAACGAATGCATCGGGTCACTAATGCACTATTCATAGTGACCTTTATTTTTACGCGCCAAAGCATGCACCATATATACCATCCTAATCTAAAAATGCACATATTTACAGAAAAACACCCTCATTTATCATTTGATTTTTTAAATACAAATCAGCAAGCTAAAGCGTAAAACCATAAAATAAAATGACTCCATTGGCGCGAACGAGACGATTGCATCAGATACAGCACCATGCAGGCGAGGCTCATCTTCTCTCTCTGTGTAATATTAACCACATCACTGACTAACCACGCCATCTTTCAACCCTCTTGTTGATTACAGAACCCAATCCGAACTGTTCTTAACATATTTACACATAAAACACTCACTTACCTTCGACGGACCCTCGGCACAGCTCAGTCTCACAAGCCCTCACTGAAGCTCACTGTGTGCACGCCAGCCGTTTTTACACCGTTACCCTGGAAAATGACGTCGACAAAAACAAACCCACCCCAAATGAAATAGGCCACGCCCATATCATTCATACCCCCCCAACCTACCCCCCCTCGCCCTAGAGAAATGGACATAGAGAATAAAATGCTTAGAATATAGATGTACAAGCAATATGACCGTGCACTGAACATAGCTGAGTTAAGACAACTTTTTAAAAAAATGTGTGAAAGTAAATCTGTAATGATTCCTAGATGAGATGCCAGTCTGCTCTAGGGCACCATCCACATGCACTCCCTCTCACACAAGCACACACAGGACAAGTGCTTATAACCAATCCAGATACATGAGTCCAGCTTCCAAACTGAGATATGTGGAAAAAATTATTTCACTCTACTGTGACAAATAGTCAAATCTTATTTTATAATTTTAGATTTTTTGAAAGGATTCTTCAGTATCAGCACATTTTTTATATGGGAAAGGATTATTGCAGTTTCACTGACATTATAAGCTTCACTTTTTTTAAAGAGAGAGAGAGAGAGAGAGAGAGAGAGACCGACAAAATTATTTATAAATGAAATTATTAGGAATGTACGTTCCAACAAAAAAAAGCATGATGTGTCGTTCTTTAGATATATTGGACAGAGTAAATTTGTAGTGATTCCTAGCAACACTGGGTGTGAAGTAGGGATTCACTTTGAATGGAATGCCAGTCTGCTATAGGGCACCATCCCCATGCACACCCTCTCACACAAGCACACACAGGAAAAAAATATTGTATAATCAATTCACCAACATGAACGTATTTTGGAAATCGACTGGAAAATGAAAAGCTTGGAAAAAGTTCCACCCAGACAGTAACCCAAGCTCAGGATCAAATTCTGGAGTTTTCTTCTGTTCCATCATGATGTCTTCTTGTGAGCATGAAATGCTTCCCTTCTTTTAAACATTTATTACACAAACCTATCCTAGGAATATGTATTGTTCACGTCGGTAGGTCAGAAATTATCCAGAATGGTTATGAGGCATGGATTCATCACAACAAACCTAAGCGTAAACACAGAGTATGGAACAGAAACATCCTCAATTGCTACTGAGAAAAAGTTATTAATCACTTTTCGGCAAAATTTTAAGGCAACGTCTGTCATGCACACTCAATCTGCGACCGGCACTAGGACCCGGAAGTAAGGCGGTCGCGAACCAGGAAGTATAAGAGGA
>JAQMYJ010000011.1:7327824-7364114 GCA_030014305.1 Clarias laeviceps | reverse complement strand
TCACCTTTTTTTGTTAAGTACAAAACTCCACATGTGTTCATTCATAGTTTTGATGCCTTCAGTGAGAATCTACCAATTTAAATGGTCATGAAAATAAAGAAAACACATTGAATGAGTGAAGGTGTGTCCAAACTTTTGGCCTGTACAAGTGTGTTACAGTCGTATTTTGTTGTCTTGTACAGTATATAAAAGCATAACTTCTGGTTGTTTGTATGGACGGGAGGTTTTTTTGGGTTTGCAGCAGGCAGCATCATCAACTTTTATGTCATACTGTGAGCATGTCATAAACGTTCCTCACCGACTGTAACATTAGGTAGTGTCGTCTATGACAAAACAGGTACGTCAGGACAATCTCATAGCTACTGAAACCCCGGATCCGACTGTGGAGTATCTACAGTGATGGTGCCTAGGCAGAAGTCAGGGCTGGCGAACCATTGGAGCAGTTCGAGGAGCAACAATGAGTTGACCGCACACTCCATTCGCAGGTAAGGTAGGAGTCATGATCTGCTTGTGGTTGGAACCCCACATAACAATATATATACACTGTGTAACAGTAGACAGCATCATCGTCACCTTTTATATCAAACTCCGAAGCGATAATATATCTACTGAAACATTGGAGCAGCGTGAGGAGCAGGTAACGGATGCATTCAGGTATCAGGATCTGCACGGAGCCGCAGGTAACCTCTAGTTTCTTATAACAGCAACCCTAACAACAGTTCAAGCCGTAATTCATATCACAGGTTTATATTTAGGGCCCAAGCACGATGACATCAGCCCTATTGCATCATAGTGTGTAAAAGGTCCTATTGTTTTCCTAAGGATTTTTTTCTTTGCATCTTTTTGGGCATTTAGGGGGGGGGGTTAAATGCTCAAAAAGTCATGGCAATTGGCAGACAGGTTGGAATCTGCTGCCATTAGGATGCCTGAGAGTCTCACACGAGATTTTGCTGCATAGCTCATACACACTTGCACGTATGCACGCAAAACAAATTTATACGATCGCCACCAACCGGGCCTATGTGATCTGAAGACATTGAGGATGCAAAGATGCAATTGTAGAGGGATTTTTGATTTCTCAAACTGATCAGCTGTGACAATGCCTTAAACTTATGCTGAAAAGTGGTTAACTTTCTGTGGGACATCATATTGAGTGACATCATGTTCAGTGACATCACAGTGTAAACAAGCATAAAATTACCCCTTTTCTAAAATTATGTCATAATAGCATTGGGATATTCCCTTTAAATGCAGGTGCCCATTGTCCCCGCTGTCTTTCTGGCGATGGTGCAGGGTGCTTGGGGTCGCTCATCATTGCTTCCAACTATATACTTGCGCTTGTTTTTACTGTTCTTTTAGTCATTCCTATGAGCTTTCAATGGTGGACAATCTACATAATCTAAAGATAATAATTCACTACTCAAAACATGTTATGCATTAAAGGAAAATGTATTATCAATAATAAGCTACTATTCCCAAACTGATTACTGGAACTAGCATGTCTCATGGATGCTTCAGAACATTACAACTATAAGTTATTAAACTTCATGATTCAATACACATTCATAAAAAAATCAATGTGGTATGAAATTAATAAAACACGTTGGCACATGTGGTTGTAGGAAAATCTATTTCAGAGTGGTTAAGCTCCTTATCTTCTCACCAACCAATAGTTTTATCACTATTGTGCCTACTGTGAGATTTTGTGTAAGGACACACTAAGGAATTCATGTAAGAATGTCAGCATTTTGTCACGTAAGTTAATTTTCTGTCAACAGTTTTATGACCGTGTTTTCATTATATTAAGTAATAGATAAGAAAAGCAGGAGGTTAGTAAGTGAATAAATGTTAATAGCTGCTATAAGAGAGGCTTATTTACTGTATAAGTGACAACAGGTACTAACTTGTCTTGCAGATTTTCCATAACAATAAATAAAACTATAAATGATCCATAAATAAAAAAAGAGTAATTCACTAATATGAGCTGGTAGCAGTAATCCCCTTCATGACAGGCCATTAAACCACTCAGTTATTGATTATATAACAATTCATCATTTTTATTTTATTCCTGAGGGGCCTTTCCCACATTATCGGACTTGATACCTGAACCGATATGATCTTGAGACTGTAGAAATCCAAGGAAGGTTGCCAGAGTTTGATACGGCTTTGTGGTTTGGGAGAAATTGCAGCCGTCAAAAAAACTCGAGCATGCTTGGAATTTTTAAATGTAATTGCAGACTAAAATTTTGCAGTATTTAATGCTAATGCTTATCCAGTTCATAGGAGATTAAGGCATATTATGTCAAGAATTTCAATTTGGCATGCACTCTGGAAGGCTGCTAATTGTACTTCTACAATACAAGCTATTTTAATTAAATGTCTTGATGTTAATTTAAGTTTGTGTAATTTGCATATAATCAGTCACATTAACCATTGAGGAATTACAGCCATTTTCATACACACACTTATTGGTGGGCTCATAAATTATGGAACAAACTAATAATCACAAACTTAAGGACTGCCTTTAATACTTGGATGAAAATCTGAAGTCCAGTGGCGGACTGGCCATCTGGAGCACCGGGAGTTTTTCCGGTGGGCCGTTGGCCAACAGGTTATGCGCTGAAATGCCCCCCTGCCATGGATTGCGCCCCCCCCCCCCCACACACACACATAATCGCTATCAAATATTATATTAGAACATAAATTCATAGGTTAATGGTTTACAAATTACAAGTCCATCGATTGGTTGACGAAATGGCAAAAGAGCGAGCTCAATTTTCTTTTGTAACACGTGTTACAAAAAAAAATGTGCCGCTCTTTTGCCATTTTTGTCCCATCATTCTGGAAAGTTAATTCTGATTTCATCATTCTGCTCTTGAGTGTTACCAGTGATTTGCACCTTGATGCCATCCATCTCTTAACTGTGTGACAATGGACACCTACCACCTAAAGAGAGAGTTCTTGACTTGGCTAGAATTCTGCAGTTAAATTCTTTTTAAATATTATTTTTCTTCAGCTTTCTTTATAATGGCCTCCTTCACTTGCATAGACATCTCTTAGGAGCTCATGTGGAGTAAACAGCTAAAAACTGCAAATGTGACACTCAGACCCACCTCCAGGCCTTTTATCTGCTTGATTAGTCATGAAGTAACGAAGGAAAAGGCCACATCTGGCCATGCAACTGCTCGTCTGCCATTTGTCCCATTGTTTATGAGCTCCCCAAAATGGTGGCATGTGTACATTATGTAAATGGCTGAATGCTTATTCCCCCAGTTTTGTCAAACACCTCAAATTAAAGCTCAAAGTCTTGACTTTGCTCACATCTTGAGTGATTAATTTTGAATTCAAATGTGTTGAATCAAAATTGACTGATACAAGTTAATGATCCATTCGTTGGTTTGCTCACCCTCCTAGATGTTGCCCAGACAGAGTGCTTACTGCCACATTTCATTTAGCTAAATTTATTTTATTACCCAAGTGATCAAAACAGATATAAAACACATGCTAGTGCTGGTTCATTGGGGCAGGAATCACTGCCCCATTGAAAAGTAAAGAGACAGAAAATCAGATCACTAGTGATAGGATTGCATTTTTACTCCACAGCCACAAAAAAAAACAAAATATATATATATATATATTTTTTAAATAGAAAACACTAAGATGTTTGTTGTTGATATAAACTAAATACCACAGATCCAATAAAATACACCTTTTTCCAGTTGGAGTAAAGCAGGCAGAGGGAGTTTAATTCAAAGGGCAGGAATGACAGGACAATTAATGAAAAGGGACAACTACTACACTTGTACAAGGTAAACCTATATAGGTTGTAATCAGCAATATAAATGTATAAAAACAGGAAATGATCTGAATGAAGATGCAAGAGAGACAGTAGGCCTCTATATAATTTTCATTGTGATTGGAAGTGTACAGTCCTAACCGCAGTGAACTATCCAACAATAACATAGGCGCCAAGAAAACACAATGTTGTAACTCTACTCTTTGACACATATATATATATACTTTTTAAAAAAAAATGTAGTATTTCAGAAGACGCATAAATGAAGCTTGGAATGTTGAACAAGTATGACGCGTGGTCCCAATTCCACTCCTCACATCTGCCTTGCTACATATCGTACACGTCTTCTATATTACTTTACACTATGCAGCACATGAGGCTTTTTGGACATTGATGGACATGACCAGGGCAAGGACAGAGTCCAGAGGCTACGTTATTACAGAATGTTCCTTACTGTGAATGGACGTGACACTTCTGGCACTTCAAGAAACAAAATCATTCATGCAATGTGAGATATTCGTGCAATCTATTCAAGTCATTATTGTTGGGCCCCTACATGATTAAGCACTAACAAATCTTTTTAATTTTTTGTTCTAAAGAAAATAAAGCCTGGAGAGCAAAACAATTAGTTGTTTTTTTTCAAAATGGGTTCAGTGTTTTCTTTAAGAGCACCTGAGTAAGCGTGCAAGGCAAGTATAAGCACAGAGATGAGGCAGTCTTCTGAAGGGGAGGAGGCGCCTTAGTCTTACCGTAGCATCTGAGAATACAAGTGATAAAAACATAATGACAAAGACACCTTCAGGAGCACATGTAACAAATAATGTAATGAATAAGGAAATGTTACTTAAGAGAACAACATTCCACACTTATCAGACTGACGCTGACTTCATTTACTTAATAATACATTTATCAGTATGTCCCACATATCATGGTATTAGTCTGAATTTTGCACTTTAAGCGATTAAAAGAATCCAGGTTAATGCAGTGACGACTGGGGTGCTGAAGTTGAAATATAAAAGCCAAACAGAACTCATATGCACATTAAAAATTAAATAAAAAATACTACTTACCTGATGTAACATTCATGCAATCAAGACATGCAAAACAACTTGCAAAAAAATAAAAATAAAAAAATAAATAAATAAATGTAAAATAAATAAGGTGGGGTCAGAAAAAACAAACAAACAAACCCTGGACTTTTAATTAGTTGCCACCGACTTGTATGAGTGAGAAGCGGACATAAGTAGCAAAGCAATATGGAGGAGAGGAATTACAGCGCCCGCTGTCAGTATGGGTGATGAGTATGCGGTTCTTTACGAGCATTAGAACAGAATTAGGATCCATGCAGACATTGGGTTTCCCAACAATAATTTACAGCATTATGATTCTCAAAATGAAGAAAAACAAAACAAAACTTACTTCATTCATACCTAAAATAGAAGAGAGAATAAATAAGGTAAGAGGAAAACAACTTAGAAAATGATTTCTTGCTTGCAGTAAATCTCCACTCAACAGCACTCACTAGAGTTTGTTATACTTTATTTACAGACAAATGTCACAGGCACAGATCGATTAACACAGGAAGAGAACATAAATATAGTCATTCTGAGGAAAATGACTCGACTTTGGCAGGACAACTTTTACAAAGTTGGCAAATACTTTGTCCTCTATGAAGCAATGTTAGATTCCCAATACCGTAACCAGTACATTAATCAAGCAGCTGTCGTCTGATACCACATCACAATGGGTACGTTAGATAAATTCTTTTTTTGGGGAAAAAAAAGAAAAAAAAAATCCCTCAAATGCTCTGACTAATATGCATATACAGAACCCTTTCAACTTTACCAGCGCAGAATTCCAAGTCCTTACACGTTTTAATCAGTAACTGAAATACTTATAGAACGAGAATTGCGATTCTAACATTTTAGATTTGAGTACCACGTGTCACACATGTAACACAATCAGAAATCTCTATTTCTACATGCTCTTTAAAGTAAAAGTACGCACTTTCTACTGGAATGTGTTCACCCTTCTCCTAGTATTGACCCGAACATCTGCCTTGGAGGACAAAGACATAGGCCAACCCTCTTTGTTTAGTGCTACAGCGTTCAGGTATGATCATATAATAATAATTATGCGTACACACACACACACACACTAAGAAGTTGTACATTGTATAGATGTAAAACAAATACACTGTGTGTGTAAAGAGCAACTCTCATACGGGTACAAAACATCATCTAGCCAATAAAGTCAAGTCCCGCATTGTTTTGTTTTTTTACGACGCGTCTAGCTTTACTTGGTGCAAAAATATACATTACTCTGCACTGTTTTGCAGATGGGTGGGAATAGGAGTTGAGAACAGGAGAAAGAAGAACCCGCCCCGAGTCCCGCTTTTGTAAAGCCCTACTGCCGTACTTTTCCAGGGATGTAGTTGCGATCGATGCTCTCCTCTTGCAGGAACATGTGAAGACAGCGCTCGTTCTGAGCCAAGGGATGACCAGCAATTCTGAAACAAGCAGGAAGCGAAAAAAAATACACATTTTGCCAAATCCTAAAGTTAATGTCATTATTAGCCCTAACGTCTGCCATTTTCTTATGCAATATACAATATACATTACAAGATATTTGAGGTGATACTGACCCCTGAACCCTATCTCTCTCTTTATTTAACCATAAACTTGCTTGGTCTCTCCGTGTGAGCATTTAATTAGAAACTGTGACATTTTAATACAACATTGTATATCATAGAGTTTTGTGCGTGCAAATAATGAGCAGATCTACCATGCCATTTTTTAAAATAAATGATGAAAAGAAATAACATAGAGAAGATTAAACTGAAGAAAGATTCATGTCTTACAGTACATCTACACAGTGTCGGAAATGTCTCTTTTTATAAGAGGGTGAGTCAAAAATGATCCGTACTCTGGCTGAAGAATTTATTTTAATCAACTTTTAGAAAGGACAAATATAATTTTTTTACATAATCTCCTATACTTTGTTCATCTGTGAATAAGCTTTCATCTTGTCTTTTTAAAAAATGTTTTAGGCTGCAAGTCACTAATGCACCGCTGTCTTCACTTCTTCATCAGAAGTGAATCTTCGTCCTTGTAGGGCTGCTTTTAGGGGAGCAAACAGGTGAAAGTCAGATAGAGCAAGATCAGGACTATAGGGAGGAGCTTTAACAGCTCAAAAGGATTTTTTTTGTAGTGTGTAGACAGAAGTGTACGGAAATGCACTGTCATGCAAAATCACAACAACCTTGCATAGCAATTTTCTCTTGTGTTTAATCTGAAGTTCAGGCTTCAGCTCCTCAATAAGCATCTCAGTGTAACAAGCACTGTTGGCTGTTTAATCTTTGTCCTTGAGAATCCCAGAAAACGTAACTTTTTCTAGGTCGGTGATTGAGAATGTTTTAACTCCGCACCATTTACTCTCATAAATTGGCTCGTATTGACAAATACAAGACTTGTCACCAGAAATTATTCTCTTTAAAAAACTTTCACCTTCCTTAAAGTATCAGTCCAAATTTTTAGTCAAGCATGTGTGTATCATGAATGGAACATACAACTGTGTGTCTTTTCTTTAGAAAAATGCAATCATGTTCAGGATACTTAGTGAATAAAAATAATCCTGCAGGCATGGAGACTTTGATACCTGTAGTATAGATATCCTAATACCTGATTTATTAAACCCATTTGTATAATACTTTTCATTTATAGGTGGTCAGAGTTATAAGACAAGACCTATGAATCTCACATAGTGATTAAATATGGAAATGTTCATCTGATCTTGCTCAGATTCACTAACAAAGCTAATTCCTAAATGGTTAATAAGCTGCTCAATGTGATTTGATGGTGGGAAATTTAATGAAAGTACAACAAAACTATTTTTAATGCATTTTGTTAATCCAGATATTGATATCTGCTTTTAGCTATAATTAAATCTCAGGTAGAAATAATAAAAAGGTCTAAAACATTGTGCAAAAACTGAAAGTGTGCAGTCAGGGCTTTTAAGATTACACACCAACCATGACACCCAGTTAAAAAAGAAAAATAAATAAATAAATACAAATACAAACAAGCAAACAAATAAATACAATATTGAGATCTGCTTTACTTCCAACACTTTCAGATTGTTTGCTCGTTTACTTAAACAATAATTAAGAATTTAACTCAGTATAACACTGTGTCGTCTTGACAGCTGACCTGTTGATGAACTGTTCAAGCCCGACTCTCCTCTCTTCGATAAACGACTCCTCAAATATTCCCTCATCTCCACGGAAAGGCAGCTGTCTCTTCAGTGCCTTCCCAGGCAGAGGAGGGACGACGATCTACAAAACAGAAACATGTGCAGGCTTCAATTTGATTAAAACCACAGGAAGGGGGAGGGAAAAAAAGGAAGCAGGTGGTAAAACATCTAAACCACTCATCAGGAACTATAAGCAACTGATAATGATGATAATTTGTTTAGCTGTGTAGGTCTCTAGCATTTTTCATTTGTTCTAAAACAGAGTGATGACCGCATTGGCCACTTTTTACTTATAGCTGATTTCCGGCATAATCGCTTTAGATTTTTCAAAATGCCAGTAGAAGAATGTCTTACAATAATCAAACTTTTGTTTTGAGTTGACAGAAATTTTGACCCTGAGGGGTTTAGGTTTTAAGTTCATACCCTGTAGCTGTGTATCTGTAAAGCAACAACAACAATAATAATAAAAAAATAATAAAATAATAATAATAATAATAATACAGGGTGGGTGAAAATTAACTAGATAATATTTAATAATTGTAGAACTTGTAGTATCACTGAAGCAATGATGAAAACAGTCTATAAACAGGATTTAATATTTCCCTTGTGAGAGCCAACACATGCAACGTAAACAAAGATGGCCGACTGCTTGACTATTCATGAGCAAGCTAAGACTGCTTGATGAATGATGCAAGAAGAAGAAGTGGCTGGTGCCTATGATGGAATTTAAAGATTCACTTATATTTTCCTATGTAATTAAGTACATATACAATTTGTTTAAATAAATGTATATTAGAAATATGGATTTTATTACCAATGCCTAGTCACTTTTCACCCACCCTGTAGAACTTTAACCAAGTTTATTATCAATGGAGCAAGAAAATACGGCATTAGCAATCATTCTTGCACTTATACCTCAAACTGTATTAAAGTGACTTAAACCCCTTACTTTATTTGCTGCATCTCCACTTAGGCACTTTTAAGTTAATACGAGCAGCAGAGCACAAAATGAATCATACATTATGTGTATTAAAAACAAACATTTGTTTAAGCATATGGTTAAACAAATTGTAACAACATTAATTTGCATTTTTTTGCATCAGGCTTATGAACTTACCTTACTGTCTCTTTCCAGCTCATTTTTCAGCCACTCAAAGTCACTGTACCTTCTCCGTACACAAGATTCTTTCATCTTGAAAATGGGGAGGTTGGTCTGTTTCCAAAACACACAAATGTTTTTTTTTTAGGTTATCACTAAATATATTAAAACCTGCTTTCACCTCAAACTGGAATTACTCATATTCCAAATTATATGCTTGCTTTGTTGAACACACACAGGAAAACCACAATGCTGACAATCATGTTATAATGTCAAAATGCTGTATCCACATTAATGCATGTTTAAACGTGATCTCTACTGCTGGGTTTGATTAAATCAGAGGTCTGGTGTTATTTTTAATTACTAAATCTGTTGCCTATTTGCTTAACATATTACTATGGGAACCTCTTCCTCACAAACTAACTTTGTGGACAGATTCAGACATACAACTGAATACAATAAGTAGTTTTAAAAATGTCATATTTGTTCTTGACCTGCTTCACGGCAAATTACTAATGTATAAACACTCTGTTTCCCTTTAAACATCTGTCGGTGAAGCTTTGTCATCAGGTCTAGTGAGCGTCATTAAGGCATAACCAAGTGATGATCATTTTCTATAACAATTTGTACATTATGAACACATAACCTCTTAAATTGTGTACACAAGTCTAAATACATTGTAAAATTGTACTGTTAGTTAAAAAGAAACGCTTCCATGTCTATGAACTTACTGTAAAGAGATAAATGTGGATATGTCAAATATTAACGGTCATGTGAACACTAATACGAAGACAACAACAGCCCAGTAAAGCATTTAACGTGTTCGGGTTCCATCTCTTCCTCTGCTTATTTTAATTATTAAAATGAAGGTCTTAATACTAAACAGTTTAACATGAATGGTCCAAGATGAGTTTTCAGAACCTCGTATAAATATTGTGTACTAAACTTTATATGTTTAAAGACAAATCCCTGCCTTTTGCAATAGGGTTTTGTATTGTCTGTTGCAGCCCACAGTCAGCACGAAAAGTTTGATGTCTATGTATATGTTTTTTTTTTGTTTGTTTTTTATAAATTAGCATTTCTTTCTTGAGAGTACACACGGATAAATTGTTAAACTTAAACTTCATATATCCAATAATTTCCTATTTCATTCATCTTCTATAGAAAACTTTAACAAATTTTTCTAGCTTCTATAGCGGACAAACCTAGACAAACCATCACAGGGCAACCAGACACACACACACACACACACACACACACACACACAAAACTACAAACAATTTGGGAATGGCAATTAGCATAAATAAATCTAATCAGCATATCTTTGGATTGTGGGAGGAAATCAGAATACCTGGAGGAAACCCACCAAGCACTGAGGTTAAAAATATGGTTAAACATTATTTACTTTAAACAAAAAAAGTTGGTTTCTTTATTAAGCATAATCTTTAAAAAAAATTATGACTTTTTGAGTTTACTTTATATTTTGTCAATGTATTAATTAATTTTTTTTGGTGGGAAAAGTAAATATATTTTTATATGCACAATTGTGTTTTTTTTTTTATATGAAAATGGACAATGGATTTATGTATTCTTACACTTTGCATACTGTTCTTTTTTATATACTTTTTGGTTTGCATTGCTCTCACAGTTTTAAAATTTTGTTTAGAATAAATATCCATCTTTTGCGTTATAAAGATGTATTTAGCTTGATTTTTTTTAAACACACGTAAATATGCACGTGCATTTTATTTAAGGACTTTTCTTTAAAAATATAATGTACATGGAATTTTTTTAACTAATATTTTGTACAATTTTTGGTGCGTGTTTGTGCTTCATAGTGGTTGCAGTTCTGTGGTCACGCGCTTTCAGTTTAATTAATGAATCAGAATCGGGTTATGGCGCTCGCGCTAGTCAGCTAACGGGCTCTCAGAGAGCAACAGCGTTTAGCTAATGGCTAATTGCAGAACTAAAAACACACTGTTTACTACACTGACAACTACAGCTAGACCTGGACTCAGTTATGAAAGTGTGACAATTTCACCAAACCTTAAGTTAGAACCATTTCGTGTCCTTTAGCTAACTGCTAGCCCAGAACCAGCGGCTCTGTAGCTAGGCTAAAGGCTAGGCCGAACCGAATTCCAACCCTCTCCCTCTCTGTGCCGTTACCCCAAATCCAGGACAGTTTCAGCACTGTTCCCTCCATGTACGCAAACATACCCGCATCCGGACTTCATAGGTGGTGAACCGATTCCTCCCGACTCCGATAGTTTGCGGATCGTAAACGTCAATTTCCAGAAAATTACTCGGAGGTCCGTACGCGTCTGTCAGGTCCTGCGGCTTGGAGTTTAACCGGCGAGTATCGGCCACAGTGGCGTCAGACATCCTTATTACTGGCTAGCTAGCTACTTCTGGCTGTAGTCTAGGACACGCACAGTAAGGATTTCTTTACTAAGACATTAAATCAGGAAAACGAAGTCACCGAGACGCCCTTAGTTGAAGCCGTCGCTAAATTTCTGCAGCTCAGCAACAGCACAGGAAATCCCTCCAACCGTATGCGATTTTTTTTTTTTTTTTTTTGCAGCGTTCTAGAAATCGCAACGCCCGTAGGTTCACCCCCGAGCGCCATCACAGCCAATCAGGGACCTGGGTTTACGCCAGGATCCAATAGGATACGGAAACATGGCGAAGTGGGCTGGACTTAGGCCTATCATGTTCATATACGAAACATTAGAAGAATTTAAGATGGAAAACCAAATCTTTGGAAGTCAACAAGCTTTTGTGGTACAACATTGTGTATAACAATAACTTATTATTCAAAAGAAAACGATTTATGAGCTGTAATAGATTCTGATCTTTAAAAATATCAACTTTATCAACCATTTAACTTCTGGAGTTTAATTTTATGATAGATACAGTACGAGTATTTAGTGTATCTAGTGCTTTTCCTTCCTAAGGTGTGTTGGAAGTCCATGAGAATCAGTTTGTCAAAAACTGATGAGTCCAATGAAACACATAGAAACCCAAAAATATTGATATGATATACAGTTTTATAATTTTACTGTAGGTCATTAATAGGTGACTTAGTGGATAGCCTTGCACCTCCAGGGTCTGAGTTTGAATCCTACCTTGGGTCTGTGAGCATGGAGTTTATATGTTCTCCTGGTATATTCCTCTGGGTACTCCGGTTTCCTCCCACAGTCCAGACTAAAAATACCATTAATAAAGTTTAAAGTTAGTAGTTCAATGTTTCCCACTTTCCTATTTTTTTCTGATTCAGTGTCTGACTAACTTATACTGTAAGTTCAGTGCTTAAAAGAAAAAGGTTAAAAATACTAATCAAATGTCAACAATTACAGGTTCAGTATCCTGAAGAAAGTTTGGCAGGGCAAACATTTAACACTGCTTTTTTCCCCCATTGACAAGCTACCTTTGTTTTGCATAGTTTGCTAAACAGAACTGTATTGAATTGAACAGGTTTGTTTTGAAAGTGTGCATCCATTTTAGACTAATATTGGACACTAAGTGTGTATGTTCTATAACAGCTCCACATCAAGCAAAGTTTCAAAGACAACGCATTAATGTGACACTACACCATGTAATGTTGTTCTTCAGGCTGAAAAATTGGTATGGTTTTATTGTGGCAGGAAAAGTACTGCACTGGAAGATAAATCTAGCAATAAAAACAATAAGACATTAAAAACAATTGAAATTTTTTTTTTATTGATTAAATCAATGAGTTCTAATCATATTTGGTTTAAAAAAATTATACATAATCATACAAGCATTATTCAGTAATAATACATTCGCAAACGAGAAAAGAAGAAAAACACACCATCGTCCATAGTAATTCAAGTTTCATTCACGCAGCTGCTTCTGATAAGAAATATAAACCAAATTTGACCTAATAGTATTGCGTAGAAGCGCCGCTGAAATATAGCCTCATGTACAGACAAAATTAAGAAAACTAAATAAGACATTCAGTGTTTGAGGATCCAAAAAACAGCAGAGGTAAAATGATGGAGGTAAAAAACTGTCTTAAGGTTACATCATGTTTAGCCATCATGTACAGAATGATTATCATGATCGTTATCAAAAAGCAGCTTTACTGAAAGTCTGTGAATGTTCTTGTCCATGATGGACATATGGTTATGATTATATACTGTATATATTAATGCTTAAGTAAGTAGACATAGTAATTGTATTTTAACTTTTACCACGTCACTTTTACAATTTTAAATCTGATTTTCACGCACGCCACTATACACAGTACGATGTACAGTGAAATGCTTAAACGGATAAGATACTGATGATTCACTTATACTACAGAAGTTCTTACAGCCTATAATTCATATCACAGGTATAATTCATGTCATAGGTTTATATGCACTGGCACTTGTATAGTTCACATACATTAGTTAAACATGGCAGGTATAGTTAATGTACAAGTGTACAAGTACACTGCCAGAACACTTTTACACAATTTGAGTCCTGTAATATTTCTGTGCCATCAGGGAATAAAAAGTCTATAGATGTGATACCCTGGTCATTCAGTACATTCAGGTCATCAGCTGAACTCATTTTATTGCCACATAATGTTGCAGAGTCTAGACCTGACCAACTGAAGCAACTTCTTTTTCAACTTCCAGGCAGTGAATGTATTTTGCATTCGTGTAAGGAGTCTCCAGTGTAAGCATTCACAGACAGAACTGTTTAAAGTTTAAGGTCATTTTAAGTGTTATTTTTGACTAACTTTTTATTTAACTTTTTTTTTTTTTATTGCATCGTTTTATTTCATTACCTTCATTAGAAGATAGTGAGGGAATACCTGTTCGTAACTGATATACTGATATAAGTAACATTCTATAAATGGCTGTATTTAAATGGGTGTTGCTCTTTAATAAAAATTCTTGGCAATTTGCTGTTGTGTGAGTGGATAAAACATGTCGGGCATGATGTTATAGGAAAATTATCAACTTCAGTGTAGTAACAAGAACTCTGCTTCTGTAATTATTTTCCTATAACATCATGCCACTGTAAAGAGATAAAGCACATACAGTGCTGTGAAAAAGTATTTTTTCTTTACATATTTGTTACACTTCAGACAAATTTTAATATTACAAAAAGATAACAGGATATTTCATTAAATGAACCCTAAAATGTGACCAAATTAAAACAATTCTGTGTAAGATATTGGACCAAAATTCCTCCACAATGATATGGCTCATTGCCAATAATCGCTAATGATTGATTGCAGTTGTTGCCACCAAGGGTGGCAGAACCAGTTTTTAATTTCATGGGTAATTACTTTCTCACATAAGGCCAGGCAGGTTTAGCCAGCTTTCACCCCCCCACCCCACCCTTAATAAATGAAATCATCATTTAAAAATTGACTTTTGTATTTACTCAAGTTATCACAGCACTGTATGGACTTGGATGTGTTGGACATGACTGTCACACTCATCTGTTAGACGATGAAAAGAAAACAACAAACTCGTCTACCGCGCGTCATTAAGCTGTCTGGCTACAGTCAGAATCTCTTTGGCGCCTTTGCTAAGTAGAAGATTGGCGAGGTCCAAGCCGAGCTTCTCAGCTGCGTCCTGAGCTGCTCCAGACACCTTCAGCGCTGTAACTCCGACTCGCTGAACTTTCTCATCAACCTTCTCCTGATCCTAAACCAGACATTGAGGTCAAAAACACAAACTAGCCAAGATTTTTTCCCCTACTATTATCACGTAGTAATTAAAGTGTAATATGTTTTATATAATGCAATGTATTGTTTTTATCTACATTGTAAATGAATGATAGTAATACATAATATTTGGAATAATAACCTGATCGTCAGCCTCAATGCTGGTCTGCATGGTCTCCTTCAGGCTGTCTGAGCCATCTAAACTGTACACTGCTCCCGTCAGGTATAACTGTAAAATATAAAGGCAAACACACAATCAGGAAAAAATAACCTCCTGTGACTTTTGGAAAGAACATTATTGCTAATTATTCAGGACAGAGTTGATGCGGATGTACATCTTGTGAGGACAAAAAGGGTTACGGTTAGATTTAGGTGTAGAAATAGCATTAATAATTATTTCAATGGAAAAGTCTCAAAAGGAAGGCAAGACATTTTTTTTCGTCTCACACATGCACAGATTCATGCAGTTAAATTCTTTGTACGACTGTCTGGCGACATAAATAGGAGTTTACAAGCACTGCGGCAGGAAATAAAAAATAACACACGATATAAAGGACAAACGGAAAGTGATATGGGTGTGGTGTTCTTTTACCTGAGAATCCTTCACTTCTGTGTGAACAGCAACTGGAACACTGCATCCTCCTTCCTAAATTGATGCAACACATTACAAATTAAACCTACATAAAAACATTCTATTCCTTTTTAAACAAATTTGCACAAGTCCACAAAACTCTTAAATATTTCAACTATAATACGCCTTGATTTTCTTTATGTTTCGCTTCTTTTTCAAACAAGCTGTTTCGGTGTCCATAGCTTTAAATACCCCTTTGAAGAAGTGTATTTTAGTGGCCAATCAGATCGCAGGGCTCGGAAACATCCATGTTCAGGTCCTTATTGAGAATTTCCCACCCACTCGCCTAAGATTTCCCAAAATACATTTCTGACAAACAAAATAAGAGGAAAAATCTATGCAAGATCATTAATTCACAATGACATCCTCAATATTTATTGATATACAATGCTGTGAAAAGGTATACTCAAGAATATATAAAATGTAGTTTTTAAATGATGATTTCATTTATTCAGAAAAAAAAAGCTGTCCAAACCTACCTGCCCCTATGCGACAAAGTTATTGCCCCCTAAACCTAATAACCAACAACTGGAATCAAGCATTTGCAATAATTCAGCCACATTGCAGGGTCAGGTGGGTTTGGACACTTTTTATTCCTGAATAAATTAAATCATTATTTAAAAACGGCATTTTATATTTACTTGGGTTATCTTTGTGTAATATTAAAATTAGTATGATGATCTCAAATCATTTAAGTGCCATGAATATGCCAAAAATTTAATAAAAAAAAGGGGGGGGGGCGCAAAGACTTTTTTCACAGTACTGTAAAATGTAAAAAACACATTAGTGGTTAGCCAATAGCAGCTACTCTAGCCGTATTTACTATAGCTCTTAAAATGGCAGGAGTTGAGAATTGGTAAGATTGAGATTACAATAAGGGAAAATCTGATTTGCTCGTTTAAGCAAAAAATTTCAAACAGCAGTTAATGGGCTCTTTCCTCGTTTTTTGCGCATGTTCACACACTCACAGGAGACCTATCTAGATGTTTAAAAGAAGTGCATGTGTGAATGAGAGGGAGAATTCAGAGAGCTCCAGGTTACAGCAGAAGACTTACCAGGCGTTTGAGGAAAGCCCTCTCAGCGATACAGCGCAGCACTGTGTCCCGATCAAGCAGCACTGACACCATCTCCAGGATATCTTCATCACAAGCCCTCACCTCCACAGCCAGAGCTCCCTGGAACACAACACAGCACACCGATACAGAAATACACACATATATACACTGCGACTTCATAGTAAACCCTGTAACTGACCTGTTACTGCACAGAACCAAGTCAATATACTAACTAGAAAACAAGCATTTATTGAATGATTAGCATAAAAGAGACCCACCTGTCCAACTGCATACATGCAATCATCAGGACTGAGGATCTGCAACAGAATGGGAAACACGCAAAAGTAAGAATAACGATGGAATATTTAATTCAACATAATTTGTATTTTAGCAAAAGCCATAACACAAATGGTTTACAGAAATCTAGAAAGAAGTTTACATTTGGGGTTAGAGTTTATACTGTGTATAATAATTCTGAACATATATGCAATATTTGTCTTTAATTGATTTCTTGAATGTTTTTTCCTCCAAGACAGAATGATCTTTAATAGAAGAAAATTACACAACTTTGGACAACCAGCTTCAATTTAATTTGGGTTTTCTGATCAACACAGAGGCAAAAATTTATATACAGCCACTTAGATTATTAATACGATTCAGTGGTGCTGAAAGACCCAAAATGTTGTTTAATTTGCAAACCGCGAGGCCTCTCACTTTCCTGTTAGTGATTGACAACAGCTGGTAGCATATCTGTGCCAACATTGTTTGACAGCACTCATTAGATTGTCCAATAGGCTAAAGTCCAAAGAGCTCAGTGCAAATCTGAGAAATAGGATGGTATGTTTACACAAGTCAAGTATAGAGTCATTTCTAAACCCCAACAGATCCCAGGAATCTGAGATCAAAAAGGAATCAAACAAAAATCTGGAAGACGACCAAAACGGCCATCCTCAAGATCAGAACAAATTGGTTCATATGGTCAGGAAAACTTCAGGAACCAACAACACAGAGGCCTGCCATGAACTGGAAGCTGCTAGAACACCAGTGTCTCTGCAAGTTTTACATTGACATGCTGTCCAAGGAAGACATCCCCTAACACCTTCAAGTTTGACCAAAGTTTTCAGCTGAACACATGGACAAAGAAAAAGTCTTCTGGAGGAAAGTTTTGACCAGAGGTATGTTGAGAAGTGGGGGATAGGGGTGGATAAGGTGTTGGACTGCTGACCAGGAGGTCCCCGGTTCGAGCCGTGATGCTGCCAGGTTGCCACCGTTGGACCTTTGAGCAAGTTCCTTCACCCCCAAGTGCTCAGATACAATCGGGCCTCGAGCTGACAACCTGCCCCTGTAAATACTGTCACAGAAATGATGGATATGCAGAGTCAGGCAAAATAATGTAAACACACTTCAACATGAAAAATATATGCCTCTCTTCTGACGATCACACGATGGCATCAGTAGATGAAACATAATACTACATATTGCTGCCATAATTCAATTAGAGGTTTAAAAAGAAAAAAAAAAAAAGGTAGGATAACTAAAGTGTGTATAATTTTTTTTGACTGACTCTGTATATCCATATATACTCTGTATACTTGTACCAGGAGTTAAGGTGGTGGTGGTAGCATCCTAAGTGGAACTGAAGCATTGCACAAAGTGAATGTTACACTAAGTGAATTAATGTAACACCATATCATCAGCTGTAAGGTTGAAACCTGAGAGATCTAATAGTACAGTGATTCCAAACACACATCAAAGCTGGTTGTGGAATGAATAAAGCAGATTAACTTTAAGCTTTCTGCACATCAACCATATTGGGGAAAAAAAAAAATAAAAATCTAGATTGCGCTTTTAAGGTCTGTGCCAGGAAATTCACAAATTTATCAAAACACTACAAATTCTATCAAGATGACTGGTCAAATATCCAACCAGAATTCTACCAGAAGCTTATCACTGGCTTCCAAAAGCATCTGCTAAGTATCAGACATTCAACTAAATATTAGACGTGTACTGTATGTAAATTTTTGACCCTTTATGTATAATTTCTTTCCTTTCTTGTTTTATGAAACCCCACAATAAATTAAAACCTGTGTAACAGGTTTTCCTCTATTTTAGATGCATGTTATATAAACACTCTCTCCCGGAAAGAGATCAGGTAAAAGATTTACCGCAAGCCCAATATTGGCATGGCATTCATATTCGTGATGAGTGTATTTTAACTTCTTAGTAAAAATGTAGATTCTTTAATTAGCAAGCCAAAAGAGACAGTGGCAAGGGAAAATGTCAGAGATGAGCAAATCAAAAGACATGAGGAAGGTCATGACTCAGTCATGAGGAAGATATTTTAATAAGAAATCTGACTTAAAAGGGATTGTATCCTCTTTCTGAACATTGCATGAACACTTGCTTGTGGTTCCTGAAAAGATTTGAGAACAGAACCTTTTTAGTTCCTATTTTGTTTAAAGTGCAGTTTTATGGTTCATAGAATGTTTGCTTGTGTTATGTTGTTCGATTTTGATCAACTTTAAATTATTTAAACCATCAAAACCATGATGGAGGCACAAACCATACACCATCCCGATGCAACCCTCTTAATTTTTATCTTTTTATTTTTATTTATTTATTTTTTTAATCACATCTAGCAACACAAGTTAGTGCATTTAATAAATAAGTAAATAAATAAATTAATATATTTTTTTATTAATAAATTTTTTTTTTATAATTATTATTTTGAACATAAAATCTAAATGCAACCATTTTCTGGGTATTTCTTGGCAAACTTCCTGTTGTGAGACCATTAGAGAATATTTCGAGGATGATCCTAGGAATGAACCACTCACTGTTTGCAGTATTCACCAGATGATAATAGGGATATAAATCATTACTCTTTAACGACTGCACAGAATATAGTCAAACAAAACTAAGTGCATTGAAATGATGCTCAACAATAAGAGTCCAGAAGGAGCAGAGGAAACTCTATAAGATTACACACGCAGTTCTTAGATACATATCTAGAGTACATCTAGGTAAGATTATGCACAGAAGCCATGGTGAGACTTGGGAATAATATGATTTTAGGTAGGAAGAACATGTGGTAGCAGAAGAAGGTGAATTAAAAGGTGCAAAAGCACTGCATCAGGATAAACCAGGCGATGGAGAGGAACCACTATATAACAGAACAGGTGCATTACTATAGCACAATATTGTAAGTGCTTTACGATATTATAACACAACCAGTGAACAAATGAAATAAAACTGAATGAGGGACTTTTAATTGTGCAGAATAACAGAACACAGTTATCAGATCAAAAACTACCTTAATTTCTCTACGTAACCTGCAGCTCATCACCGTACTATGCTGTACAAGTCTTTTGTAAATGTCAATCGGTTTTTACGGCTTCATTCACAAGAAATTTTGTCACAAGTCCCGGATTGACCTGAACGCCCATCGTACTTGAATGTTAAGTGCAGGGATATTGTACGTTTCGAACCAAGTAGAAATGGTAATGGAGAATCACGCAAAACATCACAACTCTCTTGAAAACGTCTGCCATTTAGTAAAACCCAAACTGTTTACTTTAAATGTTTTGTGCTCTTATTGGTTGCAATATATCAAAATAAAATATGTAATTACAGGTTTCTATATGCAAAATGTATTCCATTACTGTCAAGATTTTACTGTCCACTCCAAATAAATGCAAATTACACCATTTCAGACAGAGTTAAGTGGTTAAATGTTTATTTTATTATTATTTTTTTTAATAAAGGTATTTAGGTCTCACATAAAATATAACTAAACCAGTTTTGTTGAATTAAATACCTTTTCCTTAAGAGACAAACACAGACATACCTGGCTGATTCTTCTCTCCCAGCCCATCCTCTTCATTCCGGCTGCGGCCAGAATAATAGCAGCAAAGTCACCGCTCTCGTCCAGCTTATTCAGTCGAGTATTGAGATTACCTCTCTAAACACCTCGTTAAGGAAATGTTCTGATTATACTTATTTAAGCAAGCGTTCAACTGAGAGATAATAATGCATTAGAAAGATACTATGTCCTTAAACTCCAGGTGAGGAAACCGTTTCTTTAGCTGCGCAGCTCGCCGAAGGGAACTAGTGCCTATAACACTAAAGAAGGAATATTATTATAAAACAGATTATTTCCACATGAAACAAATGCAAAAAGCTTCAAAGTCGAAGCAGGGATGTTAAAGGAACACTACAGGAAAGTGTTGCTGTGATGGAAGTTCTGTCATACCTCCGAGTTTGGAGTGAATCAAGACACTTCCCAACATTTTTGGGGTGCAAAACTACTGCATCAAAGGGGTTTTCTCGCCTTTGGAGGAAATACATAAACAAAAGTTATGCAAGGTGTTCATGTTACCAGGACAACACCTGGAAAAAGTGATGCATGCAGTGGTGATGTTGCTGGGTGTTGTAAATGGAGGAGTTTTGTCAAGAGACGTTCCCGGAACAGGGAGGAGAGAGTATAGTGCATGTACACGGTGGAATAGAATGCAGTCTTTGTTGTGATGATGACTCGCACAGCGGACTTTTTGAAAGCAGGTGTCTGATTACAAACCGACCTGACTAGTCGTATGTCTATTTCGCATGCAGTTGGTATGCAGTTCTCAAAAAAAACTTGATCTAATCTTGATTAGAGCATTCTTAGTGAGGAATATTTGAACCTTTTAGGCAGACTGACTGCTTTTAAAAATGGACTTCAGGAGGGAAGGTGTTAAAAAGTACCCTAAATAAAAGCTTTTTCCACCACATTTTGATAAAATAGATTTTTTTCATTTGTCTTTGCCAATCATGTCATAGATTATATAAATAACCAAACCTACTGTCAGCTGCCTGACCATCTGTTTCTGCTCAAACAAACTTTGCTTCATGAAAGAACCAAGCTGAGAAACATCTAAAAGCCTTTAAAGCCACTACTTGTGCTTTCTCAGTACAGAGGACACGCTTTTGTTGTACTCACTTCAGGACGGCTCCTATAGTAAAACCCACAGGAAGACTCGTGGGCAAGTCTTTCAAAGAGTGGACGACCAGGTCAACCCTGTGAAGACAAGGATCAAAAAAAACCATTGTGTTTCACTACACATCAAACACCTGGTCTTGTGCACAGCTGCTTAATGTAACGCTCAGCAGAGGTAAAGATCATCAAAGGAGTACTTTACTCACTCTTTTCTTTCTAAAGCGTTCTCTAACTCCTTTGTGAAGAGACTCTTCTCACCTATCTTTGACAAAGAAAAGAAACGCTGTGAGATGATATGCTAAGGAACAACACAAAATAACATTTAATTAAGTGGGTCTTGTGATGAAATTTCTCTGAATAAAAGGCATAAACCCGAATGGTATTTATGGTGGATTAAATATATGGCACTTGTGGAAATTTTGGGTATTTTGGATGATTGCCTGTGCTGTCCAGCAATTTGTGCAAATCCCAACCCTGGAGGTACACTATTTTCCCAAAAGTGTTCGCCCACCTGTCTTCACATGCGTATGAACTTGAGTAACATCCAATTCTTAATCCATTTATGGGTTAAGTGAATATATGGGAATTTTTGGCCAGATGTTCAATCGGGTCAAGCCAGTCAAGTTCTTCCACACCAAGCATTAAGAGTTCCTTTCACTGGAAGTAAGGGGCCAAGCCCAACTCCTGCAAAACAACTCCACACTACAAGTTCCATCATGACCAGTGCACAAAGCAAGGTCCATAAATACACGGATAAGCGGGTTTGGTGTGGAAGAATTTGACTGGCCTGCAAAGAGTCCTGATCTCAACCCAATAGAACACCCAGAAGAGTTGAAGCTGTTATTGCTGCAAAGGGTGGGTTAACATCATATTAAACCCTATGGATTAAGAATTGGATGTTACTTAAATTCATATGCAAGTGAAGGCAGGTCGGCGAATACTTTTGGCAATGTAATGCGTATTCGTCATTTGTATGGCAGTTACTTAAGGTTTTGGGTTGCCAGCTTGACACCCGATTGTCAATCACATACTTTGGGACCGCCGATTAGTCTAACCTGCATGTCTTTGGACTGCGGGAGGAAACTGGAGTACCCGAAGAAAACGCACCAAGCACAAGTCAAACTCACATCATGACCACACACAGACCTGAGGCGGAAAATCAAACCCCGACCCTGGAGGTACGAGGCTATAGCGCTAACCACCGTGCCGCCACTTCTGGAATAGACGAGAAGAATTCTTCAAAATATAAAAGGAGCTTACCTTTGATAGAGCTGTGTCAAGAATTTTGTCACCTGTTGTCGACATGGCCACTGTAACAGATGTTACAACATCAACGTCGCTACAAGAAACGCAATCTACAGCATATGTTTTAACCAAAGCTGATTGTATGAACAAGCTGACAAGCTAACAAGCTGCTAAACTCAGCAGTGATGACGATTTCCGGGATCGGGAATGAAATAGCAGATGTTTACACTGACGTATGACAGACTCACAATGATTTCAAGCAATCTTCTTATCAGTTCAGAGCTAAGTAGGCCCTGCGATGAACTCTTACCTATTTCAAAGTGCACGTCAGGGTACAAGCCCTTCAGCTTCTCCGCGACACTGTCCGTCTGAATGCGAGCGAGCTTAAAAGACAAAAACAGAGCAGAGATTAGATTACTCAGGCCATGTAATCTGAATAATAGAGACATTTCCTGAAGAAGATATAAGACATAAGAAACATTGTACGCAGGACAATGACACCTCAGTCTCCTTTAAAGTAGGCACCTTGTAGGCACCAACGTACACGTTCCCCCCATCATCTCTTTAAAACACTCTGCAAAACCTCACCATCAGCTGCCTCAAGTCTTGATCCTTTCAAAGCTGATTTTAGTTTTGGGAAGAGCCAGAAGTTTCATGGATCCAAATCTGGGGTGTAGGCGGGCTGAGTCACCTGGGTGATTGGATGGGTGGGCGCGTTGTCACGATCGCGCACACAGCTCGACGGCGTCTAGCGGCCCACTGACTAGTACAGTGAAGTCGTCATTGTTCAGCAATGCGCATTTCGGTTCACTCTCCGTGCCTGCCAGGTTACCTCAGTATCAGTATCACACAAACAGTTCTCTTTATATTAGCGATAGTTCGACGTTTTCCAAACATGCCTTGTATGTACACCGACTGGCCACTTTCAAAAGAACATCTGCTCAGTCATTGAATCACCCAGTCGGCTAATCGTACTAGGCAATGGCTTACTAAAGCGGGAAAGTAGAGGAAAGAAAAACAGGAGGTTCCCTCCTTCACTATTCTGTTCAACCTGAGAGGGAAATCCGAGGAGATCAGGAGTTACTCAAATACTCCAATCAACTTGTCTGGCACCAAAAGCCAGATGAACTGTTGGTTGGACAACTGCATGAATATCTGGGCTTTCCTCATAAGTAGCCAGTGAGTGCAATACATTAACCAATGTAGCAGTAATACAATATTGTTGCTTTGCGGTTTTATTTCGATCCTTGTTTCAATCGCTCCAGCTCATGTGCAAATGAATACCACAAATCTTCATATTCTGACTAGTAAACAAAAGTTTGTTACATTCTGCTCACTTACCTGGCTTTTTCTCGTCCCTATGCGGATGACCCTGCTGGCTTTGCTGCCTCCATCCTGCAAACGATATACACACAAACACCAGAATGGAATTTAAATATGAATCAGAAGTCAAAGAGGGTTTCTGACTGGATTCTTTCTCCAGATGTATTTAACTGATCCTTCTGCTATGGTCTAATACAGACATCACAAAAATTTAAACTGTCAGCCTGGTCACTGGGGTTGTGTCTGAGACTTTAAAGCATGCTGTAAGCAACCATTAATTCAAAAACCTAACCTGAATCCCTCGATTCTGTCTAACTTCAGACCAATATCTAAGTTACCATTTCTGTCAATAGTACTGGAGAAAATTGTCGATCTCACAGCTGCATTTGACACTGTAAAGCTTTCCATTCTCATATATCATCTGCAACACAACAATATGGGGATTACTGGTTCTGCCCTGGACTTTTTCAATTGGTCTTGGTAACACTGTTTCCTCAACAGCGGTCCTCACATGCGGGGTCCCACAAGGGTCTATTCTTGAGCCTTTACTATTTTTACTTTACCTACTGCCATTGGGATCCATTATTAGGAAGCATAGAATGTCTTTTCACTGTTTTGCAGACGATATTCAAATCAGTCTTCCTCTGAACCAGAGGGATGCAAACACATTAAAACAACTTTTGGAATGCCTAGAGGATGTCAAAGCGTTGTGCATTAAGCTGACGCCCTTATCCAGAGTGACTTACATTTTTATCTCATTATACATCTGGGCAGTTGAGAGTTAAGGGCCCCAATAGGGGCAACTTGGAGTCCATTGCCTTAACCACTGAGCGACCCCTACTCCCAGTATTGGCTGTAAATTTCTCAATGAGACTACAACTGAAGTGCTGATATTTGGACCTAGTGAAACCTGTGTTGACCCTTTTCCTGAAACGTGTTCCCTTAAATTTTATGTAAAACCAACTGCTAGAAACCTGGGTGTTGTTTATGGCCATTGATTTTAAACTGGATAAGCAAATTAACTCTGTTGTCAAAGCTAGCTTTTTTCAGCTTAGGCTCTTGTCCAAGGACAAACCGTTTTTAATGACAACAAAGAAAAATCTTGGAAAGGTTATACACGTTTTTATTTCAAGTCGGCTTGATTGCTGTAAAGCCCTCTATGTTAGTGTTGGCCAGGCCTTGATTGCATGGTTCCATTTTTTTTTTTTGCACACTCCTATCTTGGCGTCCTTACACTGGCTCCCTCTGCAGCTCAGGGTCAAGTTTAAAGTATTGTTAATGGCCTACAAAGACCTGAATAATTTACCACCTCAATACATTTCTGACCTTTTAAAGCCATATAGTCCAGCACGGTCTATCAGGTGTGGTGAGAAGCTTTTACTTGCAGTACCTAAACCTAGGTTGAAGAGTCGGGGCGATCGCGCCTTTTCACTAGCAGACCCTAAATTTTAAACCCTGTATATTAGTCAGGTCTCGACTCTTCCTTTTTTTTTTTTTTTTTTTTAAAATCTTACCTTAAGACCTTTTTTATACACATTGGCTTTTAACACAGAGTGATGAGGTGTTCTCCTGCGATGGATTGGCACCCTGTCAAGGGTGTACCCCGCCTTGTGCCCTAAGCCTCCTGGGATAGGCTCCAGGTCCCCGCGACCCTGAATACAGGATAAAGCGGTATAGAAGATGAGGAGTTCTTCTCCCTGTTTTTTTATTAATTACTTTTTTTAATTTATTGTATTATTTGCTTATTTTATACAATAAGGTTAGACTTTTTATCATTGTACATCATTTTATTTGGATTTTATCTTTCTGTCTAATTATTATCAGTTTCTATGTCTGCAGCTGTTTAAGAATTGTACAACACTTTGGTCAACTAAGTTGTCTTAAATGTGCTTTAAAAATACAGTAAATTTGACTTGACTTGACTATGTTGACTTAGGTTGTTTGCACAACCATTTGTTTACAAATTATTTGCATTTCGTTTTATCTAAGTTATTAAAGCTCTGCAAATACTGCATGAACTTGGGTTATTTTGATGTGTTGTGGCGATGTCATTTCCTTTAAATATACACTGTAAATAACAATAGTTATATTTAAAATTTAGGAGAAATATTGTCAGCAGTTCACAAAAAAAAAAAAAAAAAAAAAAAAAAAAAAATGCAACAAAATTGTTCATCTCACCATAATGCATGCACATAAGAAACTGATTATTTTACAGTAGTCTCTCTCTGAGCTGTATATAAAGATCTAAATCCAAACACAAACATAAAATTCAAACCTCGACTTGAAGCTCTGACTTTCTTAAATTGTAATTCAGAACCTTGACCTATTACAATGAGAACTGATATAATTTGAGTGATTGTTCAGACAAAGAAGTGTACGATGTGTAGAACGGTACAGAGTGACATTATCAGGGTGGGGTATGTGTGTGTGTGTGTGTGTGTGTTGTGGGTCTCCACCCCGGGTCCACTATCCTGGCTTTGGTGATTAGACCGCATATTAACTTTTTCCGTTACAAACTGCACTGATAATCTTTCATATCTGCACACATGAGCTGCATCGCTTAAAAAGCCCTGACAAACAGCCACGACTATTACAAGGAATATATTTTTTTCCCCACACTCAGCATTCACCATCATCAACAGTCCACTAATCACCGGCCTGATCACCCGCACCTGTTTTTTCCTTCTTGTTTAACTATGGTTGGATTCCAGTAGATTGCATTACCACCAACAGTAGTTCTCATTCTCGCTCATCTTCCCAGCCTCTTAAAGCAGATTTTCCAGATGCCTTCCTTTAAAAACATCAAATGCTTCCTTCCTTGATCTATTATTGTCTTGTTCTGTGTCTTGAACTCTTCGACTACTTTATCCAGCACTACTACACACTCCATTCCCTCTTAGTATCACGCTGCACACTTGGATGGAGTCACTGCCACCTGCATCTGCTTCTCACTGGTTTATGCCTTAAGTAAGTTTTTTTTTTTTAATGCTTAAATGATTCATAGATCACTGTGTAACTTAATAAACAAAAAAACATGACTGAGAAACTGGTCAGGTACAGTGACGGGACTAAAAGAATCCATCAGGAGGCCTGGAGAACTGTTCATCAAGACTATATTAATAACACAGAAAGTATACAGGATGGCTCTTTGGAAGCAAAAAAATAAATAAAGAAGATGCTTTGCTTTTTTTAAAATTTAAAAATAGTTATAAAAAAAAATGTTTTCCGGTGCATCGCTGGCTTGGTGGTAGGTTTCATGCCTGCCATGCAGATTGGCCAGGTTTGATGCCCAACCAATAGCCAAACCCAGCAATTGGATGGAACCGCTTAGTGCTGGTCTCCAATGACAGAATGGACAGAATGAAAGGGTTGCGTCAGAAATATAGGATAGTCGGATAGTCTGCTATTACAGCCAAATAAACAAGAACAACTAAAGAAAAGTGTTTTCTGTAAGGAAACATTGATTTAACATTTATTTATGAGAGGAGCCTCCAGTGTCAGTGCATTCTAACCTATATAAGAATCTTCAGGACAGAAGAGGTGTGTTTTGTGGTTTCTTGGTATCACAACAAGCAGCTTTCAGAATTTTTTTGCCTTATCAACTTCATGAGATGATAATATATAAAAAGTCGATAATATATAAAAGAAAAATTGCAGTGGTATGTTGTTAGTCTTTCAGCGGTTCCTGTCGAAGGGTCACCACACAACTTGGTACAGGTTTTTAAAAAATATTTTTATGCCGAATGCCCTTCCTGATTCAAACCTTTCATTTTATCCGTGCTTAGGACCGGCACTGCATCCAGTGGCTGAGAATCGAACCCTGGCCTTCCGCATTGGTGGGCGAGGAACCTACCACTGAGCAACCAATGCCCAAAAAAAGTTGGTGGTATAAGAGGAGTAAAAACTTGTCAGGATGTGATGTCATGGGAAAAAACAAAACAAAACAAAAATCTACTGAGATATGAACTAATTCATATCTCTCTCACACACACACTTAACAAACACACTCTAAACATATTCACACTCTCATTCATATCATTCACTAGTTCACTGACAAGTTTGTAAAATTTAAAGTAAAATCTACTTTAATAAACTTTAAAATAAATCTGCTCAGGATGTGGATCAGTCTTGCACACTTTAATCTGGCAGCATCTGGAGTAAAAACTAATTTAAAAAAAAAACATGTTACCTGAGAATGTGTTTCTGTTTTTTTGGCTCCAGACATCTTCTCAAGATTCCCTATATTATCACTAATGATGCACAGCTGGACGATACACGCCGTTTAAACGTCACTACGAGTCTTCAGTCTCGCGACAAACTGAGGACTCTTAACACCGGTACAAGTCCTGGGATCCGCTTCTTCTTCTTCTTCTTTTTCTGTTAGTTCACGGAGCGTTTAAGCTTGTCTACTGCCACCTAATGGCCACACGAAAATCTGGCGTAAAACACATAACGGTACACGTCGTAGAAAACACGCGTGGAAAGGACACGCTGGAAAAAAGCAATCCTTTCAAAATACAGGTCAAATATCGGTGACGTCATGGTTTTCAAAATAAAGCTCAACACAGTCTTATGACAACTCACAAAACCCTTAGCACTGAAAATACAGTAGGTGTATATTTATAATATATCATCTTTCAATATGTATAATGGATATATAAAAACAAAGACACCTTATTCAATAATAAACTATAATTAATACATTTTATTTAATAAACTTTATTCTAAGCACTTTCTGAGTTCAACTGAGTGTGGTAGAAATATGCAGGACAGTGGGTAGTCCAGGACCAGGGTTAGGAATCTGTGACACCTCCTGCTGGACCAACTCTAGAGCTACAATGCTCAGTCGGTTTTATTGATAACAAAAATAATTTATTATTATTATTATTATTATTATTTTTTACAAAAAGAAATGTACTGTAATTGGGAAATTATTTGATGTCCGGTTCCATTTCTAAGAATGAAACAGTATTTCCGAGTACATTTGCAAAGCCCATCAAGGACAATGATGAAACTGGCTCTCATGAAGACCATCAGAGCCTAAATAGCAGACACATCAATATCAACTGTTTAAAGGAGATTACTGCATATTTTGTATGCCTTCTTTGCACTTTCTTTGCACCACATCCAATTAAATTTTTTTATACCCCTATGGTGGACTTTTCTTTGTAATAATGATAATTAATACATTGCTGTTGCTCTTAGTCTAATTGGATGTGATCATGTTAGATCAGTGCATTGTTTGTTGTAAATACCATAATAACAAGGAGCAAATGTTATCAATAAAACCGACTGAGCATTGTAGCTCTAGAGTTGGTCCAGCAGGAGGTGTCACAGATTTCCAACCCTGGTCCTGGACTACCCACTGTCCTGCATATTTCTACCACACTCAGTTGAACTCAGAAAGTGCTTAGAATAAAGTTTATTAATTAAAGTTTATTATTGAATAAGGTGCCTTTGAAGCAGTGGAAACACTACATTGTGTGAGACAGGGGTTAACCATGTTCCTATAGCTGTATTTGAGGAATGCAAAATAGTTACAACATATAAACATAAAATGATCATTCTAAAGTTTTAGTTTAGTTTTAGTTGAATTAATGAAGTCAAGCATTACACTACAATATACTTTGTATACTACGATACATAGCATTTTTTCCTGGGACACAGCGGCTTAGCTGTTAGTGCTATTGAGCTGCACCTCCAGGGTCGATGGTTCGAGTCCCTTCTCAGGTCTGTGTGTGTGGAGTTTGCATGTTCTCCCCGTGCTTGGTGGGGTTCTTCCGGGTACTCTGGTTTTACTCCCAAAGACATGCAGCCTATATGAGTATTTGAGGAATACAGAATGATCGCTCTGACATTTTGGTTTAGTGTTGGTTGCTTTAATAAAGGGAAGCACTTCCACTACAATTAGAGTTGTATAAAGCAACACATAGCTTTTTTCTTGGCAGATTATATGATGAAATATTAAACGTTGGCAAAACAGTGGTATGGTGGTAAGTGCTGTTGCCTTGCATCTCCAGAGTTTGATTCCTGCCTTGTGTCTGTGTGTGTGGAGTTTGCACGTCACCATGGTGGTACGGTGGTGTAGTGGTTAGCACTGTTGCCTTGCACCTCCAGGGTTGGGGTTCCTGCCTTGGGTCTGTGCATGTTTTCCCTGTGCTTTTAGGATTTCCTTCACGTACGGTTTCCTCCTGCAGTCCAAAGACATGCACATTAGGTTAATTGGTGTTCTCAAATTGCCCGTAGTGTGTATCTGTGTCCTGTGAAGGACTGTCACCCTGTCCGAGGTGCACCCAACCTCATGCCCTAAGTCTCCTGAGATTAGCTCCAGTCCCCCTGCGACCCAGAGGATAAGCGATATAGGAGATGAATGACTCGTTACCCTGAACTTGCTCAACAATCTTGCAAAAAAAGTTGTTTTTTTTCCCATGTACATTTTCCTTTCTTTCACATTTTTTTTCTTTTTTCTTTTCAGGGCTCAGAACCTCCTTAACAGCCTAACAACATAAATACAAAATGAATACATGAAAGTGACGGGCTTTAGGACCCTGCTTTCGTGCTCGCTCACTCGCTCACTCACTCTCTCTCTCTCTCTCTCTCTCTCTTTCTGAGCGCGCGCTTCTTCACATCAGCCCAGTGTAGTGTTGGCCGCTGCCGCTGACGGTCACGTGGGCTGAGATTACATTAATAGTGGTTCTGTTATATAGAGCACGAAGAAAAAAAAACCCCCTCAAATATATAAAGAACAGCAATTTTATTCTTCATGATGGAGATTTCGGAATCCAACTGTAAGTTTATTCTTTTTATTCTTAAAAATGCTTTGTTTTGTTTAGTTTTCTTTAATACAGGGTAAATCAATGGTTAATCGTCTATATCGGGTTGTTTATATTTCCTACTATTTAATATGAGTATGATCAAGCCGATTATAAATTTCTTTATCACATCTGATGATGCTGTAACCTGAGCGACACCTGGACAGAGTTGGTTGGAGGTGATGATGTCATCACAGCAGCCGCCCCCCTTTATTGTGTTTGTATTGTTTCAGAGAAAGATGTATGGGATGTGAAAGTTGAAATCTAACAAGCAGCCTACTGTTTATCTACAATGTGTTCCTTCAATCATTGTAAAGGTGTTCACTTTGTGTAAGACAAATTAAAATGATGAGTGAGGAATGGTAGATAGTATTTTTTGTAAAAAAAAAAAAAAAAAAAAAAAAAATTGAGAATGTATGAATAGCTTACATGCAATCACTGCAATTCATATACCAATTACATCTTTATATCTCTAACAAAAAAAAGAATCGTGATCGTGTCTGGTCTTTAAATTTTAAAGTTTTTTTTTATTATTATTGTTAATTGATTAATTGATTAATAACATGGATAAGTGTTCAGATGGCTAATGTCATGTAAATGACTGAAGCTGAAATGATATTTAATAGAATCACGAATCCATTAGTAGACACATGAGATGAGATTGTGATCTAGTTCATGGCTGGCTGGTGGAAATATCCTCCCGCTCTTTCCAGCGGTAAATAAATAAATAAAAGGTTTTAAAAGTTTGGGCGGTGGTGGCGTAGTGGTGCCCTTTCACCTCCAGGGTCCGGGTTTGATTCCTACCTTCAAGTCTGTGTGCGTGGAGATTGCATGTTCTCCCTGTGCTTGGTGGGTTTTCTTCTGCAGTCATATACTGTAGACTAATTGGATAACAGGTTAATTGGTTAACCTTACTTATCTTAAATTGTCTATATTATTGTGTGTGTGCCCTGCAATGGATTGGTACCCCACCTCATGCTCTAGGACTCCTTGGATAGGCGACCCTGTATAAAGCTTTATACCCAATGAATTAATGAAATAAGTTTAAATTTTACTGGTTCTTATTTCCTGCTAATAATGTATTATTAAAATGAATGGATTATTTTTTTTCTCTTTGTGGAACTAAAAACACCACCATCGGCAGCAGCAGGTATAAGTGAAAGTAATCAGATGGGCGTAAAATAAGAGCTGATTACTTTTTTAGACCACATGCTATAGGGTTCCATTATGATGGTTCTACAACAACAAAGTTGAGTTATAGATAGGGAGATGAATAATTTTAGCCCTCCCTTTGTCAGATAATTTGGATGAATTAACCATAAACCGGTGATCCTAAGAATGGACCTACAACTATATAGACGTGCACACTATGAGTAACATTTCCTGTAATCCTTTATTATAATCCTTTTGATCTAATCCCACTCAACCTGGTCTTAGTGTTGACCTAGCTATCACGTCCCTGTCTGGTTAAGGGTCAATGCAGTGTTATGGCTATTTATGACCTGAGTGAAAACATCCTTCCTTCTCATGTGGGAAATCCGCTGTGGTGAGCATGTGCAAGTGGCTGGTTGTGTGGAAGCCAGGAAAAAACAGGCCATCAAATTAAATGCTGGTTACTTGTTTTAGTGACTGATTCATTTTGAAATCTTCATCTTGAGTCTTCAGGATTTCCGTCGTTGATGAAAAGGTAAATCTATGTAGCTGAAGACTTCAGTCCTGACATTCAGCATAAGTATGAAGGCTTAATCCAGGAAAACTAACAATATTTTTCTGCAATGGATTAACCTGTTAAGTTATGATCATGGACATCATGTGATCACTTTTAGGCTCATCTCAGGATATTGAATTAGGTGCCTTTCAAAGCACAGAAATTTATTTCCATTTTTTAGACACTTTTCACCATTTTTATGTAGACCACCCAGTCATATAGCTAAATATATAATGAAAGGGTTAGGGCTTTTGCTTAATAGCCCAATACTGCCTAGGACTTAAGGACACAGAATTTAAATCAAAGCATGAGCATGGGGCAGCGTAAGTCCTGCCTTATTTGATCCTCTAATAGTATTTGTTGTGCATTTTAATAGTCTTAATGGAGCTAAATGAAACAGTAAGCATCCTGCTCTATGATTATACAACATCTAGATCTAGACAAATCAATGGAGCTGTCTTTTTAGTTTTGACCACTGGATGGTAGCCTGCTTGACTGAACAGCATAGTTGACATGTACATGTTGAAAAAGAAAAAGCCAAATACACATCAGATTAACGGACATCCTTTAATATTTATAGTCATTGCAAAGGCATGCCTGTAAGACCTGCTTGCTGATAGTGAAGGCCTGGTTGTATATTTGCACTCATGTCTTCTCCACATTGCATGCATCTATAAATACCCGCAGTTCAAGAGAGACAAAGGCTCCACTCATTTGCTGCTTGCAATCCCTGATGGGTCCACACAGGCCACACAGTGTCTCTTCCACTGGCATTCCTCGGCCCATGAACGAGAGGACGTTGGCCGTCAAGAGCAGCTCTTCTATATAACGTTTGAAGGGTTAGTGGAGGACATGACTAGTCAAGCTCTGTCTGAAATGGTCTTTGTGTTCTCCTGGTAGCCCTGTTTGACTCATGTCTTCAAAGACTGGAAATCAAAGCAGAACATCACAGGGGTTGGCTGCAGATTATTAGCCAATGTGTCAGTGCTTTAATAAAATACAGAGTTAGATGTTGTAAGGAGCTTGAGCTTTCTTAATGTTGGGAGGACTGAACTTCTATACAGTTCTTTCTTGTGAGAGTCGGGGAGAGGTCGCATGGAATTGAGCTGGAACTATTCTTAGAGTGGAAACTTTTTGCTTGCACTTGGCATGCTAAGATATGGGGAGGGTACAGCTGTGTGGCATTGTTACAGTATGTCCAGGTTGCAAAATGAGATGCCACCACCATGATGTGTCTTGACCTAAGTTTCATTGGCAATTAATTATTATAGTTTTTTTGTTTTATTATTATTTTTTTAACGAGGGGCATTCAAGTCAAAAACGGGACTTTTTTTTGTGCAACTATTTCTTCATATGATCCCCTGCTATACTAATGCGCTTATCCCAGAATTTCACTAATGCTTGATATCATCAAGGTAGAAAGTTTTCTCAGTATGCCAAAGCCATGATTTGACTGCCTGCTTCACTTCACATCTGACCGGAATTCAGATTAGAATTATCAGGCTCAGGACCACCTCTGATGGAACTGTCATTTACAGACATACTGCCTACTTTATAACTTTGTACCATTCAAATGTTTTACTGAGTCGGATCATCGTACTGTGCTTGAAGTTTTCTGTAAATGTCAATCAGTTTTATTGTACACCTTTTTTTTTAGCAAAACATTTCATCACATGTCCTGGATTGACTTGAACGCCCTCGTAATTTGGTTCTTGGAGCAAAATGACTGATCACATAACATCATTAGTTTAAAAAATAATGTAATATAATATGATTTCACATGATCACATAAAAACCATATGAAAGTGTATTTCACCCATGTGAATACAATGGTCCATGAAAAATAAACACTTCCATGTGAAAAATAATCAAATTTTTTTTTTGCACAACACAAAAAATACCATGTGGGAAAGAAGTCGGGAAAAGAAATCTTGTGAAAAATGCAAACACATGCATGATCCTACACATATTAACTAGCTTCAGGTTTGCAGACTACACTAAAATATTAAATCTTAGCTTGTCTTTCTGAAAAAATAGTTCTATATAAAACCGTTCTATATAACACTGAGTGTTTTCCAGTCACAGAAAGGTCTAAGAGTTGGGGTGCAATTGAGATGGCATATTTGAAGGACAGCAGCTGCCACCCTGTGCCACTCGTGTGGTCACACCCCCGGGGCGGTCAGGAGAAAGGCCCTGTTTTGGTTGAGGTAGTTATGAATAGGCTAGTTGTATAAATGTGACTCTCACGATTCCAGTGTGGAGTCAAGCACAGACAAGTACGGCAATTGCTAAATCATTTACACTAAGCATGCGGTATTACATGATGCATTACTCTCACAGTGAAGAATAGAAGGTAAGAATAAAATGGTTATTATTATTGGTATTATTTGTATCCATCAGCGATATTTATTTTCTGCCTGATTATTTTTCATGCTTTCAGTTTTTGTGCTCACTTTACAATTCAGATCATTCCTTTTTTTCCCCCAGAATTGCTAGTTAGTAATGCCTACACTATAATCCCCAAAGCTTCCATCCCCTCCCTTTTCAGTTATGTGGCCTGTTGCTTGCCTGTAATTGACTCCACCCAGTAAGTTGTCATTCACTAGCTCTCAAAGAGTCAGCATTAAATTATTCCAACCGTTTGCTCAGGCTGCCACATGACCTTGAGTGGTGTGTACAAAAGCCCCTACTATGCACCACTCTCGCATGTGTGCGTACAGGAGCTTAGTGCACGTGACGTCCACCCGCAGAATAGAACTTCAACAGCTGCTCCGGCCTCCTTAGGGAGCGAGTGACATTCTGTGTCGTCTAGTCTGTGAATTCTGACACATGCCAATCTTCCTACCTGCCCCTGTGTCGCAAAACCCCCTGGTCTCTGGAGAAGCCCTGAAATAACCAACGGGTAAAGACGCATGCAGACGTTTTAAAGTGTGTAATCACGCTTAACAGTGTTCAGATGGATAAGAGGCATGGGTGGTTAAGGGAGAATCTCAATCGTGCCTGTCGTTTTTGGTCATTTTAAGAGTAGAGGAATAGGAAGCAGAAGGTTGGCATTGATAGAAAGTGCTTTCGTCAGCTCAGACAGGAAACCACAGCTGCAGGACATATCCTCTGACCCACAATGCCCGTAGTTCTGGATGTCACAGCTGCTCTTGACTGCATTGCTTCTTGAATGTGTTTTGAGTGTAATTGAGCGGGAGATTGTTGGTGCTGCATTTTTGAGTTTTCCACATGGCATTGTCTTTTTTCCTCAAGAGTGATCTCAACTGGCTATTTTTGGCCGTTATAATAGCACATTGTTGAAGGAGACCTCAGGCTAGGATTTTGGTCAAACCATTTGTCATGCTTAAACTGTCACTTTATAAATTTTGCTTTGGGATATTCTGTGTGTCGATAGATTTCTGGGCTTGTTCGAAGCTGTAGAAAAGCTTAAGAGATTGGGCTTAATGCACTTTAAAAAAAAAATTTTTTTAAAGAAGGTGTCTGGAATAGATTCTTTGATATAATGGATAATCTTTGATATAATACAAATAAATGCACAACTTTAGCTTTGCTGACTTCTGCATTGCCGACCTACACTACCGTTCAAAAGTTTTAGAACACTTGCAAATTTCTTTTTTTTTGTTTGTTGATTTATTTTCTACATTCTACAACAATACTGGGGATTTCTAAACTATAAAATAACACATATGGAATTAGGTAATTA
>JAQMYJ010000011.1:7313918-7327724 GCA_030014305.1 Clarias laeviceps | reverse complement strand
AGTCTTTACAGAGCAGAAGTAGCAGAAACATCTCAATATCAACTGTTCAAAAGAGATTAATGCATTTTTTGGACGCCTTCAGCATTTACAATGTAGAAAGAAATAAAAATCAGCAACGATCATGGAGTTAGAAAGTGATCTAAAACTTTTGAACGGTAGTGTAGTTTCTGGACAGGCTCAGTCGGGGCCAGATGATAGCCTGGAGGGTGTTGTGTGGGAATGATTGTCTGCCACAAACAGGACGGTCACTCCCTCGTCCAAACCAGAGTGCACTCCCAGACAATGGCCCTCTGGAGAGTTGTAGCTGTGGAGTTGTAATTGTGCCATATTCAACAAGGGAGATATCCCACTCTCTGCTCTCGGAGCTTCCGCCCACTATTCACCTTCATCCTATCTCCTATGGGCTTCCACCCACATGTGCACACTTCCATTTCCTTCTTTCAAGGAGAGAGGAAAAAACCAATCCTGAGGAAACAACCTGTTGTCCATTACGCGGTCTCAGTGCCAAACAATAGAGAGAGAGAGTCTTCACTCTGATTTCAAATAAGGACATGCAGCATCTGTTTGCTATAGACATCTGATTTTATAGGGAGAGGCTTCAGTAGTCTATGAGAATTTTATATTAAAGTAGAACGAAATAAGACATATTGACGTTATATAGTGTATAAAACATTTGTATAGTCCAAGATGAGTCTTTAGTCATTTTACTCTTTCATCCAAATCAAGTCTAAAATAGGAAAGCAGTTATTATGAATGGGCACCAGAGTGGATGGTGGGTGAAGTGTCTGTGCCTTAATACGTTCTTTAAGGAATGAAACCTTTTCTCGTGTCATTTTTATTGGAAATGAATCAAACCCAGGGTAGAGTGATATGTGATATTACATCAAAGTACATTAGATAATTACATCATACAAAAGCCTGTTTACACTGGTGGTCAAAGGTATTGAGTCAACAAGTGAAATTGACATTTCTTGATATTTTAATGACATTCTCAATTTTTTAAAATATTGACAATCAAGATATTGCTAATAATTTAAAACTGTTATACAACAATCACTATTTAGTACGAAGTCTACTGAAGTTTTATTCTTTACAACCTGTTGAATCTGGCTGGGCATAGGGGCAAAAAGACGTCTGTAGTACTCTGGTGTCACTCACTCAATCCATGCCTGCTTGATTCCTTGCTGAAGAGTTGTTTATATATCTGTGAACCAAGTTAACATGAAATTCAGCTTATTGCTCAGAAAATCACAAAGCACAAAACAGTCCTTAAAACAAAAACCTAAATGAACAGTATTACCTCTGACCATTACAAAGCAAGACTCCTTTTATAAACATTAAAAAAGTTATCTTAATAGAAAACGTACTGACAATGAGATCTTTTTCACTTTGTTGTGCAAAGATGCTTTTCATTAATTTAATATTAGGCTTAGATCATGTAGGCCGTCATCACAGAAAATATAAAGATTATACTTACCTTGATGAGATACAGGGAGAGAATCCAGTCCTACACAAGCACTATGCATTAGGACTACATTTCACTAGAAAGTTTGAGGTTTACAATAGTATTTCTGACGGCACAGCGTTTTTTGGACAATGGTGATCTCCTCATCAGCGTCAGCTGTTGAGTCTGGTAAGCCCTAAATAAATATCAAACTTTCTTTTCTTGGCAGCTTTTACGCTTTCTCAGTGAAGAGACTTATGCTGGATTTGAAACGCCTCTGTGGAGTGCAGAAACTGTCGACTAGTTTGTCCTGGTTCTGCATTGCCGTGTCCTTCAATGACCTTTTGATGGATCATGCGGTTAAAGCTCTATTATCGATTGGTTCGAGTGTTTTCTCAAAATCTCAGTGATTTTGTGTGATTTGCCGTAAAAGGGTTGTGTATCTGACATCCATTTATGTATTAGTTTAGCACATTTTTTAAAGCAAACAGGGACAAACAATACTGAAAATCCAAATAAGCATTCATTACCCTTAGATAGGAATCAGGTAGCTTGGAAATCGTGTACAAGTGTGTATGATGGAAACAGTACTGATTTCTCTTATGAAGTGCAAATTCTGTGTGATGGGATTTAAATCTGCATACCAGCCAAACCTCAGTAGATTAAAACTGTGTGAGAGATTAAAACTGTGTGAGAGAGTTGACTATTAAACCAGTTAAAAATGAAAAGAAAAAGCTGAATGTGTGCCTGAGTGAGAAAACCCTTCCGGCGGTAAAATTTGCACAACTTTGCTACATAAAACAACACAGAACTTTACAGCTCCATATATCTAAAATTATAAAAAAGGAAAACATACAGCTACATAAACTACATGAAGTACATGAGTAAACTGAACAGACAAGTCAGACTAAAATACAAATCACTATCATTTTGAACCCAGAGTGGTCGCTGCATGTTGTTACCTCACCGCGACTTTAGGTATCCAGTCTGATTAAAGTTTGGTTAAAGATTTACAGTCAGTAGTGAAATTTTGAAAAAGTATTTAGTTGATTCATAAAAGCACATGGAGCTGAGGTGTTCATTAGGATTAACCAGATACATTTGATCATTTACAAGCTTTAATATACAGTAGAACTAGCGTTAGCAACACTTCCCACAGCTTAGCTATCCTGTATGTGGAAAAGAAGCTAGCAGTGTTGCTATTCATTCATTCATTCATTTATCTTCTATACCGCTTATCCTGTATAGGGTCTCGTGGGCCTGGAGCCTATCCCTGGTGACTTTGGGCACAAGGTGGGATCAATCCATCGCATGGCATGCGTGTGCACACAACACACACACTCTATGGGGGATTTGGGAGTAACACTTAGCCCAATCTGCATTTTTTTGACTTTGGGAGGAAACTGGAATTCCTGGAGAAAAACTCCATCCACACAGACCTCGAGGCAGGAATCGAACCCGGACTCTGGAGGTGCAAGGTGACAGTTCTAACCACTACACTTAACTGTTTTTCTTTTTTTTTTTAAAATATTTATTTATTTATTAAATAATTATTTAATTAAATATTATTTTTTTTAAATAAAAAGATAAAGTTTACCTCTAATGCTGGAAAGAATTATATTTAAAAAACTCATAAGTTAGTTAATTAGATATCCTACTAATGTTATAGCTACTATTTGTCATTTAGTATCATTAAAATATAAATCCAAAAATATGTATAAATCCAAATTATGATGTAATTATTATTATTAATAATAATAATAAACATCCTAACTTATAGAACAACATTATTCCAAAAGGGGATGTCTTCTCTCAAATCAGGCTTTGTTTACAGTAATCCTGGATTACTAAGAATGTAAAAAGGATTTTCCAAAAATAAATAACCGGCTGGTGTGTTGTTTCCTGTATTTGTTAGGAATTTCATAACAGTGCTTCTATTATGATACGTGCACAGTTTTGGATGAACACTGACACATGAACCCGATTCAGGTCATGCCTATATCACTGCCTGTTTATTGCATTAAGCCACATTTGTTGCTTTGGTTTAGTTTTCTCCATCAGTCAGCCAAAATTTCCAGATGTCCAGTTTCGACAGTTCTGACCGTTCCCTCCCTGCCATGCTGCTGAACGAGTGCATTTATTTTGAGACAGACATACATGAAATGAGTTGCAAGTCTAGTTTTGTCTAGTTTTCTAGTTTTCTAACCTTGACAGAAACCAGTGTCTTCTAGGTGGGATTAAAACCCATTACACTTCTACAAGCATATACTATAAAGCCAGTACTACTGTATGCATTAACATTGTGTATAAGAGATCTGAGATCAGCACAAGACAGTCTTTATGATTACAGCGGCAGTACTCTGGGGTAAAATCTAAGCCTATCCTTTATTCCACAGCCATGGAGCACCTCGTAATGGAGCTAAATGTGCTTCTGAAGCTCCTGGAGCACGAGCATATAAGTTCAGCCACAGCAGAGAAGATGAACGTTGTCAAGAACCTGTTGGGACAGTTAAAGCCTTCAGGTAAAGGAACAGATATCACTGATCTCTGTTGTTATGTATGTTGTGACTTTAGAAGATGATACCCCATATTTATGTATCAGCTGTAATATATAGTAGACACATTCTTTTTTATAAAGCATATGTTGATAGAGTGGCTGGAAGCGACTTCATATACATGAACACATCTCTCTACGGAAATGGTACCAGCTTTGTCGAATCACTGTTTGAAGAATTTGGTACGTTTATTTAACTTACAATTATGCAATGTTTACTTTTATGGGTTTGAATGTCTAACGTTGTAACACTAATATCTGAGTTCAGACTGTGATCTGAAGGAGCTGAGGGATTCCCCAGAGGAGCTGAAAAAACAGGAAGAAGAAGAGACATTGAAACACTTACCCACAAAATCGGTAAGACACATTAAACCTATAATCAGGAAAGCAATTAGTCTTTTAACGCGTATAATGCTGTAGTGACAATCTTGATGTAGAGCAAATAACCAGAGCTTCTCAGACAGATTGCACACAAAGACAAAGTGTTAGCAGAGTGTAGAGAGTGTGTCTGTCCACCTCCAGGGTCTGGGTTCAGTTCCCGCCTTGGGTCTGTGTGCATGGAGTTTGCATGTTCTCCCCGTGTTCATGGTTTTAATGTTATGGCTGATTGGCGTATCTATACATATACTGTACGGTACTCTATAAAGGGTGTGGCTAACGTGTGTAGATTAGAATTGCATGTGCACCACAATGACCTTGTATCCCACACATAATCTTAGAGAAAGAAGATGAATGCATCTTCTTTTTCCCACAGACACATATTTGGGCTAGTTTCACATCTTTTGTTTTTTTAGTTGTATCTGTGTCTGTATCAGTGTTGTCCTGCCCTCATCAAATTTATGGCCACAAGCTGTTTCTGGTATACTGCACAGGATATGTTTTCAGTAATATAGTTTTCTTATGTATTGAATGCGAATGTAAATTGTTCCCTAGAGTCCCACTGATACGCCCCCTCCGTTGCCGACCACACCGCCTCCTGAGGATTACTATGAGGAAGCTGTTCCACTCGACCCAGACACCACTCCTCAGTACATCACCACCCAGAGTCAGTGCTTTCATATTATCTACTAGCATACAATAAATCACATTGCAAAAATAAAGATAATAACCATAACAGGAATGTTAATTCTGCATTAGCTAACTTTTTGACATTGACTTTTACTACAGGAAATCCAAGCCCAGTCGAGGATGAGGATGCTTATTATGAAGATGCTGATAAGAACTATCCATTAACTCGCATAAATGGGGCTGCCTGTAAGAAACAAGAAGTCTTTGTCTCTTGTCTTTTTTGTGTCTGTTCATGAAAATCTTACTACGGAACGATATTTTTGGTGCTAAGGTTTGGATTTAAGTTTTGGTTAACACGCTTTTGAAAATACACTTTGTAACAAGTGGAATTGAATTTGTATCCAAACCTGGATGCAACTAGATTCTATAAAACTATATTTAACTTGTAGCTAAAAAAAAAAAAAAAAAGATCATATGTGCACTACAAAGGTCAATAATAGCACATTTCACATTTGAAATGCTCAGTTCATTCAATTTACGTTCAGTAATTCATATATACTGTACATACACTATTTCTGAGCAAACAAAACACATTTAGATTCAGTTACTGTCATTTCAGCCAATCAGCTGTCAAGAAATTGTGATGAATGTAAATATGTTTAATTGGGTTAGACGTGTTTGAAATAGAATTTAATGTCAGACTTTTTTATTGAATTGGATAAAAAAGTTATATTCAATTTGATTTAATTAAAATTAAAACTTGAGTATACTTACAATTTCGGTCCATCCACATACCATCAGGCACATCGAGCAAAACAAACTCCCCATACTGGAGATATAGCCGTCGTTTCTGTGGCAATTACTTAAGGGGTCGAGTCGTCCGATTGTCATTCACACACTCCGGGAAATTTGGAAACTCCAGTTAGCCTAAACCGGCATGGCTTTGGAAGGTGTACCTGGGGAAAACACACCAAGCACAGATAGAACGTAAAAGAACATGCACACGGACCCTGAGGCGGAAATCGAACCCGAACCATGAAGGTTCAAGGCGACAGTCCTAACCACTAAGCCACTGTGCATACTTAAAATAAAAATACATTTCAAATGTAGTTTTTGGCTTAATTATACAGTACAAAGTTACAAAATTATCCAAACCCTAACATGCCAAATATTCAAATAAAAAAATTGATTTTACATTTTTTTTCCTAAAATGTGTTTCCAAAACTAAAGTAAAGTTGTACGTTTTTTTAAATGATTGTTTGTCTTTCTAGACAATGACTCAGATGCTCTGAGTAGCTCTTATGAATCATATGATGAAGAGGACGATGAGTCAAAAATCAGAGAGAGGACAAATCCTGCAGGTCCGTTTAAAGACTGCTGCAAGTTCGGCTTTTTACTGCGCAAGAAACGCTTTGGCCAATGGGCCAAACAATTAACCGTCATCCGTGAGAACAGACTACAGGTGAACTGACCTTAGTAGAGCTCACTGCACACTCAAATCAATGAGTTTAATAGTTAACATAGAGTTGGACCTGCACTGGTGAATTCTAACAATTGCTTCCTTTGTAGTGTTTCAAGAATCCGAAAGATCGAACGCCGCACACTGACCTGCCTCTGAATCTGTGCAGTGTTGTCTATGTGTGTAAAGACGGGAAACGCAAGCGGCACGAGCTTAAATTCTCCATTCCTGGAGGAGAATCTTTGGTGTTAGCTGCTCAGAGCAAGGAGCAGGCTGAAAGCTGGCTCAAGGTGATTCACAAAACAGTTTATTGATTTATCTTTAACTTTGTAATATCCTTGCATACCTAATTTGTTTCTTTTTGCTAATTTAATATAATTTCCCATTTGGGATTAATAAAGTTATCTATCTATTTCTCGATCCATCTAAATTAACAAGCTCAAGCTACATACATTTATCTCTACCCTGATTGTGTGCATAAGCTGTGTAAACATGCTCTGAGATCAACATCCTTTTATTGTTCTTGAAACAATGCTCATTTCAGTAAGTCCCTGGCACCTGATGTCATCAGCGCGCGCCATTTATCCTTCTCCACTCCGGAAATGTTTCCAAAGCAATGGTGTACTTGTCCATTTCTGTTCATTAACCGAAAAAGAATTCAAGGCAACGTTAAATGTTGACCACTTTGAGCTGTACAAACTGTTCAAGTCAAACCGGGACTCATAATGAAATTTCTTGTAAATGAAAGCATAAACCTGAGTGACATTTGCAAAAGACTTCAAGCAAAGTACACTGATGAGGCTCTTAGCCACAGTAAAATATCTAAAAAATGAAGAACGGTGCAAAAACACCGTACATCTGTGAATGATGATCCCAGCCGAGGAGGCTCGGAGCCCACTGCGTTCGTACCTCTTTTAGAGACATTTAGAGAGTGGAATGCCTGATCCTTACTGATAACTTGTCACCAACTTGCAGAAGAAACACAATCACTCACTATCATCACTTCCACATTACAGGAAGTTGGTTCATAGTTATTGCCCCCATATAGTCCTGACCTTGCTTCACTTGTTTGTGCCAATGAAGGAGTTCCTGGGGGGCCAGTCTTTCAGACATGAAGCATGTTGAAACTTTCAACCTTGATGGTATGCAAGCACTAGTGAAATTCTGGGATAAAAGCATTAGTGTAGCAGGGGATTATATAGAAAAATAAAATAATAATGTTTTTACTCTCATAACTGTGTTCTGTTATTCTGCACAATCAGTAGTCCTGGTTTGACTTGGACACCCCTCGTAATAATGGTTTTCGCCTGGATGGATTGGCGTGACATGATTTGGGAAATTAATCATGATTCTTCGATTAAACATGATCCTGCAGGATGAGTAAGAAAAGATGGAGTCGGCTGGCTTCACATCCTGTGAGGAAACAAGTGTTAGCCTTCACCCTCACCAGTCATAGCTGTTATATGATCGGGAAGAATTGGATGGTGGGTGGGAATTAGTGGAAGTCTGACTGAGTAGCTCTGCCAGAGTAGCTTACTTTCTGTATTTCATTTTAATCATTGACAAGTGTGTCATGTTGCAGACTCAGCTTTCTTCTGTCATTTGTAGGATGTGTATATTCATACATGACCATTGATCAAATCCACCATATATCAGATTGGAAAAAGAATTTCATCTTCAGATGTACACTACAGAGCATGTTTACACAGACATTAAAGTTGTAGACATTACTGTTTGTTAATCGTAGGGTCCATGATAAATAAGGGTTATACAATGTTTTTTTTTTCTTTATGACTAAGGCCATTCAGGAGGTTAACGCTGTGGCCAACGGCACCACCGGACTGGAGAGTACCTCATCTCCCATGACACAACGCAAGACAGAACTGGACAAGGTAACTCACCTACAGAAAAATCTACTGATGCGATATAGAGTAAAAGTTTTCTCAACAAGTCACTGAGTGGTGTTTCGTGTCTGACTGCAGATGATGCTTACTGATAAACATACCTCAGATTCTGACAGTGTTGCCAATGGGGACTGTTCACGGGAAAGTGGAGAAAATGGTAAGCACTCAAACCTGTAATTCGTGAACTGCCTTCGTGTTGTTTTGGGGTGTAGATTTAGACTTTTTTTTTTTTTTTTTACAGTGTTTGCAATGTATGTTTAGCTAAATAATATCGGGCATGAAATACACCCTTGTAGGACACCATTTTTTGTTCTGTTCTAATTCTTCTAGTTCTATAATAAATTTTTGCCATTCTTTGGACTTTGATTTTCTTGCCAAGAACAAAAAGGACTGCAGTAAGGAAAAGGTTTTCTTAATGATAAGCAACACAGAAACCAGATACTACTCTACCGCCATATATTTACACTCCAAAGGAAAAAGTCTTGGTTAGGAAACCACCCCCCCATTCTGAGGTCAAAGTGTAAAGTGTGTGTTCCAGATACAACCTGCTTCCCCTGAATTGTACGTGTGACCTCAGTCTGAGACAATGGAAGGAGGGACAGAGGAAGGATGTAACTGTTTGGCTACATGCTTTTTTGTCTTTGTGTTACGTGCAGTTAAAAGGATCATAAAGTTTGTTGTATGTGTTTGTTGTGTATTTTTTTTTTCAAAAGCTTTTTACATTTTTACATCTTTTCCTTAAAACAATAAATGAATTTTCACTTTCCTGACTTCGCTTCTCTTTGCTCTTGAAGGGAAGGGGAAAAAGGGGGCTTTTTCTGAGCTGACCGGCTCCATGAGTCGCGCTGCTGGCCGAAAAATCAACCGTATAATCAGTTTTTCGAAGAAGAAACCTCCTTTGCCTGGAGATAACAGCAACCTGTCTCATGCTGATGACAACCCGCGTTGTGGTGAGGAAATTTCATAAGAAATACTGTATGTTCAGTGCAGTCAGCATGCTATCATAAGCACAAACTTTATTTTACACTTGCATCAGCGTGTATAATTGTGCAAGAGATTGAGTGGGAATTGAAAAAAGTTGTGGAGAATAGGCTTGTGTCTCTTTTGCTTTGCCAAAATGAATATGTTGAAGAAAAAAAATCTCTTGCATATTATGAAATGTAGTGCACATTTAGTTTTTTGTTTTCCTTATAATCTGCACAAAATAATTTGTAATATGATAAAAAAAAAAAATATGATGAAAAGAAAGAAGAGGAAACTAATAAAATATACAAAAAATGGCTAGATTTTTTGGACTGTGCTTGTGTAACTGAGCGATTCAAGTGGGAATGAAAAATATTTTTACTGAAAGTATAATAAATATATTAAATATCAGTTCATTATTGCAAAACTTTTAAAATGTATACCACTATACACCGATCAGCCATAGCATTACAATGCAAAACATTATGCCTAGTATTGTGTAGGTTACACTTGTGACCCCTTGGGGTTTGACTCCACAAGACCTCTAGGGCCATGTTGTAGTGTCTGGCACCAGGATGTTGGAAGCAGATCCTCTGGGTGCTGTTGGGGCTCTGTGGATACAGCTTGTTTGTCTGGACCGGATTGGGATCTGGAGAGTTTAGAGGCCGGGACAGCAGTCTTAGGCTGTTTGTCAGCTGGGTTCGTGCACAATGGGCTGCTGTGCACTGGGTATTCTGGTGCCTTTCTATCTTGGCCTGCATTGACATTTTTTTGGCAGTGATGCATTAGTTTTTCTGTGGGATCAGACTGGACATCTCCACACCCAAAAATGGGTCAGGGGTAGCTCAGTGTTTAAGGCATTGAACTATGGTTAGAAAGGTCCCAGGTTCAAACGACATGACCACCAAGTTGCCACTCATGGGCCCTTGAGCAAGCCCTTTAATCCTCAACTGCTCAGATAAGGGCATCTAAATATAATGTAAATGAGCCTTGGGTGCCCATGATCCTGTCACTAGATTACTGGGCTATAATTGATTGGTGTTCATTAAATTAATAATATTTGATAACACTTGGAGAAAATTTGGTTCACAATGAATGCAGTTTAACCTGAAATATTGTTAAAATGAGTAAATAAAGTATACGGACTGTTGCAAAATGTATGGCTTACTTTTCTAACTATATCATCTCTTGTCCTCAGGTTATCTGAATGTCCTGGTTAACCAGTGCTGGAAGGAGCGTTGGTGTTGCGTGAGGAGTGGCACTCTGTATTTCCATAAAGACAGATCAGACACGCACACTCACGTTAAAGCTCTGGTCCTTCACGGAGTCGAGGTCTTACCTGGTTTGGGGCCCAAGCACCCGTTTGCTTTCCGTATCATGCGGGATGGCAGTGAAGTGGCAGCGTTAGAGGTACTGTGTATTTTTTTATTATACATAGTACACAATTCCTGTTAGCTTATAATAATATTGCTTTTGTTTGAATGTTAATCTTTGTGTCTCAGGCGAGCTGTTCAGAAGAGATGGGCCGCTGGCTCGGGGTGCTTTTGGCGGAAGCAGGTTGCGCTACAACACCAGAGGCTCTGCATTACGACTACGTGGACGTCGATACAATCAGCAGCATCAAATCAGCAGCTCGGCATTCTTTCCTGTTAGTAGATCCTCTGTGGTGTTTGCTCAAACAGTAATGCTGAAAGCTCAGGAAATGAAGAGGAACATGATACAGGATGGACACTTTAATTCAGTTCAGTTTGTTTAAAGTAGAAATTGCAGCCGCATTCAAACAGTGCAGTTTTTATAGTTGGTCTGTTGACAGCAGGGAAAAGTTAAACCTGTGAACTGAATATTTGTTTGGGTGTTTGACTGTATCAGTGATGAATATGAAGTTACCCGAAAGGAAAAACAATATTAGTTACAGGTATGTGCTTTGTTTTTTTTCTAGCTGGGCCACTTCCTCCAGCGGTGCTTCAACAGACTCTCGCACCTACGATGAAGTTCCATATGAGAGCGTGCAGGTATGTCAACTATGAACTGTGTCGTTCTTTAGTTATTTTCAGGAATGTCACCTCTCTATTAACAACCGTGCCATGAGATGATTCGAGCGCTGTGTTAGAAAAACGATCAAACGTTGAATAGGCTCGCCGTTACATTGCTGTGATTCACGGAAATCTGATACAAAGCTAACTTTCAAAGCCTTCTTTTGTTTTTCTTTAGTTTAGCACAAAGGCTTTTGAAATGTACTTATCTCAGAACATGCAAGAACTGCTATTTTCTCGTATGAAAATTAAAATTTGCAAAACTTTGCTGGGAGGCTCTCCAACCATCATTCATCATCATTATCTTTCCAATAATAAAAAACGTTTGTCAGCCCAGTAGTTCTCTACTCGTATGCCTTAAATAAAGATCTTTCTTTTATCCACTATGTCTTAAGCCAGTCTAGAAAAACCAATTGCATGTCATTGTAGATTTAAAAAAAATCAAAGATAAGTTTGCTTATATTTCTGTGCAAAAGATTTGAGCCACCCTTCTTTATATTTAATTAAATTAAATGTTTTACTGTGACACGTTGCAAAGTATCCAAAGATACAATGTAAAAATCAATTATTTATGTAACAACCTCAGCAGCAACCTCATTTCCCCTCTTGTTTGTTTCAACCAATCAGCATTCAGCCTCACCAGTATACAGTCTGGCTCTGTGGAAGAAATATATAAAGGATTGAGGGTTGCCTCATTACTCATGCACAGTACTGCGTGTATCACTAAAATGACATGAGAATTGTATTTACTTTAGTTTAAAAAAAAGTCTGGCTTTTATCTCGCCTTGGCTAACTTCCAACCTCCAGGCATGTTGAGTAAGCAGCCAGTGTCATAAAAACCTGTAATAAAACCAGTCAGTCTGTCTAAAGATGACTAAAAACCTCTTAGCTATGTGTGACTTCCTCATAAAGTGAATGCCAGGCTTTGAGCAAGTTGTTGCATAGCTACTGTATGTCCCGTAGTGAAACATACAGAAGCAGAATCAATTCACTTTGTAGGCAGTTATTGGGTGTTGAAATAAAAATGAAATCTGATTTAATCAATTTTCACTTTTCAGTTTAACGAGACAGGTGGCTTAGTGGTTAGCACTGTCGCCTTGCACCTCCAGGTTCCGGGTTCGATTCCCGCATGTGCATGGAGTTTGCATGTTATCCCCGTGCTTGGTGAGTTTCCTCCGTGTACCCCAGTTTCCTCCCACAGTCCAAAGACATGCAGATTAGGCTAATTGACGTTCCCAAATTGCCCATAGTGTGCGAATGAGTATGAGCGTGATGGATTGGCACCCCATCCAGGTTATACCCCGTCTCGCGCCCTATGTCTCCTGGGATAGGCTCCAGGCCCCCGTCACCCTGTATACAGGATAAAGCGGTATAGATGATGAGTAAGCGACTTAAACCAGACTTCAAAAATGCAAAATACGCTTTAGGTGTGGGTGAGATGTGGGCGAAATAGAAAAATAATTCAGAGCTTAGATGGAAAGTGTCAACATTTCATCATGCAAACTGTTTTTCCCAGGCGTCCACACACATATATTGCGAAATAATGATTACTAGGTTAGGTAGTCTTTTTTTGCTAAACATTCTTTTCCATGTCTATTCATCTTTACTCCACATAACTTCACAACTGCCTGTCTCCATAAATCCTATTTCCAAAGCTCTCTGCTCTCTCTATCACCTTGACAACTCCATCTTTCTCTCCACCGCAATTACTTTTTTTTAGGTGGAGGAAACCCAGCCTAAACCGGGAACCCAGGTGAAGCGTCGCTCTTCCTTCTCCAGCCCCGATAGGGTAAAGGACAATTCTGAAGTCACGGTGAAAAGACACGGCTCTTGTGAGTCTACACTTACTGCTTGATTTCATTACATTTTTCAGGATCCTGCATGAATTCAAATAACTTTATCTCTTGTCTTTTTCCCCTCTTAGCTGTGAATCAGTACGGCAAATATGGGAAGACGAGAGCAGAAGAAGACGCGCGGCGATATCTGAACGAGAAAGAGCACCTTCAGAAGGAGAAGGAAGAGATCAGAAAAAGGCTGGTGGTGCTGCGCAAACAAAAAAAAGAGGTGAAAGAGCAGCTGAAGGATGCCACAGGTGAGACTGATTCTATGTGTAATTAAACTAAATTATACTGAGTATAATGAGAGGCACATTGTCAATTATGATCGTCCACTTAAAAAACAATGCAATGTGGTGGGAGAATTAATACAATAAAAATGAGTGTATTGCCGAAGTTTTTGTATATTTTTCAGTGCCTTGCGTTATTCTTAACAAAATCTTTCTTCTCCAAATTAAATAATCAGATTTCAACCTTTATTTGGAACAAAAAACACCAAGAATTAAAAGAAGTATACTGCAGAGACCTGGTGCAAAAGGAGGGATGGCACTTCCAAATTTCATGTATTATTACTGGGCAGCCAATATAAGAGCACTGATGTTCTGG
>JAQMYJ010000011.1:7286643-7299763 GCA_030014305.1 Clarias laeviceps | reverse complement strand
TTGTATATATGAGGACACGAGACCAACCCTACTGGAAACTGGCTTAGATTTATTTGTACCTTAAACTACAGGTTGTCCCAAATGTCTTCATGCAAAAGGGGGAAAATTTATACTTTTTTAGCAAAATGTGACTTTATTTGCAATGCATCGTGTATGTGATTGCTGTTGTGAGTCATCTACAACCTAATGCATTAACATGAGTTCCCTCATCTCTTTTTATGCATGTAATTGCTTAATTGTGTTAGAGTCCCATATGCATGGAGATTTATTTATTTTTTGACATCCTGTGGTGTCACTCACTGGACCTTGTTTTTGGGAGAATTTTTATTTACTTTTGAATTCCTCTAGAAATAAAATGTTAAACATCCCCTTGTTAGTATTGAATCAGATATTTTGCACTGTGTTGATCTTTATGTTGCAGAGGAGATTTCCCCTCTACAATGGAAGAAGGATTAAAATAATGATAAAGTATTGATGGTTTGCTCAACATTTGTTGCTGAACAAACCGACAGCATGTAAAAGTTTGTGGTTTTGTGTCTTAATCATAGATCAGCAGTGTCCAAATAACAAACTGTAGGACTTCCCTGTTGAATAATTGTCTAGTTTTTAATATGTTGTGCACCTTACATTGGTAAATGAAGTTCAAGAGAGGAATCTGTTTGGTATTTATATTGTTAATTACACAGTCTTTAACTTGTGTGATTTTTTTTTTTTTTTCTTTCTTTTTTTTGTGTGTAGTTCACAAGACTGTGAATTAGACTTCTGTTTGAAGATGCATTTGGGAAAATTTGTGTTTCGTGTGCATGATATCTGTGATGTATGGCATGTTTATCACTCATTATTTTTGTTAAAGTAAAATTAAAATGTTAAACCTTGTGTAATAATTTTTGTTTTCTCAATATTGAGCTGATTCTATGTCATTTACATAAAAAAAAAATAATAATAAAAAAAAAGCATTTTCATATGGGGGTCAAAGTTTTAATAAAGACAGGTCAGCTATAACATTATGACCTACCTAAGATTGTGTAGGTCCCCTGAAATGTAATCGTGTATTCTGACACCTTTTTGTCAGTTTACCAATCTGTCTAGGCTTTGCCGCCTATGTGCATCAGTAAGCCCTGGCCACGATGTCACAGTTTTTCCTTTACTTTTGGTATGTCCTGACCACTGCAGACCAGGAACATCCCACAAGAGCTGCAGTTTTGGAGTTATTCTGACCCAGTCGTCTAGCCATCGCAATTTGGCTCTTGTCAAAGTCACTAAACATTTCTGCTTGCCCACTTTTCCGCTTCCAACACATCAAATTCAGGAAAACGGTTCACTTGCCGCCTAATAGATCTCACCCACTTCCAACGAGTTATTGAAAATGTATCTACTGTGAGAAAGGCCAAATTGTAATGTCTGGACAACTGGGTCAGAGCAACACCAAACTGCAGCACTTGTGGGATGTAGTGGTCCGGATGTACCACAAGTGACCCAAGGAAGGAAAACTGATGAACTAGCAACAGGGTTATGAGTGGCTCACTGATGCACATGGTAAGTGAAGGCTGGCACGTAGTCCGATCCGATAGAAGTTATTGTAGCTCAAATTTAGTAAAAGGTTAATGCTGTTTCCAACAGACAGGTCATTGCTGTTTTGGTGGGAAAAGGGGGAAATACTCAAAATTAGGCAGGTGGTCATAATATTATGGCTGATCAGTGTATGAGTTCGTTGAGCTAGTTTGAGTCTGAGACTGCTCCGATGCGCTAGAGGGCAGTGTGGTTACTGTGTCCGCATTGAACGGAAGTTCTAGAACTGGAAGAACTAGAACCGGAAGTTTGCTGGTAGTTGTAGCACGTGTGTGTTTTACAGAGTAACAACAGTTGTTCAGAATTAAGTATTAAAGTTTCTGACTGTATTTCACTGTTATAAACATGACCAAGATCAAGAAAGAAAAAAGTGCTACTGAGGAAGAAAGCGGAGTGACGGAGAAATCCTACCAGGAGCTACTGGCTAACATTAATCCAATCGCTAACCCTCTGGCCTCGCGCAAGTTGAGCAAGAAGCTGTACAAATGCGTCAAAAAAGGTAAACTAAGTCATTCCCAGATTTTGTTTGCAACTTAGGACAGGTTTAACTAAATGTATGAATCTAAACAGCAGTCGGTGACTTTTATTATTATTACTACTATTATCAATACTATTATTGTTTTGCAGCTGCCAAACACAAACAGATTCGCAGAGGAGTCAAAGAAGTACAAAAGTTCATTAACAAAGGAGAAAAAGGGTAAGCGTAAGCGTTTTATAGCATTGGGTGCACTTTCGCAAAGTGTAAAAAAATAAATAAAAACATGCGCGAGCAGCACATATTTTTCATGAATATAATTAAGATATTATTTTTAATATAGGGAGAATATATTAACTACTCCACCAGAACATATTAACTACTAGGGCTGGGAATCACCAGTCACCTCCCAAAACGATATTATCACGATGCCCATATAAAAAAGTTTAACGATTCATTAAATATAGCCTATTCCTTATAACATTAGTTTTAAAGTAACTTCAAATACCTGTTTACTAGTTTAACATTTACCTGAGTAGCACGTATTTCTGTCATCATTATTATTTCTAAACAAACTTGGCACAAAATTGACTCCTAACACACTGGATGAAAATGTGTAAATATTTCAGAGAGCGCCACCTGTAGGATAATAAAGAAATGGCCACATTTTACCTCCTAAAATTCCTCAAGTCTCGAGCCTTAATTTGACTGTGAGCACACAGTTTAGGCTTTAGATTGCAAGTACCATGGCTAGTGGAACAATTAAAGTGGATTATTATCAGACTGTTTTTTCTTTCACAATCTTTAAAAGACTTTTACATGTTCATTCTTTTTATTTCTGGATTAAATCTTTCTAGATGAATACAATCATTTGCAGGTTTCATTCAAAGTCCCTTCAATTTTCCATTTAATGGTTTAATGCTATATCTGGTCACCACTGGCCATAATGCATCAAATAACAAAACATTCAACATTCTTCTATTCGGCCTATACACAAGTACCACAAAATACTTGTACTTTTATTTTAGTAAAATTATTTGTACTTACAAATACATTTTGATTAAGAATCCAGGCTTTTAAGCCCCCTGTATGTTAGTGCTTTTTAACTAATATTAGCAAATGATTATTAGTAAAATTGCCTTTTTTTCCTAAAGGTCCGGATAAGCAGCTAACATTACTAAACATGGCTACTTTAAAGGATTAACTATTTATATTAGTTCATGGCTGTAAATAAGACAATGTGAAGTGGTCATTTTTAATTCTTTGAAGAATCAAGAGTTTTGGCCAAACCTATCTCACTCACTCATCATCTATACCGCTTAATCCTGTATTCGGGGCTCGGGGACCTGGAGCCAATCCCAGGAGACTTGGGGCACGAGGCAGAATACACCCTGGACAGGGTGCCAATCCATCGCAGGGCACACACACACATAAACACACACTCACAAGCTCATTCACACACTACTGGCAATTTGGGAACGCCAATTAGCCTAACCACACTACAACGCTTGACTGCACTTTATTTTCATCACTAAGTATTCTTCCCTTTTTCAGAATTGTGGTACTTGCCGGAGATACATTTCCCATCGATGTGTATTGCCACTTACCTGTCATGTGCGAGGACAGAAGTCTGCCCTACGCTTACATTCCATCCAAAGTGGTGAGTATATAGAATATCTGTGCTATTGAGTATGAAATTTTTGTCTTTTGACAGAAATATGAATGTGACTATGATTCATTTCACTGTGACAGATTTTTTCCCCCACAGTAATCTCCTACTATTGAACAGTTTTTAATATGTGTACTGTTTTTATTTTTTTTAAATGTGTGTTTATTTTATTTCTACCCAGGACTTAGGATCCTCAGCTGGTTCAAAAAGGCCCACTTGTGTGATCATGATCAAACCACATGAAGAGTACAAGGAGATTTACGATGAGTGTCTGGAAGAAGTTTCTGCCCTGCCCAAGCCTTTATAGTGTTTTCAGCACTGCTGTGCATGTAGTGTGTGAACATGTACACAGTATGTGACTTAGAAATGAAGTCATAATTGAGTTGCTGTGTTCTACCACCTAATTCACTTCCTCAGTGATTCATGGACTTTTGAAGGAAGTTGATTCAAACAGCAGCATCAGGAATCTGATAGTAATCGCAGACATAATGGGCAAATAATTAGATGTTTTTGGTGGAAATATGTGCTGCATTTTTGTCTAGGCTGTGTCTTGAATTTTCATTTAAATCATTTTTCAGCATATGTTTTGTATTATTGTTTTAGTTGGAAAATTATTGTAATATTTTCATGACATGACTTGATTAAATTTACGCCTTGGTTTTGCAACAAAAGTGTTGCACGTTAGGGCCAACTTAATGCCAATACATCTAACATGGCTCCTCGACAAGTCGTCTATCAACTCTCTGAAGCTCAATGTAACAACACAATTGCACTGATGTGCAAAAAGCCTTATTTGTAAAAGTCTCAAGGAAAAATCTATTAAACTCCGTATTACCATAGATTTTATGTTCAATCATAAATTGCTTGTTTGGTAACTTTTCAATTAATTGCTAGACTGAATTTATTCCTTACTAACTGATGAAATTTGTATTTTTCGCACAACTGGGAAAGCCTTCATTTCATATCTTGTTTCAAGTGTGAACAAGAAAAATGCAAACATGCATAGCCTGGCTGTCTAGTAATGGGGTTATGAATCGCTGTTCACAAAAATGCGTCAACCAGGAAGTGCTGTTTATTACGGTATTTGTGGTTAGTTGTTTCAGGTGTAGTTGGATCAGGTAACATGCAATAATAATAATCATAATGCATTTTATTTATATAGGCGCCCTTCTAGTAGTGAATAATGGCAAAACAATATTAGATAAGACAATTGTCAGCATTATCACACAATAACTTGTTTATATAAAGATTTGAGTGCCGCCTTACAATCAGGTAAATGCAGGGGTAACTCAGTGGACTACTGGTTGAAAGGTCCCAGGTTCAAAACCCAGCAGCCCTAAGTTGTCACAGTTGGACCCTTGGGGAAGGCCCTTATCCTGCAATTGCTCAGATGTAAAATGAGATAAAATGTACGTCGCTCTGGATAAGGCGTCTGCTAAAGGCCGTAAATGTAAAGGCTCTAGAGCTAATGGTGGTCAGGGGGAAGGGGATGGGTGAAGAGTCTGAGTGACTCTTCAGCTTTCTGAGCTCTGAAAGTTAAGGTGGAGTAAGATTAAAGAACACTTCGAAAATGAGGAGTAGAATTTTAAACTCCATGTGGTATTTGATGGGGATTATTAAAGCCATCAGGACATGGAACAGGTTTGGAAAACTGGACTTCTGTAGGGATCTAAAAACATCACTAGCTTTCAAAAATGTCCCAGAAGATTGGTTTGGTTAGAGGTTCATTGATTATGAGAAGAGATGTAGGCTCTAGGCTATGGTCATTCACAATTAACGGCAAGGAAAAAACAAAAACCGGTACAATATACCTGTTATCTCTCTCAGGAAAATAAACATTACCTTTTCTCGTGGCAACAGGGGCTCCAGGCAATAGAGCAGTGGTTAACCGCTACATTTGCACCGGATATCATGTGACCTCCACTCGGCCCTCTTCTCTCAACCTCAGAGCAACATTTCCCAGCCCACCTGTCTCAAACCCATGGCCTACTTTGTCTGTTATTTCGTCTAACGCGGATATACAAAGCACACTAAAACCACTGCTATAGCTGAATATATTACACTTGAATCTATATCAGAAATTAGTGCGATTCGGTGGTTATTTTTCCAAACCCCAAAACGTATCATGCAGGATAAACACCTAAAAATATGTTTATAGAACACACAGAGTGGGAGGATAAAGACAAGTTCTCAGCACAGATAAGCCTGTTTTTTACTGTTATATATTTTTGAAAAATAGAGATTTGAAAAAAGTAAATACACTATGTGGACAAAAATATGTTGGCACCTGAGCATTATATTCATGTGTTCTGAAATGTTGAAAAGTTGAAAGCAATGCCTTTGTATACTATAGCATTAGGATTTCCCTTCACTGGAACTAAGTGGCTCAAACCTGTTCCAGAGTTGGACTATGGTTCGGAAGGTCCCAGGTTCAAACCCCAAGACCACCAAGTTTGAGCCCTTGAGCAAGGCCCTTAACCCTCAACTGCTCAGATGGATAATGAAATAAAAATGTAAGTTGCTCTAGATAAGAACTTGAGTGAACCACACAGAACCCTGAAATCAATTTGCAATGAACTACACCGACTAGATGAGTACTCATCCTGCAAGACACAACTTGCTCTTTGGGCCATATGAGCAAATTCCGATAGCCAAACTCCGAAATCTAGTGAAAAGCCTTCAGAGAATTATTATAATTATAAAAATAGGCATTTGGGCTCCCACCCAATGCCCAAACCCCAGCCATTGGATGCAGTGCCGGTCCCAACCCTGATAAAATGGGAGGGTTGTGTCAGGAAGGGCATTCGGCGGAAAACCTGTGCTAATTCTTATTTTCCTAAATTAACTTGTTTTACATTTGTAAGTTTATTTTGATGTGCTATAATTATTTCTTTATCAATTTTTTAATTAGGCTTTTAAAGTAAACCAAATACCCAGACATACTATGCATTTCAAGTCATTAAAAAAAGTTGATTATCTACATGCAAAAGAAAGATGCTTTGACTGGATAATTACTGCAGTGATTATTATGTTTACAATTATTTTAATTGTACAATTATTTTATTTAATTCAATAAGAAGCTTCACATTTCCTAAATAACCACATCCATCAGATAATGTCTGATGGGTCTGATTTCAAATTACTGCCATCAAGAAAAAAAACAACAACTAAGGAGATAGCTGAAAATATAAAAACCTGAAACAATAGTAGTAAACTATTAATTTCATGAACGAAATGTGGTCAGAAATAAAAATCACAAATGACCTAATTAGAGGTCACGTAAATGCTCAGAAAGGTTAAAATATATAGTAAGAATCACATTTAGCAGCTTGCTAGGGTGAATAAAGATGGGGCTTTGGAACAATGAGAAAAAAACTGATCTGCAGTTGTTTCAGTTGGTCAGGTCTAGACTCAGCAGTGTTATGTGGCCATAAAATGAAGTCAGCTGACGACCTGAATGTACTGAATGACCAGGCTATCACATCAATAAATCTTTTTACTCCCTGATGGCACAGGAATATTCCAGAATTTTTTTATGTCTCTTCTTATTTCAATTTCATGATGGCTTTTAACCTAACAATAGAAGATGGAATAGAATCAGCCCTAACAGCACTTAGATCTAACACTAAAACAGTCATCTATCAGATTTGTCCTGAAGCAATCATTACACTAAAGCAGGAAACTGTTGAACTTCTTGATTAAACCGTTCAGAAATGTTCAGCAATTTTGTATTCGGCATATGCAAAAGTGCCACAAAGTACTTTTAAGTATTAATATTAATTTTAGTACAGGTGATTAATCCTTACAAATGCATTTTTGATTAATGAACCAGATTTTTATGCCAACCTGTATATTAGGATTATTCAACTAACTTAATAAAATATCATCAGTAACAAGGTCCAAGATCTTAAAAGTTTGTTGCTTCAAAAGGTCCAGATATGCAGCTAACATTAGTAAATGTCATTACATTAACCGCTAGTGATAGTTAATGGATGTAAAGAACACAATTTGAAATAGTTATGGTTAATTTCACTCATTAATTTCACAATTTGGCCAATACTATTCGCTCCTGCTGTGTTTTTCCCCCCACAATATTTTTTCTTTAATGTAGACAACCATGTTTACTACTATATAAACCAATTATTCATTAAAGCATTTGCACCTGCACAATGCGAAGAGATTTTAAGGGATCGGGACTAAACAGCTGTGTAGCCTTATGAAAACCATTTATCGGTGAGGTTAAAAAATGTTATTTTTAAAAAACGCTTAAATTTTCTAGGAAGCATAAAACAATGAACTTACTGAATTATTGAAGTACTTACTGAAGTAAAAACTATGAATGGATTTTTTTTTCTCCACATATGGCATGGTTATATTCCAGGACTTAAACTGGAAAAGAGTGGTTCTGGGAGCATGAGGAACTATTTTCACACATGAATTGGAGTCCTGACTCGGCACAATGACTTAGTGGGTAACACTGTCACCTTGCACCTCCAGGGCCTGCATGGGTTCAATTCCTGGCCAGGTTCAATTTCCACCTCTGTGTGCATGGAGTTTGTATGTTCTTCCTGTGCTTGGTGGGTTTCCTCCCACAGTCCATAGACATGCAGATTAGTCTGTCCAGGGTGTACCCCACATTGTGCCATACATCACCTGGGCAAGGCAATAGCAATTTGTTATAGCAATTTGGGCTGCATCAGCCTAATGGATACAGTATTCTGGGGATTGTTGGTTCAAGTCCGGTCTAGTTTGAGTTTAGTCAGCAGAGCGGCACAGCAGAAGTGTGCAACACAGGTGTCTATAAACTAAATTCATGGATTATGGATTACAGACCAGTAGCTTTCGGATTCTGCACTCAAAAGGTGCCACTTTAACCCTCTGTGCTGTATCAAGGTTGAGGCGTGTTGGTGCTTTAGTCCACATGATGGCAGCATCGCGTCAGTGGGCAAAAAACTAACTCGTGTCAGTTTCTCTCTTTTGCTCATTTTTTATGCTTTATAATTAAATTCCAGAAGTTTGATCTCCAAAATAATCCAGTCCTCTGCTCTGACACCCCCTTGCACATCTATTCACGGCAATGATGACAGCGAGTATGAATATGATAGAATGACTGTGTTTGGTGCAGAAACAATCTGTGTTAGCTGTTGAAACTGATAAACAGACCCCACTTGGACTCACTTTCATTTCTCTCAACGCTTTGTTTTTCTCTGTTGACATCTTAAATAGTTCGTGCTGAAATAGTCATTAATGGTCTCGGTCTCATGATGTTTGTTGTGTTTTAGCATTTATTTTACCCAAATCATGTATATAAGCACAAGACAGGAGTTCGCAGTCTGTCAGTCCTTCAGACACTTTGAATCCTGAGAGCAACACTGCTCATCATGAGGATTTCCTTATTTGATTTTCTCATTTGCTTTTTTTTTTTTGGAATTAAACAAGTATGGCCTGGACAAGACACTGACTTTGGATAGTGCAAGATCGGGTCTTGTTTTAAATCTTCCCTGTGATCACACTGGATTATAGGTGAGGAATGTACCGTGTGGATGGATGTTCACTTCTTCTGTATTGCACTACATTCAACCTTTAGTAGAAGTCTGGATCAAGTCGTAGTTCCATCTGCTCACGATGCACAATCAAGAACCAAACTGAGCCTCAACTGAATCGACTGTCTTTCCAGCTGAATGTCACTTTGTGCTCATCTTGTTGAAACCAAACCTCATGGATTTCTGGATGCTTTCCTTATGGACACTGTAACATCAAGCAGAGGGCACCTTTATGAGGAACGGAGATCACAAGGACGTAGTGTATCAGGCACATGGACAGTCTTGTGCTGCACTGTTTACTCTCAACACTACACACACCGGGGTCAGTTTTGTCCAGGGGCGCAATGACATATAAAGCACCCATAGCGTTAGCAGTTTACTAAACTTCAGAGGTGGTATTTTTGGTGAACACAGTGTTATGCTTCGTCATTGTTGAATGCGGGCAGAGAAGGGTTTCTAGGAGACAAGAACTGGTCGTGCTGTGTCATTATTCCTGAAAGTTAAGTTAAAGAAATGGGTATTACACCATGCATTTGCTGTGACTGCAGTGGTTTCCTTGTGGATATGTCTTTTGTACCTTAAGTCACAACTAGTTCATTGTAAAAAAAAAAATTGAAACTTACGGTGCTGTTCACCTTTGTGCCCTCGAGCCAGTTAAACCTTCACCTTAACATGCTTACATGTCAGGCGTAAGTCAAGTTGGATGATAGCATCTAGTACATGTGTCCATAGGATTGTCATACATCCTTTCTAGTGTGATGTTCGGTTCTCTTGTTTTGTGCAAATGCTCTAACTGTTCTCTTTGCCACATCATAAATAACGTTTTACATGGTTGCTCATGTGTGACAAGCCCCAGTGATCAAGAGTGTTGTAAATCAAGCATGGACTACAAAGCATACTCATATACACTAGTCTTTCACAATCCGTCTCAGCTCTCACTTTTTTTTTTTGTATGCATATTTCATATTTTCCTTCTCTTTAATTTCTTTCTTCTTTTTCTTTTCCATTGCTCTGTTGATCTGATTAATGTACCCGGCTGGTTGTGTAAGACGGAAAAGAACGGAGGATGCAGGCAAAGCACTTGAATCATGCAGTTGATGGTGTGCGTGCATAAATACACTTCCTCTTCTGTACCCGGGACTGACTACAGCACTTCTTGGAAGTTGGGATGTCTTATTTAGAGTTTGGCACTGTCCTTGTGAGTGTTTATTTTGTCAACAGAGCACCTGCTGCCTGTCCTCGTCTCGCTGGCTTTAGCACGCGCCATCGCGGCAGCCTCACCGCTCACCACTCCCTCGAGTTTGGCTCCATCATTTTAACTACCAGATTTACCAAGTGAACGCCGCTCTCTGTGCTGTTCTGCCCAACAGGAACTAATTATACATCCTAAAGGCAATGTTCCAGTTGTTTTATGCAGATCATGTACTTAAAAAAAAATATTCTGTTCCTTTCAAAACCATCAATGAATCATGGGGTTAAATCCCCCACCCACGTTCTCGTGATGCATAATTCACTTTCTCTTCCCCCTTATCTAGTGCAGAGCATGTAGCAACCAGGTGCAGGTGATAAAGCAGGTGTAGAAAGAGATTTATTGATTTTAATCATTTCTGAAAGTCTTCTGAGTGCCAGCAAACCCTCAATCACTCCTCCGGGACACGAGGACAGATGCAGCGCTGCGTTTCCTCCAGTCAACGGAACAATTTCCCGAGCAGCTTCTGCGCTGCTGATTGGAGCTCAGGGCAGAGTGAGGCTGCTAAATCATGATAAGGATGTTCTGTGAGAAGACAACAGTTCTGACAGTTGACTACGTAAATGTAAAAGTCGGTGTCAAACTTAGACTACTGGTTGACCTTTATTTGCATAAGACTGACAATTTCAAAGTGTGTGTGAGAGAGTGTGTGTGTGTGTGAGCGTGAGTGCATTAAAAAAAAAAAGGTTTTGCGAGTGTCTGCAGGACAGCCTTGGGGCAACGTGTTCTCCTTTAACTGGAGGCTTGTGGGGGCTTGTCGCATGACTTTGACAGCTTTGCAGATCATAAACTCCTGTCAGCTCACCGTCTGCGCTGAAACAGTACACTCGACCCGAGATCAGCGCAGCCATCTATTGTTGTTCTAACGGAGGGAAAGCTCTTGATAACTGATAAACTACTGGTTTCAAGCACCCATTTGACAAATGCATCATCATTTTTTTTTTGGCCCTCGGTCACCTTGTTGGATATTTGAATCTGTCGAAAAGTTGAGTCAAATCAACGCTAAAATTTCAGTTCACATTATGCTGGCACTGAAAGTGATTATATGCTGATATTGTGATACTACGATAAGGTTTTAAAGTCTTAAATGACTTTCAGGGGAGTTTCACATTTCAGTGTCACTCCTGCATCATATCCACCACTTCAATTCTGGAAAACGTTCTGAATAGCTGATAGCTCTTTGTATTCATTTCATCATAGTTATGAATTATGGATTGATAATATACTTTAACGTGACTATCCGAATAAAGACACTTAATAATTAGCCATGGTGTTAATCTTTACCTGGATATGTACGACAAGTTTCTGGATTTAGGAGTCACTATAAGAAGGAGACAGTTAACTGCCAGGCTAAAAAGGTCACAGACCCTATTGGGGGAGAGGGGGGGGGGGATATGTGGGGGAATCTGGGATTTTTTTTCGAGAGAGATGATGGAGAGAACCTTTATGGTTTTCTCCACAGTAAGCAGGAGTCACCTCCCCCCTGCTCCATGTTCCCTGCTCCATACAGCTGCAGGCTTTAACTGAAGACCATGGCCAAGCACATTGAACCCAACGTGTCATCAGCATATGTAAATGATTTCTGGAAGCCAGTGTTGTAACGCAGTTTGATGTGCTTTCATGTCTATTTTAGCAGCACTTTCAGTTAAACTTTGCTGCCCTTTTCATTTCGGGCACAGATCGTATTTATACTGCGTATCCACATGCGCAGACTGATTGTTTGTTTTATAAGCTTTTAGAGACCATTAGACCTCTTGTTTCTACCGCATTGTATTCTTATTCCTCGTAACCACAATGTAATTACACACACACGCACGCGCGCGCGCACACATGCACAGTGCCAAAGAATTTTATACAAATCTACATGGTATAAACTGGCACAGAAAAATGTACCATCGTGTTCAGAATCACAAATCATTTATAAAGGATACGCTTGATTCCAACACAACCTTCTAATCTCACAGATCTCAGACAGTTATAAATATCTAGACAGTTATAATTTGACCCAGTGCAAGCATCACTCAGAATATCAGCTTTATCTCTAAGCTGTAGTTTTTTTTTTTCCTTTTTTTTTTTTTGCCCTGGCCTTAAATCCGTTGTAATCTTCTTTCCAAATGATAATATTCATGGAAACTGGGGTTTCATGGTATTGTGACCATGGTGATGTTCTGAAGCGTGTGTGTTTATGTGTCTTTATTTACTCTGTTATCTCAAGTCAAACCCGTGGGACAGGTAACTAAAGATACGGGCTGGAGAAGAGTTATAGGGGTCTGCTGTGTAAGGAGTGAATGAGAGGCAGGTTGGGGCAGGAGCACACTTACTGGGGGGATACCCACCGGTCTGTACGTTGTAGTAACCTAATGCACGTATTATTGAACTTTTACCTACTTCTGAACTATTGAACTTTTATTATACATGTTACTTCTGTATTAGTTCGGCAATTCTACCAATCCATACACGGTAAACCCGAATAAGTTGGCAAACTCAAAAGTTACATCAAAATTTTTATGTAATGATGTTTCCAATTTTAAGTAAACAGAACTATAAGTTTTTGAGTTTGTTGTACTCATTCATATTAATCGTTATTTACTTGCATTACTGAGTAGCTTAACTCA
>JAQMYJ010000011.1:7273625-7286543 GCA_030014305.1 Clarias laeviceps | reverse complement strand
TTGAACTAATTGTAATTATTTAAGTTAACAGTACTCAATATGTTTAATTACTTTGAGCATTAAGGTTTACAGTGTAGATAGACAGATAGATCAGTGTCTCTTAATTTCCCTTTTTTGTATCATCTCTGATTTAGCTATCAACAAAAGTTGTAAATTTTAACAGTCATAATAACCTTAATAAAACCCAATTTATATAAAATGAACATAAGTTGCTACAAGAACAGTATTTCATGATATAACATAGATCTTTATTAATCCCTAAGGAAATTGCAGCTCTACAGTACTGATTAACACGGTATCAGAGAGTAACAGACATTTAACAGTAAACAGAAAAAGCCCAAGGCTACCGACTCGGTTTCCAAACTCCTCAGATCCCAATTCAATCGATCTTCCCGTGGGATGTTCCGGATAAGCAAGTCCTATCCATGGAGGCCCCGCCCCACATCCCACAGCACCCAAAGGATCCGCTGCCAATGTCATGGTGCCAGACACCACAGCACACCCACAAAAATATTGTTCAGTCGTGCCCTGAGGGGCCAGAGCTGCCCCGACAGCATAAGGGGAACCTATACAATAAGGATCTTCCAATAATGGGCAAAATGTTTTGCATTACAATGGCTGATCCGTGTGCATAATTGTGAAAGGTGGTGGTGAATCTTCAAAAGACATTTTGTGCGATATTGTGCAGTACTGTGAGTTAGATGGTCCAGCAGGCGAGAGAATAAAGTTATATACTGTGACAGTTCAGAAACAAGAATACCCCAGGCCTACAGGGACTCATTACATTATTTAATAAAATATATATTATGTCACGCTGATGTAGTGGTTAGCACTGTTGCCTTGCACCTCCAAGGTCCGTGTTCAATTCCCAGCCAGGCTTGATTCCCGTCTGTGTGTGCATGGAGTTTGCATGTTCTCCCTGTGCTTGGTGGGTTTCCTCCCGCAGTCTAAAGACATGTAGGTTAGGTTAATTGGTGTTCTCAAATTGCCTGTAGTGTGGTGTGTATGTCTGTGTGCCCTGCGATGGATTGGCGCCCTGTCCAGGGTGTACCCCGCCTCGTGCCCTAAATCTCCTTGGATAGGCTCCAGGCCACTGCTCTTCTGTCCAATTTAGTTTTCTTGTTGTTTTACTTCCTTCCATCTCTCTTGGATTGTTGGCTACTTACCATCCAAAAGTGAAACTTAAACAGACTGTCCTGCAATCATGTAAATTGTTAAAAGGATCAATTTGAAATGGATTACAAGTAATAAAATCAGTATGATAAATAAATCTAAGAACTTAAATATAATAACTACTGCGTGGAAATTGGTTGCTTCAAAAGTAGACACATTTTCAACATTTGGCTGTTTTAATTATCTTTAAGATATTTAGCCTATGACAGAAACTTTGCATAAAGTAGCCTGTAGTCATGACTATACAATTTCTTTATAGACAAACATTGTGATTTCACTGTCTATTATATAATAATGTATTCTATTTTCACAAAGAGCGCATTTCACACCTCCTCACTAAGATAAAGGTTTTTGTACATTCCTTACTCAGAGTTGCTCTGAGAAGTTTCCTAAGTCACTAAGACTCCCAGCTAGGACTTTTTAATCTAAGATAGGAGCTCTTGAAGAGAAGAAGCTTTGTGAATACGGGCCCAGGTGAGTAGCACATTAATAAAATAGAATAGAATAGAATAGAATATCTTTATTGTCATTGGAACATGCGACATGTCCAACAAAATTAGGTGCTTTATACATTACACTTCACACATTTTATACACTTTACACAAATTACGCAAGAAACAGTTACGCATATTGCACTAAAAGTTACCAATATTGCACAATATTTATGCATATTGCAGAACTTCACTGAGAATTTAATGCTTGTACTGCTCCAGGGGAAAAAGTGTTCTTCAATCTATTTGTTCTGGTTTTGATGGTTCTGTTCGTCTGCCTGACCTTAAAAGTTCAAACAGAGGGTGACCATGGTGAGACGGATCTATCTTTACCCACTCCTTTAATCTGTTATAATCTTAAATGTACATTTTTTCTTACAACATTACTCATTTATTCAAAACATCATATCTATTCTGTATCTGGTGATCTTTTCAAGGTGCTTGAAGAAAAAATATCATTAGTCATAAACAAAACAAAACTGAATGACAAATTTAGACAAAGTTAGATTCAGACACAGGGATAAATTACATATTAATATAAATTTAAGTGAAGTTAGTTAATCAGGAGTCAAGTGTGTGTTATATAAAACTCTAAAACAAGTTTTCATGCGTACTTTCTGGATCTCATCTTCACACAGAACTTGAAGCCTGTGCCAAGAGAATTTGTGAATTGCGCAATTTGGGAACATCAACACACTTACCCTTTGAATTAAACCCATCAAGCACAGGGGGAAACATGAGAACAGACCCAAGGTGGGCATCAAACCCTCGCCCCTGGAGGTGCAAGACCATAGGGCTAACCACTATACCACAGTGCCATCTGCATTTTTACTTCTACAAATAAGTATATAAATACTAATAATCAGTGTAAAAGTAAATTACATATGACCTTATGTTTGCATTAGGTTTAGTATTTTAGTTCTTTGGCTATACAAGGAACATTGGTCCTATGTTTCAGTTAATTATTAAAGCACATAAATAAAAACAAATGTGCATAATAAAGTATTGTTGTATGGTTGTGTGTTTATCTGATCATGCATTACTTTGCTTTTGTGACAAAACTGATATTCAGGTACTGACCAAACATTCAGAAAGAAAAAAAAAAAATCTGATTTATTACAGTGAAGCAACATATACCGATTGTTAATCTATATGCAAACAACACATGTTTGGCAGTTATGAGATGGAACTGTTCATAACCGAATCCTCTTGCACCCTTTGCCCCTTTTGGATCGCCCTGCCTGTATTTTCTGTGTTAGGTCCTGAGTTCCCCCATGAACATCTGCTCTTTTGGATGCAACCAGTTTTTCCCCACACCTGCACTTGATGGAGCTGCAGGGCATCTTTAATCGAGCTTACTATCTCTTCCCCCTATCGTACGCCGTGTTTACAAACAACGCTGGCCATTTGATGTGGCATGTGTCAGTAAATACCAAGCACACTTACACTGTTGTTGGACTAGAGGCAGCTTGTCACACTTCACAAATCCCAATTAGACAAACTCAGCACTGCTAGTTCAGACAGGATTAAAGTTGTTGTATCAATAAAGATAAAAGTGAGAGCATGTGGTAAAAGGGCTGGGTTAGGTTGTGCTGAAAGGGTACCTGTGGCTGAAGCTGTGTGTGGCTGTGCCTATGACCGGCACATGGTACTGCTATCAGATCACTGCAAACTGATAAGCAATCAAGAGATTACAGGCTTGTTTAGAGATTGCACGATTTTTTCATTATTGTATAGTTTCTCATAAACTCCATTCAGTAGTTTTTAACCCTTTAACCATTTATTTCTGCATCCAGAGATACACTACATTTACTGGTCGAAACAATTATTAATCAAAAAGCACTTTAGTCCTCCGCCAAGACGAGGGCATGAAGCAGACAGGCACAACATCAGCAATCATCAGGTAGCTATTCTGTATTGCTTACGTCCAAACAATTGGATAAGTATGATAAGTCCAACTCGAGGTAATTAATTGTGTCCGGATAGTAAATGACTATGTTTTGGAAGTAAACAGTACATGGAGGAAGGAGGTCGAGAATGTGTGCGGCAGAAGTGCCAAAGGCTGGAGGTGAAGATGCACCACCTTCAACTCCCTTTCAGAACACACAGGACTATGTCAAGTGAAGTTTACACTACCGCTCAAAAGTTTGGGATCACTTGCAAATTTATTTATTTTTTTGTTTGTTTTTTTGTTTAGTGATTTATTTTCTACAACAATACTGGAGATTTCAAAACAATTAAATACCACATATGGAATTTGGTAATTATGTAACAGCAAAAACAACAACAGTAAGTTGTTTTTTTAAGGCACGTAGGTGAGCCTGTCTGGAATAGTTCTTGCAAGAACAGTATTGTAAAGTGCATTTGCAAAACCTTCATGAACCATGATGAAACTCACTCTCATGAAAACCATCCCAGGAAGACCAAAACTTAAGTTAATTTAAAGTTACCAGCCTCACAAATCACCAATTAACAGCACTTGTTACAGATTAGAGCCTTCATGAAGTCTTTACAGATCATGAAGATATACAGTATCTCAATATTACCGGTGGCTTTAAAATGTAAAAATAAATAAAAATCAGGAACGACCATGGAGTTAGAAAGTGATCCCAAACTTTTAAGCGGTAGTGTATGTAATGAAAACATAATTAGGGCGTTTAACATTAAGATACTGATGTCATAAAGATCTTTACCTGAATTAATGATCTGAAAGCTTTTTTTCCTTCCACAAAGCCAGATAGCTTAAATAATTTGCATTGCCCCATATTCACTTTTCTCCCTAATGGATCTTTTGATTGATAGATTATTAACTGTTTGTCTCGGTGCCAAAAGACTTTTTTATCCTCTTCTCTCACATGGATCTTTGTAATTTTGGGATAAATAAATATTTCAGTTATTGTGGCAAAAATAACACTGATTAAGGAGTTAAGGGAAACTAGAGCTGTTTTTTTATGTAAATGTGCTCCAAAGAACTTTTGCTAAACTGCATATCTTCAGCTGTACTACTGAAACCGTACTACAGATTACAAGATTACAAGGTTAGGAAATCATAATTGATAAAAAAAAATTTCAGTAGAAGTAAACAAATATTAAGTGAAAGCATGTGAGAAGCATACCAGAGACTGATTATGTCTACCACAATAATAATTATTTTATATAATTATATTTTATTTTTCTAAACCTTGTATGCTTAGAAAGACATAAGGGTCTCAATGCTTCTTGATGATTTCCTTGGGCCACTTGGATATACCTGGGCTATCCTTTAATAAGGAAACACTAATTTGTTTCTTTCAAATTTAAAGTTTTACACAAAAGGACAATTGAAACCCCCTAAGGACAGCTTTTTCTGTCTGAAGAATGTTCATGTTGTATTGTTTGTATGAGTAGGCTTTTAAGCTAAACCTTTTTAGGAAACCTAATTAATGATGTATGAAAGTGATAACTTATTGTTTTTGTGTCTGAAGATGTTACAGGTTGATGTCTAAGAACTATTGTCTATTCATTGCAGTTAGCATTATGATAAACTCTTACATTTTGTGTTTTTAAACTAAAATGTACAAATCAATTTGGTGTGTCTAGTAGCAGAGGAGGCGTTTTTCTTTTTTATTATTATTATTAACTTCCCTGTTTTCATCAAGTAAATATGCGTGGATCGGTGGCTGCTGTGGCCTGCATTGCCAGAGGGAGAGCGTTTAAATGCTGATTCCAAGACTGGGGAAAGATGAAATCAATTGAACCAATTTCCAAAAGGATTTGTCTGTGGGAATTTTTCACCACGGGCGAATCCTTACTACAAACACAAAGAGCCCATTGTTGCAATTGTTATTTTTTATAATTAGGCGTCATGAACAGAAAAACGTTCTGTTCAAATCCTTATTTGCTTCAGGTAAAATGTTGAACTTGTTTCCTGATATAGCTGGCGAAACAAAATGTTGCCTTGATCTTATCAAGCTAATTACAGCATCTTTGTTTAATTGTGTAAGCTGAACTACATCATTTCCTTCACACCTTTAAGTAGATATGAAGGCTATGGATTATGTAGATTATTATTATTTTTTTTATTCTTTGTATTCTTTTTTGGGGGGGTTTCTCCTGTTTTAACCTAAGAAGTTGTTGTAAATGGGGGGACTGCACCTTGAAAGCCAGAGGAACAAGTTTTGCATCATTTATCTTTTTTTCCCCTTGCTGTCAAACCAGTATTTTTCCCTTTCCTTTTAGAGTCAACGGACCCTTTGGCTATCCCCTGCACATACCCCCACACCCGTTCCAACATGGATCAGTAACTAAAATAACAAATGCCATCAGTCTGTCACCAGCAGTGACATTAAAGCTTAATTCATTTTTATTTGCATTTTTTGTGTTATTATATCTCACATTGTTGCAATATGTTATATTCCAAAACAATCTCTATTGTGGTGTTGCATTTTCGCTTGTGGAATTGTTTTATACAAAGTAGGCATACACAAAAAAATGCCAGTTTGATTTTGGTTTATTTATGCACAGATACATGTACACACACAAACATATATTACACTAAAAAAATATTTAAAAACAACAACAACAACAGCAACACAAATACATTAAAGTCAGTGCAGTGAATGATGTACTACAACATAATGGTTCAGTTCAGACATTGGACTTCATATACAACAACATTAAGCCTCATCAGCACATTAAAAATACTTAGCCGTAGCCTGAAATGAGACGCTATCAGCAGTTGGGGATGAGAGCAGTGTGTGTGAGCATTCACAAAGTGAGGTGATTTAGGCAGGGCGAGTGGGTTTCTTAGTGTCTGCTTGACCTCCGGCAACACTGTAGAAATTTAGGTGGAAAACACACTTTGGTTCCTCTACACGTCAGTGCCTTGCCGTGGATACACCATGGTATTAGAGTCCAGGCCTGAGTACGGATTGTTATTGAACTGACTAAGGATTGAGTCACTGTAGCTGGCTGTATAGTGAGAGGGTGAGGAAGAGATGCTCGATTGAGGCGGTGGAGGAATCTGCGTCTCCCATTGTGATACTGAAGCATTCGACGAGTAAGAGCCAAAACCACCGTTCGGAGAGACGCTTTGAGTGTCCAAAGACACACCCAGTGGCAAAGAGTGGATCAGCGCACCCTCTCGCATGCTACTTGAACCTGAGACCATTTCATTCATCTGAGACAAGAAGCCATTAAGGCAGGGTGTTGCACCTGCTGAAACAGGAGAGGGTCCTTTCTCGGATTCGTGACTCGTATTGTTCTGGTCTTTTGGGCTGGATGCAGTAGAGTCTGTTTCTGTGTAGCCTTTTGCCTCTTCTTCAGGCAAGGAATCTGATTTTCTCTTTCTCTTGCGACGGAAGTTACCGTTATCAAACATTTTCTCACAGTTCGGGTCGAGCGTCCAATAGTTGCCCTTTCCTGCACACAAATATTACAAATGACCAAAAACATTACTTCACATTACTGCACATCACTTTGCTATGATTCTTTTGTTAAAATCAAATAGAATTAAAGTGAAAAAAGACTGAGGAAGAAATTCTTACCTGGATCATCATCATCCCGTGGCACCTTCATGAAGCAATCGTTAAGTGAAAGATTGTGACGAATGGAGTTCTGCCAGCCAGCCTTGCTCTTGTTGTAGAAAGGGAAGTTCTCTGCTACGTACTGATAGATTTGACTGAGTGTAAGCCTTCTGTTCAGGGCGCTGTTTATTGCCATGGCTATCAGAGCTGAGTAAGAATATGGCGGTCTGACAAGCTTCATCAAGTCTTCTTGAGAAGGCAAAGAGAACCAGCTGAAGGCCCCTTCTGTCCCTGGCATTGGTCCTGCCCTGAGATAGGGTCTCTGCATGCCGTAGGGTTGCGGCCCTCCTCCGATGTTCGGCGCAGCATTCAGCCCAGGGTTACCGAACCACAAGTAAGGGTTGGTAGCTGGGGTGGCATATTCGCCCAAGTCACTGGCAGACGGTAAGGTCTGCTGTGGGCTCGGCAGAGTCGGAGGACTGTAGAAATTTTCGTTGTACAAGCTATAATCTTGGGATTCCTGGCCCATTGTGTGGAATTGGGGTGACAGGGTTTGTGGCACAAATGATGTCATGCTCACGCTTGTGCTGTCCGTTGCCTTCTGCTGAGTCGGTCAAGTGCACCATAAACTGCTACCTCTATCACCTGAAGTATTTATACCTCTTTGGCTACACCCTCTCTACTCTGATTGGCTAGTCATTTTTACACCTCATACCTAATTTGTTTTTGATGAAATTAGAAGCAGGGTGGAAAAACACCTATGGTAAATGGAACTTAGAAGCATGTTCTTGGAAATTGCTTTGAATTAGGAATTTTGAATTGTTGCCACAAATGAAAATTGTTGGGTCACATGTTGGTTTACTTTACCTTATAAACAGATCACATTAAAATATGAACGCATTGAAACACATTTAAAGGGATTTTTCTAGGTTTACGTTTACATTTTTGTTTAAAGCAAATAACTTGAATGTTGACAATTATGATCAATATTTTACAAATTGACAATTATTAATACAGCTGAGTAAAGTTTAAGGCCTTTTTAAAGTTTAAGATTAAAGATATATTATATTAAAGGTATATTATATATAAAGGTTAAAGATTTAATATATATTATATACATATATATTAAATTGAAGTCATATACTAAAGTGGAAGTCACTTTAGTATTTTTTTCTAAAACAAAACAAAATACAAAAACCGTATCTATAGACTTTGAATTAATAATAATAATAATAATAATAATAATAATAAACTATTTAACTCTTTATTGAGTTTTTGAAAATTAATTTTTATTTTATTTTTAAGTTTTTCCTTGTACAGTACACACACGCGCGCGCTGAAACTCTCCGTACCTTTGTGAAACCACACCCTCGCAGCCATCCCTCCCTGCGAAGTGCGCGCGCCACTCACCTGCTCGTGGAAAAGCGCGTGGCATCTGCGCGCACCTACAACCCGGTGCACCAGTAGTGACGGTGAATAAGAACGAGCAGGGCATTTACCGACTCAATATAATAATTTAGGATGCTTTCAAGATTGCTTCCTTTTTAAAATAGAATTTATTAAAAAAATCTTTTTATATTTTTAAAATTATTTGCATGATATATCCCCGTGCACACAGAGACTAATCAAAGCACACTGTGTCGTGGCGCAATCCGCATTAGGGCATTGGAATTTTATTATCCTGACACGTTTAACAAATCACTCGTAACTGAATCCCTTTGTGCAGCTCACGCGCCCAATCCCTGATGACAGTTTGATAGATTTTTCCCCCCTTTTTTTCTGCAGGTTGTTTTTTTAACTGTCGAGATATGAATTGAAATAAAACCGAACCTTTTTGCTTGCCAGAAATCTCATGCAAACTCAGTGCAAACAGTATTATTACGTGCATACGAATTATGTATACCATGATCAGTTAGAGTTGCAGAAAATTTTATTTAAGCCAAAAACAATAAAAATCTAACATCCAAGCATTTCTGTTTTTTCGACTATATATGCAAATACATAAATATTTAAGAAGATTAATCAGAAAATAATAAGTTCATAGATTTATATCAATCTATGACTGACAATATGCACTTGGTTACTTGTTACTGATGCCCATCCAGTCTCCAGTTCTATCTTAAAGTACATATCTCTATATACTTTTTTCATCAAGCTGTAAAGAACAGCACACACATTCCCATGAGCACACTATATGGACAAAAGTATTTGGCCAAACCTGTTAATTATTGAATTTAGGTGTTGCACTTACGCCCCTTATCCCCAGTGAAGGGCAATATTAATGCTTCAGCATACCAAGACATCTTGGACAATGCTATGTTTCCTACTTTGTGGCAACAGTTTGGGGAAGGCCCTTTTCTATTCCAACATGACTGTTCCCCAGTGCACAAAGCAAGGACTATAAAGACATGGTTTGATGAGTTTGGTGTGGAAGAACTTGACGTTTTGTCTTGACGTCTTGACGTCCATCATCAGTGCCAGACCTCATAAATGCTATACAGAATGAATGGGCACAGAAACACTCAAAAATCATGTGGAAAGCCTTCCAAGAAGAGTGGAAGCTGTTATAGATACAAAAGGGGGACCAACTCCATATTGAAATATATGTATTTGGATACAATGTCATTGCAGGTTTGGCCAAATACAGTACTTTTGTCCATATAGTGTAGATGTATATCCTGTGACAGCAAAAAAAAAAAAATCATACAGAAACATACATTATCTCCCCCTATCAAGTGTGATCTAACTGGCTGCTCTATTATGTTGTCCTTTAGAGTCAAAATCCAGCAGGATGAAGCAGAGCACACTGGTTTTGTTGACCTGTTCCACGGTTTTTAGCATCAATAAGCAGCAGTGGCATCTGCCTGTATTGGTTGATAATGTCACTGACAGTTGAAAAGACCTGTTAAAGATTTTTAAACACAATTCCATTTGACGTTTATTTTCTATGTATGCAGTGTACATAATAATAATAAAATAATAATAATAATGAAGTACTTAATGACTAACTCTACATAAAGCAAGTGAATGGGTACCTCAGAAGATTTAAGGCCAGTACCAAGCAGGAAGCCTTCCCGAGTTTTGCGTATCTGAATGTTGAAGACTTTGTTCTGGTAAAGAACCATGAGTGTGTAAGGCTGGGTAGCCGACCCTTTCGAGCTGTCCCGTACCAAGAATGCTCCGTCCTAATATAGGGTAGATGTAATATAAAAGAAAATATCATGAGCTTACCAGATTGTTTGGGTATACTTATAGGTTTATAGAGGAAGCCGGGTCAATGTTAGAAAAAACATCACACCCTGAAAAAAAAGACTCACCCTGTTAACGTGTCTCAGATTGCCTTCTGCCTGACCACGTGTAACCTGTCCCACATACCATGCACTGTCCATACCCTACAGAATGGCAGAAAAATACATTCATTGGTATTTTCTTGGTTTACCTAATAAAATGCACATCAGTACATACATCAGCTATATCCTATATCTTCCATCCATCATTGGGTAGGAACTACTGTAAAACTGGTCAATTAGTTATGAGTATTGGTCCTATGGTAGTGTGTGTGTGCTACTTGTACAAGTGGATTTCATGAAACTGAGAAACGCGGTCGATAAAATCCAGTCAATACCTGTGCTATAGTTAGAAGCCAACAAAAGAGTTAGACAATGATTAAACACACTTCATGAAAAGGGTGATCTATAATTTCTATCTATTCGCTAAAATCCACTATAAGACAGTAGGGGAATACATATGTAGGTTTTCATGTACACTGTAAACCCGAATAAGTTGTCAAAACTCAAAGAATTTGAGGTAATCAGTTACACAAATACAGTTACAAGTAATGATGTTTCCAGTTTTAATTAAATGGAACTATTTGAGTTTTTGAGTTTGTTGTACTCATTCATAATAATCATGAATTTAATAGCAATTATCTTTTTTTTTTAGTTGTTGCAAATCAAAAAAATAGTTGTTGGTCTTTTGGCTGCTCCCGGCAATGGCTCGCTACAGCAGACAATCCAGTCCGCACACAAGCTTGGCACAGGTTTTTACGCCAGATGCCCTTCCTGACACAACCCTCGCATTTTATCTGGGCTTGGGACAGGCACTTCATCCAATTGTTGGGAGTCAAACCCAGGCCTTTCGCATGGCAGGCGAAACACCTACCACTGAGCCACCAGTGCCCTATTAACCTGATGACGTCAGAAACAAAATCGCTAGTCTGAAAGATTTTAAGTTGGTGGAACTTTAATGTGACAGTTACTGTTATTTAAGTACTTACAGATACTTAAAATATCAAATTTGTTCAGCTAACTTGAAATGTGTCATTTCTACAAACTCATAAATACCAAAAAGTTCTAAATACTCATCAAGGTCTATTAATTTGAACTAATTGTAATTATTTAAGCTAACAGTACTCAATATGTTTAATTACTTTAAACATTAGGGTTTACAGTGTAGGTTTTAACTTAAATTGTTACTCTTTACAATCATGGTGAGCAGAAAAGCATTATAGATTGCACAGTAGGTCAACCCTTGGGGGGAAATGGCTCCAACATCAAAAGACCACATTGTGTCAGGCAAGAACAGGAATCTGAGGCTACAGTCAGCACAGACTCACTCAAACTAGATAAACCCAAAGCGGGCGATTGGAAAAAGACTGGTAATGTTTTTCCAACAACAGTTTATACTCCAAAATGAGACAATCGAAACAGAGTATTTAGGTACCCATGAGACACCACTGTCCTCATTTGAATACGTCACATTTTCCCTAAATTACATTGTGTACTTATCCTTCAAGAATACTCATATGAGGAAATTCAATAGTTATTAACAAAATTAAATAATTATTGGGTTCTAATAAACAAAAATCCAAGGTATTAGAATACAATGTGAATATATTATACCCAGTGTGTCACAGGAAGTAGGTGTGTCCCTTTTACTTCTATCATAATACTTTTACAGGCTTTCCGTTATTATAAAAATAGCTGACATGATGGTTAGAATAGTACATTAATTTTACATGCATTATTAAGGGCCTGAAATTAACAGCTGAAGACTTGGGAGTTTGTATGTTTCAACTCTGGTGAAAAGGCGCCACCTGCTGAATACTTCATATAACTAGAAGTTTAAAACTCACCTGATCCAGTTCATTAGGCCTCATTGGTTGTTGTGGTGGGTTTCTAGAGCTCCCCCCTTTCGATCCTGTCATTTAGTAAAATTTGCAGATTATTACTCAGTTAACTGGTTTATTTGGTAGAAGACATGATTTGATAGAATTTGATGGTACATACCATCATGCAGTCTTGAAGGAAGAGATGCAGTCAGATTAATACTATAAAAAAAATCACTTGTTAAAACCATATTATATATTTTAGACATAAGGAATAAACACAAGGTGTGCTGTAAAGGGAAAATAAGAAACAGTGTCATGGTGGGATGCCTGAAGTTAGCTATTTATTAATGAACTAAATGATTTAATAACCACATGTTGCACTTTTCTTAGTTTATAATTAAGTTTAATTGTGTGGAAAATTATCCAATTAAAAATCCTGTTCACACTATGAAATAACATACAGTGGGGGAAATAAGTATTTGATCCCCTACAGATTTTCTAAGTTTGTCCACTTACAAAGAAATGAAAGGTCTATAATTTTTATCATAGGTTTATGATAAAGAATTGAGACAGAATATCAACCAAAAATTCAGAAAAAGCACATGATACAAATGTTATGAATTAAGTTGCATTTCAATGA
>JAQMYJ010000011.1:7261857-7273525 GCA_030014305.1 Clarias laeviceps | reverse complement strand
CATAACATTTGTATCATGTGCTTTTTCTGGATTTTTGGTTGATATTCTGTCTCAATCCTTTACCATAAACCTATGATCAAAATTATAAACCCTTCATTTCTTTGTAAGTGGGCAAACTTAGAAAATCTGTAGGGGATCAAATACTTATTTCCCCCACTGTGTATGGCATTAGGAAATTAAGTAACAACAAGAACAGTCAGTTATCACCAATCACCAATTAACAGCACTTCAGATTAGAGCCATTATTAAGGCTTTACAGAGGATAAGTAGCACAGGCATCTCAATATCAACTGTTCAAAGGAGATTATTGTATATTTTGGATGCCTCCAACATATTGAAAGTAATAAACATCAGGAAAGACTATGTAATTGGAAGGTGTGTCCAAACTTTTGACTGGTAGTCTACATTTGTTTTTTATTTAATTTAATTAGCTGACACTATTGAAACAGTAACATATTAGAACAAGTGCACTAATATAAATGTTTAATTCTTCTTCTAGTTGGCACTATTAGAGATGCACCACCATGGTATTAAAATATAGCAAAGTTTCATAAAAAAAATCATATTCAGTTATATTTATATTACAGAATTAATGGAAACAAGTGTGAAAAGGTTATCTGCCCACAGTAGATAAATCTTTTTTTTTTGTATAAAAAGCAATTATGTTATTGATGATGAACAGTGATGGGATTGTATGGGTCACTATGAGTGTAATGAGTGTAAGGGATTTACGTGCATATGTTTTACACGATGGAAAAGAAACAAGCCGTGCATCTTTGTGAATGATGGTTTGCTTCAGTGACATATGACTTCATGCAAGTGGTCATTGCTGTAAGGGGAAGTTATATTGTTGATGACCCCAACCTTCTTGCAACATACACACAAACACTCATACACTATAAGCAATTTGGAAAGACCAATCAGCCTACAGGGCATGTCTTTGGGGGAGAACTGAATTACCTGGAGGAAGCCCAACAACCACAGGGAGAATATGCCAATTCAAAAAAAATTTTGAACTCAACCCTGGAGATTCAACGTGACAGTGGTAAAAAAAAAAGAAAAAAAAAAAAAGGTTACGTTTAGAGTGAGGTAAGGTGTAATTCGTAGGAAGAACCAGTTCCACCTTAGCTTTAATTAATACCATGGTTGTTATACAATGTACTTTCAAAATTATTTTTCAAGTATTATTTCATTTAGCATTACTTTGTTGAACTTGTTATATTAGCTTTGATACGAAGGTTATTGTTCCAAAGAAGAAATTTACTTGTCAGGTAGGCCTCCAAGTCCGTGTGGTCTTGGCGATGGATTCCTAGCATGTTTGGAGTGAGGAAAGGTGAAGCTGGACCTGGCACCTGTGAGAACAAGCAGGAAAGAGTGCATGCTATTGTCAAATAGTACATGAAATGTATCAATTTATATTATTATTAATAATAATAATAACAAATAATAAGAAGAATATATAATTATCAAATTACATGTGCAATGTAATTTTTAAAAGACACACTTACCATCATCTAAGCTCTGTTTATAAAAAATAAAAACAATAAAAAAGATATTGTAAAAGATTGGTATAAATACTGCTAGATAAGAATAAGACATAACGCACGAGGTTATCACAAGGCCTGGGATGAATAAAACTAGGATGAAATGTTAAGTTTTACAGACAGCAAAAACGCCATGCTGGTGTTAAACTTGACTGGTTAATGAATTCCATATAAGATACTTCATCTCCAAATAAATGGCTGAATAAAATATAAAATGACATACAGTTGCAAAAATGGTTTAATGAGCTTATGAGCAATTGAATCTAGCAACATTTGAAATACAATATTATCTAATAGCAGCGTTTATAATGCACTGTTTTGTGCAAATGTTGGCATGGATTTTGTATTAAAAGAAAAATACCTCATTTCTGGGATCAGGTGAATGTCTGTCAAAAGAAAATTCAGATATTGGAAAACTTAATTAAGCTCTTCTGATTTCTATATGGTTTATCTCAGTGTTCCTCGACTCTGGTCTTGGAGGACCCCTTAACTCTGCACATTTGACTGTTTTCTCAGCTCACAGCACACCTCATTTAACTAAGCAGCTAATTAATTAAGCAGCCTCTTATGATTGAAGTAGGTGTGGCAGATCTGGGAAGACACTGAAATGTGCAGGGCAATGGGTCATCCAGGAAGAAGGTTGAAGACCACTGATTTAAATTGTGTAAGTAAAAGACTTTGGAAGACTAACACCATGTACTTTAACTCTAGACATTTTTTTACAAAGGCAAATTTACTACATTAATGTATATGGCAAAAGTATGCTGACAACTGACCATGACACCCTCATGAGCTTGTTAAAAATAAATATACCCACACAACCACTAGAGCATTATTGAGGTCCGGCACTCAGGAGAGGAGAAAGGGTGTGCAGTCAGCATTCTCCACTCAAGTTCTTCAATTTCAACCCTGGCACACCAAATCTTCATGGGGCTTCTTTTAGGCACAGATGCATTGTCACCATGGAACAGGTTTGGACCTCTCAGTTCCAGGGAAATTGTGATGCGACAGCATACATAGACATTATATACAATTGTGTGCTTCCAACTTTGTTGTAACAGCCCACATTTTGGGGTCAGGGTCAGGGTCAGGCGTCCACATAATTTCAACCATATATTGTAGGTTTTGGTGGTTCCAGTGTGTACTGGCAAACAAAGCCCATACATCAGTAAGAAACCCAACGTGTGTGAGATTAACATACTTGTAAGATTGACCAGGAGTCACAGAGGAGGCACTTCTCCGCACCCCTCCAGCCGGTAAAGGAGGTTTGATCATTGGAGGTTCCAAAGCATTCCTGTTTAAATGGCAGAATGGCAGTCACAAACCTTTAACATTAAAAGGTGTAACAGCCAATTTCTTTTCATTGCACTTCTTATTACTGAATGCACAGGTCTTTTCTTGGCTAATTCGTTGAGGTTGTGTTCTGTCAGTCTTGTTATAAATACAACTCTATATATTAACTTCTCAGCACTAAATACGTAAAACCAAGCAGACAATGGTTATACGTGTGGTAAGTAGACAGAACTTAAGAATAGAGCTCAAATTGTCACGTTTTCTCTCCAATTTAGTCACCCACCAGACAGCTTTCCCCTTTCATATAACAGTAACCAACTATGTGCTTCCTCCAAATCACGTGTAATCAACCATCACATTTTTTTTTTCTTTGAACTGCTGCTTGTGCGGCTCACAGGGCAGGACAATACACTCAGAGCAAAGCACTATCCGACTTTTCATCTGAGCTCAGAGATGCTTATAATAGCTTGCCTTCCAATGATTGACAGGAGAGAAAGGATTTGCCATTGCTCCCATTGAGAATGGCAAGATACGTTTTCTCCAATTGCTTTTTGATACTTGGTGAGCACACACAAACACATTGAAACTAAGAGCCATTTAGCATAGACAATCCAACTTTCAGTGTTTTTTGGGAGATAAGAGGAAACTGGTAAACCATGGCGAAACCCACAAGCCAGAACACAGAAAGCACCAGCGTCACCACCATCCCGGCCTAGACATACAATTCATCCTTTAAAACGATGTACTGCAATTGCACTTGCAGAAAGGGACTGTCATGAGATGTATAAATGCAGTGATGAATTCATAGTGGTTAATTAACTGAAAGCCCAAACATGGCTGCAAACTGTGGTTTTGAATGAGTCACTGCTGCAGCAAGATTGTTTAGTTGCAAACACACTGCTCATGTGTGTCGGCTTTGCAATCAACCCTTTGACTTTGCAGCAGCAAAATATTTGGCGACTGATAAAACACTTATCCAATAATGATCAGTTCAAACATTTTAATTTCTAACCTTATCTATTGTTAAATCAGCTTTTCTCATTTAGCAGCACATCCAGGTTTATTACATACAACACAAGCACTGTGTTTTTTAAAACTCTGTACCATATTATATAATGCAATAATGCTTTGTTGCCAAAATTATCAGCACACACCTAAAGCAATCTCACTCATGGTTAAATGTGTGTCACCAGAAGTGGCTTTTATTTTATTCTGAGATTGAATTATATTTCAAACAGCCAGATAGTAAGTACTAACAGGAACAGTAAAGATTAAGTCATAAAAGTTAATAAAAAAAACACGAGATATAGATTACAATGTCATGGATTAAAAATCATAAAAGAATTTGACAGTACCTCATCGGCGGTTTGACACCCTTCATGGGACACCGTTAATTGGAAGAAAAGAAAAGAGATAACATGAAAAATAAAAGTGAGAATCATATCAAAGTTATGAGAAAAAAGCAGGAATTGCGCAACTTTCCCTTAAAGGTCAGCACAACCTTTGGTAGAGCTTTTTTATTTTATTTATTTATTTTTATTTATTTTATTAAAAAGTATTAAAAATTATTGAGCCATCCTAACAAATAAGTCAGTATGTTATGACTTTTCTGTTATAAAAAAAAAAAAAAACGTATAACCAACTGTGTTTAGAATAATATACGTTTCCCTTACCCTCTCATTTGAGGTACCTGTGAACACAGAAGTTGGATAAATGTCAATCTTCACTGCTAAACACAAAACCTCTAAATAAATGTTGCGTTAAGTGATAATGAGGCTGATATGATCTCTAGCCATTTTTGTAGCCTCAGGCCAAAAAATTGTTTTAAGTTCTGCTTTTCTTCATGTCCAAACAGTGAAACTTGGAAAATGTTTTCTGTCAGTATCACCATTACTTAACATAATTTTATCATTAATACTCCCCATAGTCACTATGTGGTCTTCTGCTGCCGTCATGTTATTCGTCTTTAAACCATTTTGGCTTGAGTGAGCCGTTTATACTGTATGTTTTTTTTTATTTGAAGATTCAATACAGGAAAATGGTGTTCAGAGTTGAAATGTGAGATGGTTACATGCTATATCCATATAAAAGGTACAAGACACAAAATATACTAAACATTACTAGAGCTGTTAAATATATTAAGCTAAAGAGACTATTCAATCAGTTATTTTCCTTCAAAAACCACTTTATCCTGGTTAGGAATCCAAAGTGGATCCAAAACATATCCTGGGAATAATAGATTGCATGTCAGGCATCACATTGGTATTACACAAAACCCAGATTGGGAGAATATATAACATTTCATAACCTGTGCTCAGGATTAAACCAACGACCCAAGAGCTGTAAGGACTCTTATCCACTACAACATCATGCCACCGTGTGTTTCTTTCAGCAAAAATTACCTCAACAACATAAACACACCAGGTTGCAAGAAAGAAAAAAGATTTTTCTGACACGACATGATGAGAAATCAGATCAGGTCATAATATTTTAGTTATCTTCAAAATTTCTATAATGAAATAAGTTACCTTTATTATTCGCTCCTCTTTCCAGTGTCCCTGGTTTTTTACTGCGATCAGGAGCTATGAAAAAATAAATAAAAATAAGTAAGTATAAATGAACGAAAAACTATAAGAACCTCCGACAAACAAACAAGATAACACAATGTTTTCTTACGTGGAGGCCTCGGATTCCGTTGAGGGGACTGTTCTTTCCTTGAGAATGCTCCACCAATCTGCAAGTGAAAGATTATTATTATTATTCATTGCCTCTGGAGCCTATCCCATTAGACCTAGGGCACGAGGTTGGGTACACTCTGGATAGGGTGCCAATCCATCACAGGGCACACACAACCACACACACACACACACACACAAACACACACACACACACACACTACAAGAAATTTGGGAATGGCAGTTAGTTTAGTCTGAATGTCTTTGGACTGTGGGAGAAAACCAGAGTACCAGGAGGAAACCCACTAAGCGCGTAAGAACATTCAAATTCCACATACTCAGACCCGAGGCTGGAATCAAAGCCTCGACCCTGGTGGCGCAAGGCCGCAGTGCTAACCACTATGCCACCGTACCACCTTTTATTGCAATAATAATAATAATAATAATAATAATAATACATACACTTGGGCGGTTCATAGCAGGAAGTGGAGGACCAGGTCCAGGTCCAGGCCGTGCTGGTGGCACTGGTGGCTGGCTTTTGACTGAAGACCGGTCTAAATGCAAAAACATACATGAAACATAAAACATAATGAAGTTTGCTTTTATAGGACAATAATCAACAATGCAAATTGGAGTATTTTCAAATTACCAGGGTTTTCCCTCATTTATCGTTCCCTACCAAACTGCCAATGCTTTTCATGAACTAAAGAATAGTATTTATCCATTTCTAGTACAGCTGATTAAAGGTCTTTACTGTACCCTGCACTTGTCCTGCTTGGACAATGGCTCCTCCAGATGATAAACAAGAGACGTCTCAAACTGGCAGAACCTGGTAATCATCTGCCAGTCATTGAAACAGTAATCAACATGACTAAGGTCTCAAACCAGTCAGACTTGCCTGTGCTTGGTGCTGCACCAGTGGTCACTAAACTAACGTGTACTTGTTTTAAAACACTTGTAAAATTTGCAATTTTATATTTGAAATTGGTAACTATTGCAGTTATATTGTAAGTATAATATTGTGTTTAATTATGTGTGTTTGTTTTGGAATTTCTTTATTGTTTATTTATAGGTTTAGCTAGCTAGATAGCTAGCAGTGCCTTTTTCAGTGAAATGTAGTTAGCTTATTAGCGGCTTAGCTGCTTTTTTAGAGCTACATGGAAGACACTATTAATGGTATCAACCTGAATTATTCCGCCATGCTAACATATTAGGAGAGATTGAAAATTGAACATGGGGGCAGACGAACAGATGAAACTTTTAAAACAGAACTCACACTTTATACTTCAATAACTGACATTAGACACTTCCTCTATTTTAAAAACCAGCCAAGGCACCAAGAACATACAAAGTTGACTGAAAACTTATAGCCTTTAAGAACCCATGGTGACACAGGTATCACAAACCCTTTAAAAATGTTCTGGAAGGTTCCTTATTTAGTTTTATCCTTGACTTTAATTCATGTCCCTAAGTGACATCTAATGAACATCCTGTTGCAGTCATGTGACAATCTTCGCATTTGTATACTCATGACATCATTTCCAAAATGGTGGGGTGCCTGAGTAGCAAAAAAGCCAGTTTTTTTTGTTACTGAAAGTAAGTTTAATCCTGTTTAACAGTTCTAAAGATTTAATAATTGATGGTTCTGACTGCATGATATGTATATAAAACATTAAGAAAATATCACAGTGACATATATCACTTAGGAATTTTAACCCTAAAATTGACAAGGAAAATGCAATGTCTTTCAAAATATGTTCCACATGGTCTATTTGGTCTGTATTAAATCCCCCATAATTCCCTTAAAGGAGAAATGGGTCTAGTCTCTTATGGGTTAAAGTTAGTGGTTTTAACTCCAACTGACACTGGAGACACCTTGCAAAAAGGCTAATAAAATTTTAAATAAAATATATTATTTTTTTATCCATACTTGGAGCATCTACCGTACAAGAATAAGTTATTAGGGAGTTAAAAGGGATAACTATATATTAGAAAAAGGCATTTATATAATCCTTGCAGCTGGACCTACAGCAAGAGAAAATCTATCAACTAATCTATCAACTGTTCTCTACAGCTAAAGAAGTAAGACCGAAGTGCTATGCGTTCTTTACCAATGTACTCGCTGTTGCTGTGCTTGGCAGCACAGATTTGGTGATGCTGTAGGTCATCGGACGGCTCGCTCGGAGGTGGCTCGTAGTCATTATCGCTGTCCCCTGCAGCGTCTGCTGCTGATTCATAATCTCCACCACTGCCTTCTCCTTCATCGTTTGAATTCGGACTCTCGTAATCATCATCGCTTTCCTTTATATTAACAGTAATTTATGTAAAGCAATCAAAAATAGAAGTAACTGAAATAATCAAAGCAGGTGACAAATAGGTCAAGATCTGGACTTACAAACTCTTCAGAACCCCATCCTTGGTCCTCCACAGGCAACTCTAATGTAAGTGTGAAAAGAGAAAAATGGTGTCATGTAATGTGAAACGAATGACCTCTGTTCATATTTTAAGACTTTTTTCTATTGAGTTGTTGCAGTTGTTAGGGTAAGAAAGCATACTGAAAAATGATACTTACATTGGTTTACATATTGTGTAAAATTCTTATTCTTAGGGGAAGTCACAACGTTGCTAGTTTTTAAATGCTTTTAGGTATAAAATGTTTTTAAATGAAATGTATTTGGTTAACGTCATTGTATGTGAAAATTCGCTTTTATTACTTATATTCTGTATTATATTATGTTATAATATGACTTTTTTAGTTTCTCTGGTCTTTGTCATATGCATGACTACCATTACGCACGTTGATAATGAATTTATAAAATGTTTAGTTAAGTATATCTTGTTAATTTTTAGCAAATTAGTGAAATGCACCTCAGTGATTTTTCAATTTAGATCGAGTCTTCAAGAGAGATAGAGACGCCTCAGTTTATACTTCTTTTGTTACTTCTAAAGTCTTTTGTTACTTTTGTTATTACATGTTGTAGTAGAATGTGACTTGTCTGAATCAGTCCTTTACAAACTGTATAAACACAAACATGCTTGAATAGTGATTTTATCCTTTTTGGAAGAGTATATACTATATTTAGGAGCATATGGCTTCCATTCCCATTCAAAAAACAGTTTGTCAATTTTGAAAGTCCATAGAGGATGTCTGATCATTTTGAGTCATACATATTTTCTCACACATTTCATACACATTTCCATAATTTTCTTTTCATTCTGTAATTTTTGAAGCACACTATAGTCTAGAATGTCTTGGTGTGCTTTAACTTTCCCTTACTGGAGCTAAACCTGTTCTAGCATGACAATACCACCATACAGCAAAAATCAAGCTCAATAAAGAGGCTACATAGAGACAAGGTGTCCTGCACAGAGCCCTGATCTCAACTCCACTTGACAAAGGTAGCAAAGGTAGATTTATTTGGTCAGTGTCTGCACATTGTAATGGCTGTGGGAAAGTCTTCAGGACAGGCGCTTTGTGGTTTTGCAGTAACATGACAGAATGCATTTCTTTGTTGTTGTATTGAGATGTGTATTAAATCTATATTAATGTTAATATGGAATGAGAGATTCAAGCAGTGTCTAATATACAGTTTTTTTTTTTTTACCATAGCGATGTTCAATGCTCAATTTAAAAGATTTTGAATTATTATAATTTTTTTAAATTTCCTTTTATATGTATTTTTTTAAATTTATTTCAACATTAAATTCTATGTAATAATTTCTCTCCTGATAACATGAAGACAGGTTTCAAAGGTAGATTTATTTGGTCAGTGTCTGCACATTGTAATGGCTGTGGGAAAGTCTTCAGGACAGGCGCTTTGTGGTTTTGCAGTAACATGACAGGATGCATTTCTTTGTTGTTGTATTAACTTCACAAGAAAGACAAGTAGACGCTAGTGAGGTAACAACTCTTTTTAGATGCTATAAATAAGTGACAACAGGAACTAGGTTATTTTGCTAACATCCCATCACATTAAATTGAACTATAAACTAATGCAAAGCACGATGTATCGCTCATTACATTTGCATTTACATTTAGGTTTTGGCAAACGCTTCTATCCTGAGTGACTTAAAAAGTGATTTGGAGTTTCTTTCATTGGATAGATCCTTACACTGGGTTACTAGATTACTAATTAATTACCATCAGCCATTCTTAATGGGGGAGGGAGATTAACCCAAATATTGAAAAAGTTATTCATTTGTATCATTAATATATTTAAGAATATGTAATGATTGATTTGGAGTCAGTTTACTATTGGATAAGTCTAATAAAACTCTAATGATATGTTGATGATTTTCCTGTAACAGCACGCCATGATGTGTTTTTGTTCCGGACTTAGAAATGGTTTCAGAATCTCATCACGTTCATACATACAATGCTTATGAACGAACAAATGTAGAAATTGCTCACAAAAGCTGTTCATTGTACTGTAGGTTCTCTAGTTCTCAAAATGATAAAATAGGTCTAATAACACTGAAGACTTTGAATATAATCTGTACCTGCTTCTTGATACTTGGGTGCAGAGGTTCTAAAAAAAAAAAAGAAGATATCAAAAGATGATTAAACTTCTCAAAGCTATAATTCAGCAGAGATTCATTATGCAGTATATATGTATAACTGCTTGCCTTAATTGGAAAAATCCTCTCTTCTCCTCTTTTTTGTTGATTTCCCGGGAGATTTTGGAGATGAGTCTGGATAAATTTGAAAGTACAAAATATAAAACATATAGTTATTCATCAATGATTAGCAACAGCATAGCTTTTTGGCCTCTGTCTCTGTAGTCTGTGGTCAGTACTGTAGATCGTATGTTTATTGATTGATCACATAAACAATTGCAATAATGAATACAATGAACATATATCCTTTAGCAGTAACATTACAACAGAGCTCATAAAAGCAGATCACATTGCATGCTAATCTCGCAGCGGGTGTAACGGGTGGGCGCACAAGGCAGAGCTTTGACAGGATGTGGTAAGTGAAACAGTTCCCCTTTCCTCTGTGTGCTTTTATAATGCTCTACATATCAACTCCCATCCCAGTGTGATCGTCAGTAACATGTTCGTTTATTCACAGCATTTGACAACACTTGGATAGTCTGGGCTAGTTTTCTGTTCCTTGAAATTGTACACATTCAGCAATTTCATATCTGTTAAACGAGCCCTAAACAACACGTGACTCGGCCCTTCGATGGTTCCTGCCACATCTGCGTTTGTTGCACTATCATGGTAGAGCAAGGCTTCCTCTTATTGTCAGTACATGCAGCGAGACAGAGAACAGAGAAATGTATTAAAATTTTTGGCAAATGCTCAGCAACAAAATGACTCTGCAGTAAAAGTGCAAATTGATAAGATAAATTAAGAAAAAGAAATTAGATTTTCTATTTCAAAGGAATAATGTTAACTAATAAACCACATCTAATTCTTTTAAAGATAACATGACAGACACCAGTAATACAATCGCATGAATTGTCTGTTGTGTAGGATTCATGACCTTTAATAACCCTCTGAAAATGATAGGATTAAAATCATGGTTCCCAAGAAGGTAAAGAAAAAAAGGGACAGGTAATACTTACGGGGCATGCAGTTTGGGGAACTTTTGAAGGTCATTATCTGTCATATTCTGTAACCATAATCAAGATAAATTACAGGTTAAACACAAAATAATGCATTTATTGCTATTATAATTGCTATTTAGAAATGATGACATGATGACAAACAGGGATGATGATGATGATGATAAGGAATATAATAAATAACAAATAGATAATTAAGGTGCATTTAGTGTTTAGCAACATCATAACTTCATATTACTTATTATGTCATATCTTTTGAGAATTCACAGTATGTCGCTGTAGTTTCTTTTTTCTCTCTGAACAAAAAGTGATCATGCACCATTTATTTTAAAATGTCTTATCTCAAGGTATCTTTTCAGTTAGTTATTTGTGGTGTTGCACACTGAACATTTTTATAGCTTAAGCTGTATATGAATCTAGGTATAGATATTAGATGAGAATGATATTATCGGTGTAACACAATGTCACTATCTGCATCTGCACCTGTTTGCCACTCCAAACCTTTGTATATATACACTACCGTTCAAAAGTTTTAGATCACTTTCTAACTCCATGATGGTTCCTGATTTTTATTTCTTTCTAC
>JAQMYJ010000011.1:7233851-7261757 GCA_030014305.1 Clarias laeviceps | reverse complement strand
GTGTCTTAAAATAACAACTAACTGTTGTTTTTCTTGTTGTTACGTAATTACCTAATTCCATATGTGTTATTTTATAGCTTTAAAATCCCAGGTATTGTTGTAGAATGTAGAAAATAAATCACTAAACAAAACAAAAAAGAAATTTGCAAGTGTTCTAAAACTTTTGAACGGTAGTGTATTATATTCATATTTGGTTTTAAACCCTTTGTACCTACTCCATTATATTTTTTTAACAAATTCAATTTTTTTTGTGTTTTTTTGCCACAACTTAAACAACTTTGCTCATTTAAACCACTATGATCTTGACCAGGCAGTCACTAAGGATGCTGTAAATAAGTCAGTGCTGCCATTTTGACATTTATAGTTCACGCGTACAGTAACGTTCTCTTGCGCCTGAATAAAAATAAAAACCTCCCTCCTGGTGTGACTGTTCTTTCCTTATAGGTTCGAATCTAAATCAGGTGACTGTTACTGAGAAGCTTTCTAAAGAACAAAAAAAATAAAATGCTACAGTGAAAACAGATAGTGTATCTTTTTGTAGCTGTATGTCTATTCATTTAGGATGTATTATCAGTGCAAATGCAATATATTACGAATGCTGTTACAATGCGAATATATTTGTATGCTGTTACATTCCTTATATGTTTATTTACACCGTATTATAATATATGTCAAAGATGAATTAAAAGGTAAATGAAAATGTTCTAATAAGACTGAGTCATCAAGATTTCTACTGAAACAGAACTAATTAAGCATCGTTGTGACTGAAAATCCTGTATTCGTGCGCCTAAATTTGTCTCTTTTTTATTGCAGCTTAAATATTTTCCTCTTGCCATTTTCTTAAGAAAATTTGATGTTACTTGAACCTACCCTGTAAAGTATTATAAAGACAAACAAACCTCAAGGATGGTAAGATTATGAATTGTTTAATTATATCATAAAGTGTTTATTTAGTTGCCATGATCGAATGAAACAATGCAACATTTATAAATCTTTCCATATTAACACCAGAAAAAACATTTCTAATAATGTCACTTCCTTAAACCATGACAACTTGCGAGACACAATGACTAATCCTACAGTACAAAGGGGAAATTTGTTCATACACTACAAAAGAAGAGAAAAATGACACTTTTGTATCTTTTTCTTTTCTTCCTAGTAGTTCCTCTATACTTATAAGAAAATGATACTGTATGGGGGAACAGTGAGGTTAAGCTTTAATAGTGTTTCGGTTTTAATGTATTTTTCTATACTGACGAAAATCTATCAATATCCTTGGCCTAATAAAATAGATTTTACCTTTCAATACATAAAGAATAAAACATGATGGTTAGGAGAATAATCAATAAGATAGTAGTATGATGAGTCCCACTACTTACTGTTCCTACACCAACGTTTATACCAGCAAACTTCAAATGTTTTATTCCTGTTATACCACAGTGATTTGCCAACAGTGATACAGAGAAATCACAAAATGGAGTCTCCTTCTATAAAGTTGTTAAGAAAAAACTAGAAGCTTCACAATATGCTCGATTATACAGTAAGTTTTTTATTGATAACTCATTGATAAATTTTGTTTATTATTAGGCAGATTTAATTTTAACATAATGCGTTATTATTTTAAGCTATATAGCATGACATAATGTTACTGTCCAGGTACCATAACTTTTATTAAATCAATTGTCCATGGTGAGAAGAGAAAAAGTTCCCTGAAATGTGTACTCACCAGAAATCTCTGCCCATTTATTCCATGTTTCAGGATAACCTTATCACATCCAGTCATATTTTGCTGTTGATAAAGATTAAAAGTTAGTGAGTATGAAAGACTTAATACAAGTATGACAAAAGAGATACAATGGCATACAGTACTATCAATGTCAAAATCTAACCATGTTACCCATGTTGATAGTTCCTGATGTTTTACATTAAATGATTTTTATCAGGACCTTTTTTTTTTAATGATAAAATGTGTTTGCATTTGAGGCAATAGCAATGGCTTTAATTCCCATTAAATGTTTCTGCAAAAGCAGGTACAGCAAATAAAACTTACCCGTCTCAAAAAGTCGGCTAAGTGAGGTGGATCCCAGCCCATGACATCCGATTTAGGAGGAATGCTATCAAAACTCATGGTTTCAAGTTTGACGGTGTAAGAAAGAAAAATAAAGAATCAAAAAATAACTCAGTTTTCCAAACAACAGTCTTTCCTTCGACTCTTCACATCACAAAAGTTACATGACAGCTGGATAATTGAAAAGCTGTTTCACCATCCATCGGGGGAGCAGATAGAACAGATAGAAGCTGAGAAAAGTCTGAGACAATCTACCAACACGAAATGCTGCAAATGAGATACATGACTTGTGAAGAATGTGAAAAAAAAAAAAAAAAAAGGCAGGCTTGGAAAAAAAATGGTTACAAAGTGAAATTATTTGAAAAACAGTCCAAATTACTCCATAATTTGATCTTTAAAACAAGCAGCACCCAGGACCTGACCGAACACACTGAGAGAAGAAAGAATAACATAACTTCCCTGTAGGTTTCCTGTTGATCACATTGGTATCGAATAGGGGAAGTACAAGTCCTTTAGCGAGAAATAAAATTACCATGTTTCGTTTAACTTCCCTGCCCACACTGCTTCACTCAGAAATCAATTTTTTACTCTTAAACCTATGAACACAGAATAGACTTTAAAAAAATGTGCAATCATAAATTAAATGAAAACAAAAGCAGGTATAACAGGAAGACAATTGTGTGTACTCTATATGTTTAAAAAAAATTGTGTGTGTGTGTGTCGGGGGGGGGGGGGGGCTTGTTAACAGTCATTTTCATTATGCACATGCTTGTTCTAGTCTTACATAAACATCTCTACTTTAAATAGAGCAGTTAGAGAGTCAGATTTGGAGGTTTAATGACCTCGCTTCAGTTTTGGAAAGATCCTTATTTCTACTTTGGGTTAAATGTGTACTGGTGGGCCAGTGGGCAATAGGCACAGGAATTAATATAATACGGTAATACCTTATACAACATCAATTTATTTCATTACTTAAATGTAATATAAATATGGATGAAATCAAATATCTCTGGCACGAATGGTGCTACTGTACAAACCATATCTCTTTATTTCACAGTGCCATTTTTTGAGCCTAATCCACACACAATAAAATAAGAAATTATTTAGTTATACCTCTTATTTTTGGTGAAATGATCTATAAGAAACAATTTATTTAAAATTTATGGAAGTTGTCAAGAGTCTTCAGGACAGAGCACTTCATACCTTCCAGGTTGTGTGACCATCTGCTTATGAGCTCTTTATAGCTGCTATGACTTACAGTACAGTACAGGATCAAAGTCTTGAGCCACCCCTCATTTCTGCATACTAAATTCAATTAGTCAATCTAATTAAACGAATGTTACACTGCGACGGCGAGAGTAGTCAAAGTGCCTTAAGATTAAGAATTTTAAAATGAGTGGTTTATGTATCAACCTCATTTCCTTTCTCGTCCATTCCAACCACTCAGCATTCAGCATCACTACTATACAAATCACTGGCCTGATCGTCTGACATCATCTGCACCTGTTTCTCACTGGTTTATGCCTAAATTTAGATGGTTTTTTTTTATGCGTGAATGATTTTTAGGTCGCTGTGCAAAAAACAACAACAAAAAAAACAAACAGTCCTCTGAAACTGGTCAGGTACAGGAACTGGACTGGGGAACTATTCCTCGAGATTATGTTAAAAAGGAAACTCTGGCTCTTTAGAAGCAAAATATGAAGAAATTACGGCTGACGAAAGACTTTTGAACCCCACTGTTTAACCTTTAATAAAGCGATCAAATGAACATACGGTCGTTCAGTACTAAATATTATAGTAACCTGCAAATTCCTGCAAACTATCTGATATGTGCTGTTACAGTATATTGGAATAATTCACTTTGAGGTAGTATTGTGCTACACTGTTGTTGATTAATTTCCCATAACAGCACAGCTTCATTCCTCAATGTTATACTAATAATCATCATAAACTATTTTCCAACCACTCACAGTATTATAGGTTTAAAGAATATCATTTTTTTCTATCTCAGATATCATTTTACATTAACAAATATACTTAATAAACTTTGCTTTGTTTACACTCACTGTAAAGCCAAGCTCTTGGGCAAAGTAGATATTGTTAGGCTTAAAACATCCATAACTTTTCATGTTATATTTCTACATAATTTGTTAGCATATTATGTGGTTGTATGAATTATATCATTAGATTAGATTAGAAAAATCTAATATTTTTTCTAACATTGTAGAACATAATATAGTTATATAGTAATATAGTTAAAGTAATAGATATTATAGTTTAGTACCTATTGTAACTGACAAAGTCAAGCCAATTTTGGAGGCTTTTGTTCACCAACTGTAATTTTTCCCCACCCCTTAAAATTCTGTGCTTTCAGTTTTTTTCCCCTTGGACCTTTAGTTTGTTATTGGAAACTGATGAACTTTATGCACAGCATTGTTTAACATCATCTACATTCATTCCCAGTGATAACATCTGCTGTTTGCGCATCCTCATAACATTCAACTCTATGATACTTGCTATACAGCATGATTTTTTCCACTTCCTTGCAACCGAAATGGTTACAGAGTGTATATGAGGTGTAAGTGGGTGTACTGTATGTGAAGTAACACAGAAGGTAGAATCAAATCCAAGTCAGAAGCGTTATTCATGTAAGTGTCTGTTGACGGATTTTCTTAGTGCTGATAGCAAGCTGTTTCGTTTCTTATGACCTAGAAAAAGAGACTTTCCTCTCTATTTATATAGATTAGGTTTACTCTTCATTATACGCAAGAATTAAAAATCTAAAAATCTCCTGATTATTGATGCTTTTTTAATAATCTTATATGCATTACTATGAGATGAAAACAGAGTACCCGAAGGCAACCCACCAAGCATGGGGAGAACATTGCAAACTCCATGCACACAGACCCCGAGGTAGGAATCAAACCTGGACCCTGGAGGTGCAAGGCGACATTGTGTCTAACCATTACATCACTGCGCCGCCAAATCTTGAGTATTTATTGACAGCATAATAAAAAAGATGATTTACTATTATACTATTTACACACACACCACACCTTTAAACACATGTAGGCAGATTTCTAATCTCATTGCCTATTTCTAATTGTAAGAAATCTAGGGTTTCAAGTCTGTAATGCCCTACTAGGTTCTTGCATCCTCTTTGAACATGGCAAAAAGAGAAAAACTGTAATCTCTATGTTAAACCTTATCATTTCATTGTCTGTCCCTTGGTGTAATTTATGTTCGATTGGATGATGTGTGCTTGGCCCATTTAAGTTCTCTTCCAAAGCATTTTGGGGATTACAGAACAAATAACCCACATTGTTCACTTTCATTACACCTACGACTGTCTTTCTTATATGCCGTTACAGTTACTGCTAATGACATTTAATAAATGCGTTAGTGAAGTGGGCTGAAAATATTACCCGAAATGGAGATCAACTCAAGTTTCACTCTGTATAATAACCTGACAGAACTGGCACTGGTACGCTGCATGATCCCATATTCTGGTCTAGAAAGAAATCAGCTTCAGTCTGGCTAATATCTTCTTTTCTAAATACTTAGGAAAGACCATTCTTGGGGCTATTGCATTTGATTCAAAGACATTTAATAGCAAATAATCTGACATGGATGCCCAAACTGAAACTGTTGTCTTATTATTTTTTTAGTTTCCTGCATAGATTTGCACTATTCATAGATTCCAACCTCCAGCCTCAGTGGGCTTTTCCTGTTCTACACAAACAACAATATCCATTTCTATATTTCAGTTCTGCTCCACCTTGTAAAAACAGTACATAAAAATATTAAATGCTACAAGATGCTTTTGTTAGCTTCGTTATGTTTGTACTAAAGTGCAAAAGTTTTAACATACAGGAGTTGGACAATGAAACTGAAACACTGGCCAATTTAGTGTTGGAGGTTTTATGGCTAAGTTTGACCAACCTGGTGGCCAATCTTCATTGATTGCACATTCCACCAATAAGAGCAGAGTGTGAAGGTTTAATTAGCAGAGTAATAACACAGTTTTGCTTCAAATATTTCAATGCACACAACATTATGGGTGACATATCATAGTTCAAAAGAGGACAAATTGTTGGTGCGCAATCTGTGACCAAGACAGCAAGTCTTTGTGATGTATCAAGAGCCACGGTATCCAGGGTAATGTCAGCATACCATCAAGAAGAACGACCACATCCAACAGGAGTAACTGTGAGTAACTGTGGAATCAAGAGGAAGCTGTCTGAAAGGGCTGTCCGGGTGCTCATCCGGATTGTATCCAAAAAACATAAAACCACAGCTGCCCAACTCACTGCAGAATTAAATGTGCACCTCAACTCTCCTGTTTTCACCAAAACTGTTCGTCGGGAGCTCCGCAGGGTCAATGTACATGGCCGGGCTGCTATAGCCAAAGCTTTAGTCACTCGTGCCAATGCCAAATGTCGGTTTCAATGGTGCCAGTAGCGAAAATCTTGGGCTGAGAGTGTGTGTGACAATGTGAAATATCTCTTGTTCTCTGATGAGTCCACCTTCACTGTCTTTCCCACATTTGGGAGAGTTACGGTGTGGAGAAGCCCCAAAGAAGAAGCGTACCACCCAGACTGTTGCATGTCCAGAGTGAAGCATGGTGGTGGATCAGTGATGGTTTGGGCTGTAATATCATGGCATTACCTAGGCCCAATACTTGTGCTAGATGGGTGCGTCACTGCCAAGGACTACCGAACCAATCTGGAGGACCATGTGCACCCAATGGTTCAAACATTGTATCCTGAAGGCGGTGACGTGTACTGGTGACAGAGTGGTTTGATGAACATGAAAATGAAGTTGAACATCTCCCATGGCCTGGACAGTCACCAGATCTAAATATTATTGAGCCACTTTGGGGTGTTTTGGAGGAGCGAGTCAGGAAATGTTTTCCTCCACCAGCAGCACGTAGTGACCTGGCCACTATTTTGCAAGAAGAACGGCTCAAAATCCCTCTGGCCACTGTGCAGGAATTGTATCTGTCATTCCCAAGAAGAACTGATGCTGTATTGGCTGTAAAAGGAGGCCCTACACCATACTAATGAATTATTGTGGTCTAAAACCAGGCGTTTCAGTTTCATTGTCCAACCCCTCTATCAAAAACAACAAGTTTTTTTTTTTGTGGTTTTTATTTCGTTAAACTTTTTTGTACTCTGTGTCAGAGCCATAATATTAACTTTATCAGACTTTATTATCAAATCCACTTAACCCAAACTGTACAGCTTATTAAACACCATCACAAAGCTATGAACAGGTTTTTTTCCCATTACTTGAATTCTCTTTTCTTAGTTAGTTATTGTGCTTCATACCTTCTATGACTAAACCTAACTTGACTGTTGTATAAGCAGGAAGTGAAATATGAACTAAAACAGAAATATTCACTAAAACCGGCTAAAAACATTCTTATTCTTTTTTTTTGTATTCAAAAGCGCCACCAAGTGGTCTCCCAAAACTTTAAGTGGAATCAATTTGTGGAAACTTTTAGATTAACTCATTTTAAAATGTGAAAAGTGTAGTGACAGTCTGATATACTATCTACACGATTTGTTTAATACTTCTTTGCTTTCTACAGGGACGTTTAGGCTAATTCCACCCACTAGCTTGTCGCTTTAGCTGGGTCTCTTTTCAGACAGTCTGATCATTTTGCCTCAGCTTATCCTTTGGAGTAAACTCTTTCAGCTCGCAAATGGCTGATGGCTTATATTTCCCAGAAGGAGACAAATAAGTTCTGAGATCTTCACCATTTCCCAATAATCAACAACTACAGAGTTTCACAAATTCTTACTCTAGCTTCTATTTACCCGGAGAGCATTCATTTGACTTACATACAAATACATAAGTAAATCAGAAAAAGAAATGACATCACAAACTATCCATACATCCAAGCCAATACCGCGAAAAATATGCGACCTATGACTTTCACATCAGTGGTCATTACTGGGAATCACATCCTTTCGCAACACACAAGCAACACACATTCACTTATACACCCACCCAATCATAGACTATGGACAATTTGGGAACATCAGTCAGCCTATAATTTACACTACCGCTCAAAAGTTGGGGATCACTTGCAAATTTCTTTGTTTTTGTTTAGTGATTTATTTTCTACATTCTACAAACAATACATTGGGGATTTCAAAACTATATAATAACACATATGGAATTAGGTAGTTATGTAACAACAACGACAACAGCAGCAACAGTCAGTTGTTATTTTAAGACAAACAGGTCAGCCTTCTGAAATAGTTCTTGCAAGAACAGTACAATGCATTTGCAAAACCCATCAAGCACCATCATGAAACTTGCGCTTATGAAGACCAAAACTTACATCTGCTGCAGAGGAGAAGTTCATTTAGAGTTACCGGCCTCAAAAATCACCAATTAACAAACAGCACCTCGGATTAGAGCCGTCATGAAGGCTTTACAGAGCATAGGTAGCACACACATCTCAACATTAACTGTTCATAGGAGATTATTGCATATTTTGGACGCCTTCAGGATTGCATGTAGAAAGAAATAAAAACCAGGAACAACCATGTGATTAGAAAGTGATCCCAAACTTTTGAGTGGTAGTGTATGTCTATGGACTGAAGGAGAAACAACAGTACTCTGAGGAAACCAGCAACTACAGAGAGAGCACACAAACTCCACACACACATGTACATGGTGAATTTCAAACCCCCAAGAAGTTGCAATGTGACAGTTCTAACCACTGAAGCCTGTGTCACCCAACAAACTGAGACACATTAATTTTTTCCTGCGTGGTTCTTGAAGGCACTGGTTTAGTTACTCATATTAGGGAGAAACCGTAAACACATTCATGTAGTGTAGTATGAATTTTATATGTACAGTATGTAAATCTAAAGGTTGGCTGAACAATCCCTCTTTATACAGTTCATCTTAAAATATATATCCCTAAAATATTTCCAAATCTATTTTTTTTTCTTTTGCTAGTGCTATCCATTAAATGATATAACAAACATATTTTCCAGTTCCCACAATACTCAACCGGCAGGATCATCATCCATATTTCTGGAAATCATGAGTTTTTTTAGAGGTACAGATTAAAAATGAATTTTTATTAAAAGTATTTTAAGTTACAATATTAGATTATACTCCTTATGTTCGTATGCTATTGCTGCAGATGTTAATCACAGTTTTTTTTTTGTTTTTTTGTGCTAATTCTATGCTAAAAGCTTTTAATCCCAATGGCTAAATGGACATTATAATCATTCTGTTCATCTAATTTGGCTCCTGAATGAATTATTTTAAAAACATTTGCCACTTTTTACAGAGCTGCTATTACATTTTAAACATTAGAGTCAGAGAAAAATGTATGGCATTACATGTTGCTAAATGTCCATTTTTAATCTTAATATTCTATATTAAGTATTTATAGTTAATCAATGATAGACCAAATATAAATGAATAATATAAGAAATAAACGGAATACTGTAGGTTATACATATCATATTTAGTCACAAGTGCTACTCTATATATAATAGAGAAATATTGCACCAAGTTAGTTTTCACTAATATAAATGAAGGATTTTGTATACTTCCTTAACCACAAACTCGAAATCTGCATAATTTACATTCCTAGTGCATATGGTTTATGATGAAATTTAAACTCTTCCTAAATGTATTTTTCCAGCAAATACAGAGTTGAGACCTTTTCGATGTGTTATGGTCATACCAAATTCAATCCTACAAAGCATAACTGGTAATAGGAAATGACAGAACAAATGTTGTAATACTGCTTATTTTAAATGAAAAGAAATTTTTCATGCTGATTTTGCTGAAATGAAAACAATCTGATTAAACGCATTAAAATATTTATTCAAATAAAAGGTTAAAAAGGATTTTAATGTAAAATAAAATGAAACAAGTTTTAAATTTTTTTTTAAAAATAGCAAAGAAATAAAACAAAAGAAAAACAAAATCCTGTTTTTAATTTATGCTGGCCTTTTTTTTCATCATTTAGCATATCAGCACTTCATCAGTCTTCAATAATGCCAAAAGACTTTAATTTACTCTTTAACTCCATAATATAAGGAAACTGGACAATTATTTGAATAAAAAAAAATCTACAGATTTCAACAGGTATCAAGATGCCAACTGACTGTGGCCAAATTTGCAAATTATTCAATTATTTGTTGGCTTTGTATTTTCTCATGGCGTTCGGTATAGATGACAAATCTAACCAGTCCTTCAGCTGGACAGTCGGATGAGGCCTCAGCATGGCTACATGGGTCACGTTTTTATTCAGTGGCCCTTTTTTGAGGAACCAAACCCTGAGAATCCCATTACAGCAGCCATTTCATCGTCTTCTTCGAAATTAAGGTCTTCCTCTGCCTTCCTTTTCTTTTCTTTTAGCTTCTCCTTCTTGTAGGCTTTTGCCTTTTCCTCCTGAAAACAAACAAAAAGGTGCCATTTAAAAAGGTAGGAAACAATCATAACATTTTAATAATAACACTGCCATGCCATTCAATCAATCAAAATTATTTTTAAAAGATGCCATTTGGAGATTTTTATTGGATAACAACTGCAGTGCTTAATAAGTTTCAGCTGTTACCAATGCTTTTAACCCTAACTGATCCAATAAGTAGCTTCTCATCACTTAAACAACCGTTACAGAGGACGTATCCTATGATCATGGAAAAGATGTTACTGTGTTTTAGAAGAATCAGATTATTGGCCAGCATCAGCAAATAAAATAACAGATTACAAAATTACTGGAATTTAATTAAGAAGGATCGGACTGAACGAACAACTTAGTTTTAGTCTAAACAAAAAGACACACGCACAATGACAGTGGTCAGAGATCACTTAAAAGCTTGGTTAGGTTGTTGCATCATTAAAAAAAAAAAAAAAAAAACAGTAGAAACCACAGCTATGATTAATAGTGAAGTAAGAGCATTTCCACATACACAATGTGATGGGAACTCACAGGATTAGGCCTAAACAACTGTATTGACATGGGAAAAGCACTTGTTAGTGACAGAAAAAAAGGCTTTCATTTGCTAGAGACTTTGGAGCAATGAAAAAAGGTAATGTTGTCTGATGAGTCCAGACTGACCCTATTCCTAAGAGATAGGCGTCTCAGGGTAAGAAGAGAAACACATGAAGCGATGCACCCATCATGCATAGTGGCCACTGTACAAGCCTCTGAAGGCGGTGTTATGATCTGGGGTTGTTATAGTTGTCAGGTCTAGGCTCAGCAACGTTATGAGGCAATAAAATGAACTCGGCTGGTGACGTGCATGTACTGAATGACCAGGTTATCACATCTAGAGAGTTTTTGTTCCCTAATGGAACAGGTAAATTTCAGGACACAAAGATGTTATGAAAGTGGTTCTGTGAGCGTGAAGAATCATTTCCACACATCAACTGGCCACCACTGAGGTCTGACTTAACCTCATTAAAAGTCTTTGGGATGTGATGAACAAGACTTAATGGATTGGCTCAACTGATCATTATCAGTACAAGATCTCAGGCAAAGATAAATGCAACGCTGGATGGAAATAAATGTTGTGATGTAGCATAAGGCAGTCCAAAGAAATATTAGTTTACTATTACTTTTTATGGCCATGCTGTGTATAAATCAATGTACAAGTGTGTGAAGCAATTCTGAGACTTTCTGTTGATAAGAGCATGTGCCAAATTATATTCTTAGATCTTGTGCTATTTACCCGACTATGAAGTAAGTAGTCCTTACTTTTACAAACTGAACATGTCCACATACTGTATGTGAAGTGATTTTGTGCTCCGGATATTTCCCTCCAAAACCTCCAAACCCCTCTTTATAAGAGAATAAGCATGATTCCAAATCTAACCTCTTCCCGTAGTTCCTTCATTCGCTCCTCAAAATCATACTCCTTCTGTTTTTCCTCCAGCTTCTTTTTGTTCACCTCGAAACGTTTTTTAACTTGGTCCAACGAGGAGCGTTCCACTCGCATCGACATTCCCAGGTTCCTCTGGTCTGTACAAGAGGATTTAATTATGTACGTTACACACCGTGTTTGGTAAAACAGCAAATAAACTACTAAGATGGAATACTCACGTTTCTTGCCGTTGATGTGATCCAAAAAGTTAATGGAGTCTTTCACAACACAATCACAAACATTGCAATAATACCTGAAAGGAAGAAAGTAAAACATCAGACATCAGACTCACACAAAGTTCACACAAAGTATACACATCCGTCTCGGTGGTCAGAGTGTGAATGGGGTCAAAAGCATCTTAAAAGCATCTTGAAAGCAACTCATGACCCTTTCACTCCACTTTCTGAAGTAGTGTGAAATCCACATGCTAACATTTGATACGATTGATGGATTCACCAGCGTTGCTCGATTTGAGGTTTGCTTTTAAATCAGGTTCATGCAATCACCCTGCTAATACACCCAGCATATCTATTTATTTATTCGTCAATGCCTTGGGCTCTGAATAAAGTCAATATCAATATTAAACCGTGCATACTACCCATGCAAGGTTCCTGTATATGCCCATATTTTACAGTCCTGAACGTTGTCATAAAGTACATGCTACTGTTTTAGTCTTTTATTTCTGTGTGTGTGAATGAATCAATTTCATTACCTTTTAATTAATTCTTAAGTACTGCTTCATTTAAAAATACTATATAATGTTACTTTAAAATATTACAGTGCATTATACAATGATGGTCTTGTTGCTGGGCTGTAAAACAGTGTAAAGTGTCAGGAAGAGACAGACTCTGCCCAGACATGAGTGTGAAACAAGACATGCAAGGTCATTAAAATATAAACTTAATGACTATATACAGCCCCAGCCAAAAATGTATACACACTTCAACAGTTGTTATCTACGCCCTTTTTTAAACCTCTAATCGAATCATGCAGCAATGTGTAGTATTATGTTTCCTCTAAAGATGTCAGTAGTCGCACCATCGTTGATGCCATCATGTGATCGTCAGAAGAGAGGCGTATAGTTTTTCATGTTGAAGTGTGTGTACATTTTACATTTTTTTAGCTGACTGTTTATGCAATATCTGACAATTTATTTTGGGTTTATAGCCCTTTGCATTGTGGTTTGAGTACTGTGTACTGTGAGCAATTCCCATAATGCATTCTGATGCCATCTCTTCCTCTATTGCTCTATGGTCCAATTCTGATGCACAGATGCACTGGTTGATTTTCCTTGGACAACAGTTGCTACACCGTGACCGTTGCATACCAGGAACACCCGCAAAAAGGGAAAGAAAAAAAATTCCACTGTTTTGGAGATGCTCTGCCCCAGTTGTTTAGCCATAATACTTGGTGCTCGTCAAAATCGCTCAGATCCTTACGGGTGATTATTTTTCCTGGTTCTGACACAACAACTTTGAGAACTGACTGTCGCAGCGTTATGATTTCCACACGTTGCCAAGTGCGATCGTAATAGGATTATTAATGTTATTCATTTCATCCGTCAGTGGGTTTAATGTTATTGCTGATAGATGTAAGCCATATATCAATAACTAGACTAAAATGGTTTGCTTTTGAGTATAGAGATCCCAGTCTGCGTGTTTTGGTTTCATCAGTGTGACTATAAGAAGAAGCACAGTTACAAACATCGGGAAACTGGATGATCATCACCTACCCGCCCATTTCAGCCTGCGGCGTGGTCTTCGTGATGACGATGGTCTTTCCGAGCTTCGACTCCAAATCCACCTTGTAGTCTCTGTGCCGGAGGAGCTCTCGTTTGACCGGGGGGACAGGTTTGCCTAGAGAACAGAGCACAGAAGTGAAGTAAACCAAATTAAATAAACTAAATTAAAGTAATATACTATCTCTGCCAACATGTGATGATGCTGTAATGCAATCCAAAAATAAATGTACTAGGTTATATTAGGAGATTACAACTTTTATAAATTATAAAATGCACTCACCATCTTTTTTTTCTCTTTCCTCTGTGATTCGCTTTTGAGCCAGTTGTTCGTACTCATCTTTGTCCCACTTGCGCCGAAAATCATTCTTTGCCTGTTAAAGACATAAAAATAAAAAAAAATTGTAGCTGATACTTTAACAAATAATGCCCATAAATAGCTAATTTCAAATTCAAACACAAAAGGAGGAGGAGATTTGGAGCTGTTTGCATCCGAGTAAGAGAGACTGCTACATTAACATCTTGTTCTTTAAAGTGATCTTGAGGTAATGAGGACATTTGTCCTTCCGATAGCTTTGAAAATCACTGTTAGAGGAACCAGGTATATATGCTGCTAATGATATTTAATTTGAACAAAAGATTTTTATTTTATCCGTTTTATCTTCCTGTTGTTGCCTATTTGCAGTAAGAACATTGCATCAGCTGTCTTTAAACGCAAAGGACCTAAATTGACCCCCATGGAACACATCACTCTGCTCATTCTAAGACCGCAACATCTCAACAACTATTTACAGTTTAGAACAGCAAAATCGTTCAGTGTAAACTCACCTGTTCAACATTCTAAATGAGAATAATATGATATACACTGTCACGTGAATGTAGTGTAGAGGGATGATCTTTATCCCTCATGGTATTTATAACTGCTGTTGTAATCAATAACTGACATCAAGTCTTAAAAAGTCTAAACCAAGTCTAGATTCATGTGCCGATTTATGCATTGCCTGGAAGGTTGATTTGTGTGTGTGTTTTTTTTCTACTATATAATAGAGATGCACTAGTCGATCAGCCAAAGACCAGAATTGGCTGGTTTTCAGCTTTATCAGCCATGACCAATCATCAATTTACTGTTGCATCGGATATTTATAAAATCGTGATACTTACAGAATTGCAATATTAATCGGATCAGCAACTAAGATATCACATCGGGTGGTCACTGATGACTCCCAGCCTTAGTACACACAATGGAACTTTGGCATATGAACACGCGCTCCCTTACTAATGTTCGCCTTAAGAATTGAAATTTTGCAAGAAATTTCAAAGCATTTTTCACACAAAGCATTTTCTGCATACGAATGACCGAAATGAATGCCAGTTAAGTTGAGTGTACATCTGGGAGCTGTTCAAAACTTGTTCGTGTCAGTGGAAAGCTGAGCACAGCAAATTTACAAATTTTATTTCTTTTTTTTTTGCCATTTTGTGCAAAATGTACAGAAGACATAGGACCATGGGACAAAAGAAAGTTAGCATGGAAGGTAGCAAAAAGGAAGGGGGGCCATTTTCAGTGGAAATTTAAGAAAAACAATCAATCATCGCAAAAAAAAAGCAGCCGGTGTCCCAAACGGAATTATAAACTAAGGTGAAGTGAAGTTTAATGTCTATTTATTTCATATTCACACTTTTCAAAGTGTTTAAAAATATTTTTGCAACTAAAAACAATCCAGTGTTGGAATAATGTCAGTCATCTATGTAAAGTTTGTAAGAATTTGTTTATTTTTTTGTGCCATTATTTGCTGTTAAACTAGATAAATACAATTAAACACCAAGTAGTACATATAGTAGTTACATATCTCAAAGTGATCAAAATCACATTTTTATTTAATGTGACAAATTCTGAAGCTCTAACTAAACCCATCTCTCCACCTGTGATCAGAACACCTTGTCATTACTGCCCACACAATCAGCGCTTCTCAGCTCCAACTGTTACTAATCACGTGATCTCAACATGACCGAACCGTGAGCAGAGAGTTCACACTGGATCACTGCACTACGGCTCGGAACCGAATCACGACGCCGCTGCGCTCCTGTATGTAAACACTCAGATACATAACTACCACTAAATATAGCTCTCATAAACAACTTATGTGGGTTTATACAAGTTAATGATTGAATAAACAAACTGAACACTACATAATCGTTAACAAAAAGCGTTTAGCCCTAGTAAAGGAAACAGAGACTGGAGTATTTATAGTTATTAAACATCTCACAAAAACAATTCACTGCCAGGCAGCTAACGTTAACAATGAGTTCTGTTGGGATTTTGTCATACTAAAACCATATTTAAACACATACGTTCAAATTAGGAACAGTAACATCTTTGAAATACGTTCAGCTGCGTAATCAATTAATGATTCTGCTCTTAAAAATACTATTAAAACTAAGATTATTCTTACACCACTGCTGGACGCCATCTTGCACCAGAGATCCACTTCCTGTCTGTAACGTACACAGGAACCCCTCTACGTTCTTCTTCTTCTTCTTTTGGAGTTTTACGGCGGCTTGCATCCGTAAGTGTTGCACTACCGCCACCTTCTGGTTGATTTTCCTTTGATGTTTCTTCACTCTATTTCCAGATTATTTCTTCCACCTCTTATATTCTATCCATCAAACCAGTTGCAACTAAGAAGTTACAAATGTTTTTCTTTCCTCGCCCAATCATCCCACTTTTCAATACATCTTTTATCTCTGTCCCAACCAATCCACCTTTTCTTAATTCTTCCATCATTTTCCTCCTTTGTTCTTCATATCTTCTGCAATTTATAAGTACATGTTCTATGGTTTCAAGTGTCTGACAAACCTCACACTCGCCAGTGGGATGCTTCCCTATAATGTATAATGTATTATTCAGGTTACTGTGTCCAATTCTTAATCTTGTCATTACTGTTTCTTCTCTTCTAGTCCCTCCCCAGTTCCTCTCAGTTCCAACTTTATTTTGAATGCCATATAAATGTCTCCCTTTAATTTCCCTATCCCACTGCTGTTGCCATTCTCTCACAGCTTCTTTCCACCCCTCTACGTTTACCTTTACATTTCAAAATAAAAGCTCTGTTGCCGCCACATATTAACACTTGACTTAAACAAGGGCAAAGATCGTCCCCGATAGCGGCACTGTGGCCAGGGTCTGTGTTCTGTGTGCATGAGGTTTGCATTTTCTCCCTGTGCTTGGTGGGTTTCCTCTGGGGACTCCGGTTTCCTCCCATATTCCATAGACATACAGATTAGATGGCTGGATCCTAAATGGATGGATGGATATTAATTAGATATTTGTGGCCACTGGAAGCCTGGAGCCTATCCCAGGAGACTGGCACGGGGTACACCGTGGACTGGGTGCCAATCCACACACACCCACACACACGCTACACCAATTAGACTACTCTGCATGTTCAGGAAACTACATGGGGCATGGGGAGAACATGCAAACTCCATGCACAAAGACCCGAGGCAGGAATCGAACAGTCCTAACAACGACCCTGCTGCGCTGCAGTGTATATCAATGAGGATCAATTTTAACGGTGTGAATCATCCTCCAGAACTTATTTACTTAATACAAGTAAAACATACAGCAGCATCATAGTGCTTGTGTAGACTTTTATTTAAGATAAGATAAATCTTAATTAATCCCAAGGGAAACTGCAGACAGTGCTTGTCGCTGCATGAAAATTAACTAATGCAATATGGACATAACATCTGGTTTCATATTTAAACTCATATCATTGAGTAACTAGAGTGAGTTCAGTATACGTGGGACAGTTTTGTTAATTGCCCCAGGAGACTGGCAAAACCTTGTTCACTTACACCTGAAATTAATTAATTAATTAATGTATTTTTAATGTACATACAGTCAAACAAAATAAATAAATGTAACTTTTTATAAACTGCACATTTTTTTAAACATAAAATGATACCCCCTCTTACTTCGGCAATTTGTTCAGGGACAGGCAAAACAGGTACTTTACCATTTTGCAGTGATTGCACAACTTTTTATTAAACAAGAACTTGTAATTGTTATTTTAAAGTAGAATAGCAACCATTCAATCACATTTTGGTGATATTCTTTGATTCAATTACCTATATGGTGATTATTTTTAAATTTTATTTACAGCAAGACTTTTTAAAAACCTATTTAACCCATATCAAAGTAAACTGTACATTTTTTTTAATTGCAGATGTAATAATTAGAAGTAAAATATAAACTCAGATTAATAAAATAAAAAAATATAGAATAATAAAAAATAATTACCATAATGACATTAAACACATTTTACTAATATGTAAATGTAAGGGAACATGACAAGAATAAATGGAAGACAGGAAAAAAAAACATGTAAATCCCAGAGTAATTGATGCCATTTGCTGGCTTATTTGTGAGGCTCCGCCCTGCAGCACCTGATGCTGATTTAAAGCTCTTTCAAACTACGAGGCCTACTATGTGCCAAAGTCAGCATGACAACACGCATTGAAACCCTACTTCAGAGTCCTTTGGAATCAAGGTCCAACTCTTTACTATTATGTTGCTGTTAAGAGTATAAGCCTTAATTCTTAAATGTTTTTGTTGCTGTTGTTTTTTTAGGGGCTTGTCTTTTACCCCATGGCCCAACCCTGAACTACAAGACATGAAGCTCAGGCTGCCTCTCCCCCCTGGTAGCCCAGAGCCATGGCTTCTTCCAGGCTGCAGCTCAGTATATGACAGCCTGGTCAGGTAAGAAGGTAAAGATCTTTGCCTTAAGCAGTAAGATCAAATCTTTTTATAATTGCTCCAGGTTTCATTGAGGTTTTAGTATTGGTCTGTTTGTGTGGTTCTGTTGATCTTTCTGTGCAATTCTATAGCTCTAGGACGCCCCAGTCACCTGTGAGTGGAGATCAGAATTCCGCTACTATGAACAAACCTCGCAGGTCTTGTCCTCAGCTTTGGAGTCATGTTTACATGCATACTTGCTTTACTTGTTTTTTTTTTTTTTTTTTTTAACTAACTTTTTTTCCTAATCAGATCCTCTATTCTTGAGCGGTGCATCCTGAAGATTTCTACAGCTAACGTTGCTGTAGGGACTGAGGATTTAGATGAGATCAAGAGGTCAGCTTTGTTTCCTAAAGTGTGTTGGAGTGATCATCATTAATGAAGGGTTTCTTGATCGGATGTCATTGTTGCTACTGTTTGTCCTAGATCCCCAACGAGGCACCGTTGGCGTTCGCACAATGTGGATCCATCATTTTTTGAGACTAATGAGTCTGTGTTAAAGCGACGGCAAAAGCAGATTCAGTATGGAAAGAATACTTGTGGTTACCAGAACTATGTGAAGCAAGTACCAAAGTAGGAATAACGTCATTCATTTTATCTATTTTTTTTCACTAGTATGTACAAATTAAGTAACCCAAGTTTTCTTCTAACCTTTTGTCATTTAATTAGCTAATTAATAAAATTTTGAATTGCAAGTTTTGCATGGAATTTATACAGTGGGGTCCAAACATCTGAAACTGCACTGAAGAGCTGGAATTTCAAAAATTGAAAATGACAAGTTTAGAATTTTTGAAAAAGCAATGCTTAAGCCTAGATTGCATTGTCCTCCTTTTGTACAGAAGGTCAAATTTTCTTTACATGCTTTGTCAGCACACAGACTAATTTGATCCATAGATGGCTAGGGTATACACACCTGTGCAGCCAACTCTGGTTCAAGAGCCCAGTTTGTAAAGCAAAAGTGTAAAATACGAAATACTAAAATAATGGGATTTATGTAATATATGCAAGGGTTAAATGAATGCTCAATATTCAAATCAGCTTTTTTTTTTTTTTTTTTTTTTTTTTGAGACTGACAGAATTCAGCAAACATTCCCTGCGCATAAAAACAAGATATTGGTATTTATTAGCCAGAGCTTGTAGGTGTTTAACATTTTAATTTAAATATTACCTCAATTTGAGAAGTGTCTTTGGAGTACAGTTAAAAGGGCCATTAATCAATCCCAGATAAATAAATCTTTGCATTAGTGTTTAATGTAACTCAGTTTGGAAGGGAAAATAAGCTTTTTTTTTTTTTTTTTTTTTAAACTGTTTGGCAACATGTGGTGTTAATGCATAATTACTGATTTTGGGTTAAAGTGTAAAAACGGAACACTCATCAATAAATGGCTATTTTTTATATATATATATTCTCAATGTTATAGGTTGAAATTATGGATGAGCTCTTCCCATCCTTACTGTATCTTTATTTTTTCAGGTGTTTTCGCATCCCTGGGTTTCACCCATCCACTCCCAACAAATATCGCAAGTATAGTCGAAGATCTTGGGATATGCAAGTCAGACTTTGGAGGAGAGCGCTGCATGCGTGGGACCCACCTTTGACTTCTCAAGGACCTGAAGGAAATGATCCAGTTGATCAACTGTATGCATGTTTGACATTTTCAGCCCTTAAATGTAGGGATGTAGCACTTTAATCAGGTGTAGTCCAGTATGATGTGGTCATGGTCTTCCAAATGTAATGATGACTGAATTTCTAAATTCTTTCCATCAAAAATACAGAAAAGAACACTTTAAGTCACCCACTTTACTAGGAGTCGTACATCTAGTTTCTCGTCCAGTTCATAACAATCCATAAAAGCCTACCGATGCAGGTCTAGTATTTTGGTTTCCGTTCAGAAACCACTGATTCCTGGGATTTTTTTTTTCACTCGCAATAGTCTCAACTGGAAAACATCACCTGATATCATTTTTTTTTTTTTTTTTCCATTATCTGTTTTCAGGGGGCGGCACGGTGGCTTGGTGGTTAGCACTGTCGCCTTGGACCACCAGGGTCAGCGTTCGATTCCTGCCTCTGGGTCTGTGTGCATGGAGTTTGCAGGTTCTTCCTGTGCTTGATGGGTTTCCTCCCACAGTCCAAAGACATGCAGTTTAGGCTAATTGGTGTTTCCAAATTGCCCGCAGATCATAAATGAACATTGAGTGTGTAACCTGTGATGGATTGGCATCCCGTCCAGGGTGTACCCCGCCTCGTGCCCCAAGCCCCCCACAACCATGTATGCTGTATAGATGATTAAGTTGTTTCAGTGGGCTTGTGTCCATTGTTGCCAGAGTTTCCCCATTCTTTGCTGAAGTAGGTCAAACCTGAGGTCACAGTTATGGCCCATGCACTTAGAAGTTCACTGTGGTGTTTGTTCTGAGATGCAGTTCTTTTGGCCATGGTTCAATAGTGCGGTTACCTGAGCTATGGTAGATGTCTAGACTACTGTTCACTGACTGTTCCCAAATATGCAGCAGATTTTTAAATAATTAAACTAACCCATGCTTGTCTGAATTAGCCTGAGTACATCTTCATTTTGGGCTTGTTTAATGGTTTGTGTTGATTTTGCTCTTAGGCAGGGTCTGCTTGAACAAATGAACACTGACCTGAGTGAAGAAGGAAAGGAGGAAAAGTCAAAGTTGGAAACCTCTGACCCTAGTGTTTCTGTACATGCTGAAACTTCTGAGGGCTCATCCGATGGTTTCCTGAAGCCTCTTGTGCCTCAAGTGAGTAGAACCTAGATTTGAGTACTTTTTATTGAGTTGTGCACATTCTCATGCATTTTTTATTTTTTATTTTTATTTTTTTTGTGCCCCTCTTTCTCTGTAGGCTGAAATAACAAGCCAGCAAGGCCATTCTTCTGGACTGGGCTATACCTTTAACAGTCAATTAACTGCTGAAGAGAATGTTCTAGGATGGCTGAGGTTTCTCTTGGAGACTGACAACACATGCAGTGAAGCTGCTTTGCAGAGTGAACAGCCACTCTGGAGATTTTACTAGTGTACCGTGATTTATTTTTTTTCTACAGGCCATGTCTAAACCATGGGAAATGCTTGTATCTTTTCTTTGTCTGGCATTTCAAGTTGTCATGCACGGAGCACATTGGTGGTAATTTAGCATCAAATTGTCATGTTTGTTAATACTACTGTTGATCTCCACAGCTGTTTTCACTACTTTGTTCATATAAGTTCTGGTTTGTTTCTGTCACTAGTTCTGTTTTCACTTGCATAGCCTCTTGTTCCCAAATGCACATTTTGTTAATTTTACATCCAGTTGTTTGGTTTCCACTTTTGTGTTAGTTGCTGGTGATTTAACATTCTTTTCCCAACTTTCCTATTTTGTATAACTTAAATTAGTGGAAAGCAAAACTAATAAAGATTTGTTAAAAGTTTGACCTTGTCATTTAAGAAAAATAATGGATACCACAAGCACCTTACCCAACATTTGCAGACATTTGGCCAGACTTGCATCTTGGGGGTGGGGTGGGATAAAGGTTTCTCAAGGGTTCTTTGGAGAGTTAACTTTTGGAAGCCAAGAGGCTTTGTTTTTCCTGGAACCACTTCTGTTGGGTCTACACTGCCCAGCAATTTGTGTTTCCCAGTGGTACAGTGTAACATGATATTGGAATTATATATTTATTTTTCTGAGAGTGTGGTTTTATTCCTGTTGATTTATTTGGCATTGCCTTTTATTCATTTTGATAGAACACTTGAATTAACTTTGCTGGTTCAGTGGTACCCTTCTTGTCTCACATATGCAAGGTGTTGGTTTACTTCCCAATGTCCCACACCTAGCCACTGGGGTTAAAGGGCACACTTAGTGCAAGTCTTAAGCCTGGCTCAACATAAGAGGGCTGTTTCGGAAAAGGCACCAGCATAAAACTTAAACGTATCAAAATAAAGTGTCATCTCTTGTGGAGATCCCTAACAGAGAGCAGCTAAAATAACAATGATCAATACCATTATTGTGTACCTAGAATGGGCAAAATATAATAGGAAATGAGCATTACACAAGTTACAGTTTTTGTTTTTTATTTATATACATGTACTGTATATGCTCCACTATCTTGTCCTTGTACATCATTGCTGTGTGCATGTTTGGTGGAAGTGACCTCTAATACAAAATAAAACTCTAACCCACTGGAACATATTGTGGCTCATTTTTTGCTTTGGATATTTTGCAATTGGTTATTCAGAAAGGTTGGTTAGACCCAACCCAACAATTTTGACCAACATAAAAAAAATAATAGGCCTATTCCAAAGATCAGCATATTCCCTAGGACATCCCACCTGGCCTGGGACAACACTCCTGGATGGTCACTTATGACTGACGCTAAGGACTTTTGAGAGGGTTAAGGGCTTTGTGAATTCTATTAATTACCTGGATATGTTATTTGAAAGCATCACCTATCCTATTAGATCAACACAGAAATGGATGCAGTAACGGAATCAGTGAACCATACAGAAAACTTGTAGTGGGCGATCCATCTGTGTAAACTTAGGATTTGTATAAATTTGCATTGAAATATGATTCTCTATTAGTTTGAAAACAGTTTTCAGAATTATTTATAACCCAGTGGTGTTGCATTAAATAAGAAAAATATTTTGAAAATTTATGGAAGGAGTCTTTTGTAATGGTCAGTATGTTTTTCAGAACCATAACTTTTTCAGAATGGAGGAGATTGTGCGTTTCAATTTCTTGATAACATGACAAGCTGAATTTTTTTTTTATTATTAAATTTGAGAGAAGGGCATGGGTGTCTTTAGGATTAGGGGCTTGTATCTCACCTCTAGTCTTTGTGTACGCGGAGTGACATTCTCCATGTGCTTTGTGGGTTGCCTTTAGGTATTTTGTTTTCCCCGCATAGTCCGAAGACTCCATCCAAGGTTTCTTTATTGAGTGACCAGGAGAAGGCTCCAAGCACCCTCCAACCCTACATACAATCATAGCAGATCATTCATAGCAGATACTTATATTGAGACTGTATATGCTGACAAATTGCTGTGTTAAAAGAGGAACACAACACTTTGGGATGTGCTATTATAGCAAAATAAGGTTTGATTCCCGCCTCAGGTCTGTGTGCTTGATGGGTTTTTTCTGGGTACTGGTATTCTGCTACAGTCCAAAGGCATGCACTTGCTCACTCATCATCTATACTGCTTTATCCTGTATACAAGGTCGCATGGGGCCTGGAGCCTATTCCAGGAGACTCAGGGCACGAGGTGAGGTACACCCTGGATGGGATGTCAATCCATCACAGGGAACACACACATACACACTCACACTCATTCACCCATTACGGGCAATTTTAATCTGCATGCCTTTGGACTGTGTGAGGAAACTGGAGCACCAAGAGAAAACCCACCAAGCATGGGGAGAACATGCAGACTCCATGCATACTGACCCCGAGGTGGGAATGGAACTCAGACCCTGGAGGTGCAATTGTTTTGTCCACGGAGTCCCCTGCCTTGTGTCCTAAGTCTTCTGGAACACTTTACAGGCCCCCAGCAACCCTGTACAGGATAAGCTGTATAGAAGATGAATGAATGAACAGCCCCCAAGTGGTTCATCCCTTACATTGCATGCTGTATGTCTGTCTATTCATTTTATGACCTAGATCTTTTACTCATCATTTCTATAAAAGGTCCCAATACTTCATTCGTCTATTGGACCGATTAAACACGTGTTTCTCGTTCTGAGATTCAGGACAAATTGTACCGAAGAATTTCTATCCAGTACATATGATGTTAATAATGGCACCGTGTTGAGAAGCGGGTGACATGTGCGAGCGCGCGTTCGCGTCGCGCGGTAGCGCGCTTCAGCGGGGGCGGGGCGGGGGGGAGGAGGAGGAGGACAGCTCTCGCCTCTGCGGATACACACTACTGAATTTCTACAACCGCTACTGTCTGCCTGTTTTACTTTTAGCAGTGCCAAAACGAGCAAATGTCCAGCTCTGGATCATCCGTCGGTCATTTCTGCTGAATCCTTGGCGTTTATTCGAGCGGCTTGTTTTTGAGTAAAGAGCACGGCGCGTTCACAATAGCTCGCCATGGGCACTGGTTAGCTCGCTCGCGAGCGGGGCTGTTGTCTGAATTGTTTGAGCTCATGTAAGCAATAATAATAGCCCTTATTTATTTGATCTCCCTGGCCTGGTGGAACATGCTGATCCGGCCTCGGATCGCGGATGATGGTGGATGCAAGCAAGGTAAGTCAGAGAAAAGCAATCGTTTTAAGAGAAGCGTGTTATTGTTTGTGTATTGTTAAATCATAGATCACAGCACACACATGCTTTTTTTTTTTTTTTTTTTTTAACAGATTGTCATTTTGCATGAACATGCATGTTATTGTTGATGTATAGTGTGTCTATTTCCTGCATTATTTGGGAGTGCTTTGCTTTGCCTGGTGTCTGAGTGGGCCTGTGTCTGTGCCTGTCTGTGCTTGTGCTTTCTAGGCAGCAGATAAACCCAGTCCTCATCCCTTTCTTCTCCAATTTAACAACTAAAATTACTCCTCCTGTCTTGGGTGTCATATCTAGATGTCTGTCATGCCTAGCTTTTAGAATATCAGCAATCTACATTATAAGGGCACAATAAAAGATACTGTCTATATGTATCTGTATATTCATATATACTATATTGTTGTATATTGGTCAGCCATATTTCTTGCCATCCTGATGAGAGGCATTTGGCTGTGAATCCACGGTCTATTTATGTGCATAGCTGTGTAACCGATAACAAACCGACTCAGGCGAAAGGTTTACTTTGGTATTGTTATATATTTGCGTTAACGTAACGAAAATCGCAAAATGAACGATTGTCTTATTGTAATAATAATAATAACACACACGGTGGGGAGCTCATTTTGGCAAGACAAACCGGGACATGGCTTTGACCGCAGTGTTGTCGCTAGCTAGCTAGCTAAATAAATCACAGTTGAAATGCCTAGATACGCATAGGTCAGGGAATAAATATTAATACTAGCCTTTTGTTTTTAAATACGCTTAAAAATTTAATATGTCATTTCATACGACTCGGCGGTGTTTAAATATACAGGGTGTTTTTTCCCCCCTCTAACCCGTCTATCAAGATGACTGTCCAGGCAGGCTGCCATTTGACTGGGTTCTTTCTGTACCTCCGTCACTTCCGGTTCATTAGCAGTTAATTATAGCCTTTGGTTTGTTTTTTCGAGCTGATTTGTTTTTTTCTAAAATATATATTTGTATATAAAATCACATAATAATAGGATGCACTGTATGGGTATCATATATGTTTTAGTATCCAGTAAGATATTTCACTCAGGTCTAGTCTCTACATTTGGCTCTGTTTAGACAGGCTGTCGAAATCCAATTGTCCAGCATGTTTAATTTGAGCAGAAAATAATTTAAAAATAATAATAAAATACTCTACTTACACTCAGATCCTTGTTGAAGGCCTGGGTTTGATTCCCACCCAATGCCCAAACTCCAGCCACTGGATGCAATGCCGGTCCCAAGCCCGGATAAAATGGGAGGGTTGCGTCAGGAAGGGGCACCCGAGGTAAAACCTGTGCCAAATTGTATGTGCGGATTGGATGGCGACCCCTTGATGGGAGCAACCGAAAGACTAACCACAACACCACCACCACTCAGATTCTTCCCTCCATTGTATGTGGTTTCAAATCTGAATCTCTAAAGGCACAACTTGTCCTGACTGTGGTTTCACCCCTGTCATTTGGTCAGTGATCATTTTGAATCAACCACAGTGTGGTGGGATAAAAAATAAAGTCATATACACACACACACACACACACACACATACACACTATGACAAAATATTTGGCCCAACCTATTAATTATTAAATTCAGGTGTTTCAATCTAAGATGAGTGGAAACTGTTCTAGCTGTAAAAAGCTCCATACTGAAGTATATGTATTTGGATACAATGTCATTGCAGGTTTGACCAAATACTTCTGTCCATATAGTGTGTGTGTATATATACATAATCACATAGGGTATTGGTAACTCAGTAGTAGGTTTCTCATCCACCATGCGGAAGGCCTGGGTTCAGTTCCCACCCAGCGCCCAAACCCCAGCCACAGTGCCAGTCCCAAGCACAGATAAAATGGGAGGGTTGCGTCAAGAAGGGTATCTGGTGTAAAACCTGTGCCAAGTTGTGTCCAGATTGGATGGTCCACTGGCGACCCCTCAATGGGAGCAGATAAAAGATGAACAACAACATATACATGGTCACATAGGTACAGTTTCTGTCAGACATGAGGGAACATACTTCCCTCACTTGTAAGCAGCATCAAAAGGAACTTTCAAGTAGAAATGCCCTTTCAACACACTGTATTTGCTCATCTATGGTAATTAATACTTCACAAACCAATCCACCATAAAGCCACCTTAGAGGGTGCTCTCATGGAGCATGCCAGCATTCTGGAGTCTGAGAAGGCGTGACAAGTAACACAACAGCATGTGCGTCTAGTGTCACGTGTAGCATAAGTCAGAAATTGTGTGCCTACCGTTCCTTACAATACATTGCCATGTGAACCGATTGCTAAGGTACTTTTGCTAGCCGTGCACATTTATATCACTCTTTAACGCAGCGTTGTGCTTGAAGAGCAAGATCTCTGTGGCTACCCACTTTGCTGCCATGTTCAACCATTACATTTATTTCATTTCATTCCTTTAATGGTTAGTTTCCAACCATTTCATGTTTTTTAAATATCCTAATGAAAGATCGAACACATCACAGGCCTCAAAATATCACACTCACTTTTCACCATGTTCTAGCTCTCTTTTTCACATAGATCTTGTTTTACTACTGTGACTTTGTCTGCTGCGGATTCAAAGTCCATCAGGAACAACACAGTGTTCCGTCTTTGTGCCTTTCACATGGAACAGCAAGGTGTAATGAAGGTGCAACAGTTTCACCTTGAACAGGTGGTGTGAAAGGGCTAAAGTTAGGTAGAGATTGAAAGGAGAATGGCAGAAGGTTAGGTATTCCACCCACAGAAATACACAGTGGGGCAAAAAAAGTATTTAGTTAGCTACCAATTGTGCAAGTTTTCCCACTTAAAAGATGAGAGAGGCCTGTAATTTTCATCATACGTATACCTCAACTATGAGAGAATCCAGAAAATCACATTGTAGGATTTTTAAAGAATTTATTTGCAAATTATGGTGGAAAATAAGTATTTATTCAATAACAAAATTTCATCTCAATACTTTTTTTATATACCTTTTGTTGGCAATGACCGAGGTCAAATGTTTTCTGTAAGTCTTCACAAGGTTTTCACACACAGTTGCTGGTATTTTGGCCCATTGCTCCATGCAGATCTCCTCTAGAGCAGTGATGTTTTGGGGCTGTCGCTGGGCAACACAGA
>JAQMYJ010000011.1:7206616-7222321 GCA_030014305.1 Clarias laeviceps | reverse complement strand
GGAAATGCACAGGACAACCTTTTCTGCATTTATCCTTAAATAAGGGGAACTTGTTTGACACCTGTTTTTCACAGAATCATTTACCTCTCCAATTGAACTCCATACTGCTATTATTTTGAACACGCCCCATTTCAATTAATGATTAAATTACGCAGAATCAGGTGCATACAATCATGACTGTTGGGTCTGTTGGTTTTCTATTACTCCACTACACCTAAGTAAAATATTTACCATGAAGAAATATAATTTCTCTCTCCTCACATCTGTGAATATTTGGAACATTCAACAAGATGTTGCACCATCTACGTTTCCTGAAGATTGTGGGATTAAACAAAGTAAGTTCTGTCATTCCTTTTTTTAATCAATTCTGTATTTACAGTTTAATGTGTAGTTAATTTTGTACCAAAGGCTTTAAAAAATAAACACCCATTTAATGATAAAAATTATACATTCATACTTAATTTAGCTTTTTGTAATTTGTAGATTTTTTTAATGCAGATTAAATCACACATCCGCTTCTGCATTTTTTATTTAGCTTCTATTGGTCAACTGATTTTAGACCATAGGGTTTTTTTAAACACACTCACCCTGTTAACTACAGTGCGGTCTTCATTCTGTCTGAATGCATTGCACTTTAAACTAATACTAAGTAATGAGAAATACAGGTACAGTAGGTACGATGGCTCCTAGGGACAAAGTGAACACAAAAGTGAAAATGCAAACCTCACAAACACACTGCAAATACAAAAACATACAAAGGTCAAAGCACAAACATTACAGAAACGTGTTGCAAATAGAAAAACATGTGCAGAAGTCATAGCACAATTATTATAGAAACAAATACAAAGGTCAAAGCACCAACATTACGGAGACACACTGCAAATGCAAAAACACATACAAAAGTCAAATCACGAATATATAACAAACACTACAAATACAAAAACACATACAAACATCAAAGCCAAAATATTACAGAAATTCAACAAATACAAAACCACAAATTAAAGTCAAATCCCAAATATTATGGAAGCACTACAAATACAAAAACACAGAAAAAGTCACTCACTCAATCACTCATCACCTCTTTATCCTGCATACAGAGTCTCATGGGGGCCTGGAGCCTATCCCAGAAGACTTAGGGCACAAGGCAGGGTTCAATACCCTGGACAGGAGCCAATCCCTCACTGGGTACACACACTCTCATTCACACACTACGGGGAATTTGGGAATGGCAATTATCCTAAACTGCATGCCTTTGTACTGTGGGATGAAAACTGGAGTACCAGGAGGAAACCCACCAAGCACGGAGAGAATATACAAACTTCACACACACGGACCCGAGGCAGGAATCGAACCTGGAAGTGAAAGGCGACAGCGCTAAAGACTAAGCCACCACGCCAAACACAAATATTATGAAAATACTACAAACACAAAAACACGCAAAAGGCTAATCACAAATATTATGGGAAAAAACGCTACAAATACAAAAACACAAAAGTCTGATAAAAAATATTATGGAAAAATGCTCACAAAAGTCAAATCACAAATATTACAGAAATACTACAAATACAAAAACACACAAAAGTCAACTCACAAATATTATGGAAACATACAAATACAAAAACATACAAAATTCAAAGTATGTTATATAAATTGCAGTTGCTGTTCATTTTTTATTTGCTTTTTTTTTTACTTAAAATTTTTTTTTGCTTCCTTGTCATCTACGATTATAGTGCTTAAATACAGCTGACCTGTCATATTATTAGCAATAAAATTATTTTGGATTAGAATTAGAACTAGAATTACTATCATTTTTCTGTATATAAATAAAAGACTTATGAAATTACCATATTTTCATGTAAGATCAAATTTTCATTGTCATCTGGATGTAACTGGAGAATTAGAGGTGCTATATTGAATGTCAGGACTTTCAACACCCATGTGTAAAAACCTGCCCCAAAGCTTTTTATTTTATTATTATTTTTTCGCTTGGGGTGGGCGTGGCCTTCCCTCCGACAGAGAGAGATGAACTCTGAGGTACCCGGATGTGATATACCGCGGGATGGTTTTGAACTGCTCGAGATTTCTGCTCGAGCTCAAAAACATTTTGAGAGCTTTGAGAGTAAGTGCTGTGAGCTAATTGTTTGTTTATTATCATTATAAATATTCCTTCTCATTTTAAACATTTAACAGCGACAGTTCGACTGAGTGAAAGGGAAAGCTCTTTAGCGTGCTGTCTGTTCAAGGTATTCGCCTGAATAAATACCTGAGGTAAGTTAAACACGCGCCTCCTGTTAGCTGCAGTGTTTTGCCGCGTCACAGGTCAGTTCTGAGGTACTTTAGCGCTCGAGAGAAGATCTCCAGCTGTTCATTTATTTCTTCCGACTTTGCTTAATTGTTGATATAAGGCTCAATAGATAATTGCATACGTTGCACCGTAGTCAGTTATCCTGGTTAATAGTTTAACAAGTTAGTTTACCAAGGTCAACAGCAGGTTAATTCATATTTTACTGATAAGTTTGTTTACACCTTTTAACCAACATTGATATTGCTTTAACAAAAGTGTCCTTTAAACAGGAACAGCACCCAAATCATGTGTGTGTAATTAGTTAAGGACCAAATAATTAAATTATTAATGACTTTACGTTATCTAATTGACTGTAGCTCATACTTGGACACTCAGGTTTTTGTGCATGTGAAGTGTTATATAATGCAGGGCTGCACGATTCTTGCTAAAATGTGAATCACAATTTTTCTCCATGGGAATTGAGATGAAAAATTCTCTCACATGATTTAGATTTTTTCTTTTTTAGCCACAAAATTTATTGCACTCTTAAAAGGTTGTGTGCACAGGATTTTAACTTTTTAAAAATCATTGAAATTTTTTTTTTTACAGCACTGTTTACAATCTCACATTTTTCAGTTACATAGTTATACAATTCAGAATATTGACATAATAGAGAGTTCATTTAAAATGCATGGAAACTTAAGATACAAATGATCTCTAATACATTTCATAAACATCTAGTATTAAACATAGAAATGTGTTGCATTCATTCATTCACCTTCTATACTCATTGCCTATCCTGTATAGGGTAGTGACAGGGCCACGAGTTGGGGTACACGCTACATATTTTCAGAAATATTTTTTTTGTAATGAATCTTCCTTAATATACTGCTTACTTTCATTTATTGGCAGGTGTTTGTACTTGACAATACCCCATGTTTAAAATTGTCTATTTGTTCTGGACTACAAGTTACACTTTTAGTCATTTGACTAGCCACAGTAGCTTCACGTTTATATGTCAAATTAAATAATTTTATTTTTTTATGTGACATAAAATTAGACATTTTTATTTTGTGAATGCAACTTGTGTGTGAATATACTACCGTTTAGTCTCTAGATGGCGCTCTTGGCACTTGTAACTCAGTTGAAAACAATTCACAGGAGATGTCACATTTCACAATGGTACTAGCCTGCTGTGGAGGGGCACTAAATAGCCACCAGTGGCCATTTTTAAATGTAAGACCATGCCAAAAGCTGAATTCCCATCCTTCATTGTTGTGACAGTAAATGTGAGTGGTTGGATAGATGAAGGAATGATGATGAAAATCAAAGCCTGCAACTCTGTAGCTACTATAATTCCTGGAGGGATGATTAGCTTATTCCAGCTACTCAATATTGCAAAACTGGGGTTTTAAGGCTGAGTTACGCCGCCTGTGGGAGACGTGGATGGTAGAGGGAGAATACAAGAGTGCATGGAATTCGGTGACGTATGACACCATCCTGTCAGGATTCAGACAGTCTGGACTATTTGGAACTGATTGCTGATGTTGAATCTAGCGACAACCCAACAGAGGAGAACACACCACTTCATCTTCCCCCTGAGGTGCCAGACCTTTTTCCCCCAGAGGTGCCAGATATTTTTTATATTACAGTGTAACATATAGTCTGGTAAATACAGTACTCTGTTGTAAAAAAGATAAAGGAATGAATGAATGAATAATTCACTTTTCCTTATTTTTCAAACCATTAAAGTGATTAACTGAAAAGCTGTTGAACGTAAATAGAATGTTAACATTAATAATTAAAAATAATCAATAAATAGCACCTGTACTTTTTGGACACTCTGCCAGCTACAGTATTTTGTTGTCTCATGCGATAGTTTAATGTTACTATAGTAGCTTTAAGTACATATTTTAAAGCATTGAATTTATTGTTGTCAAAGGTTTTATGGCTAATCTTAAAACACTTAATCTTATGGCTTAACCCTTAACTGATAATAATGATATAAACTATCGCATGTGATGATTAAAGTATGTCCTAGCTGCTAAACATAATAATAAAAGAAAGCATAATGGTTTGACATGTACGCATTGACAACACACATTTTTACACTCAGATTTTTGGCATGAAAATACGAGGATACTGCTCCAACACCATCAAGAAAATGACAAGTTCTTTTAGGTCTACATCCTTTTTCTTTTTTTTTAGATTAATCGTGCAGCCCTAATATGATGTTTATGATGAAATTGTGTTGTTCTGTTTATTTAGACTGAAAATGTTATATTATTTGAGCCTCTATTCTCCCCACATCATCAGTTTTTCAGAACTTTTACAATGAACCCAGAAGGCAGACGGCGCTCTTTACGACAGTCTCGTAGAGAGACTCCTGCTTCTGTCGGCTCACAGGTAAACAAAAGCTTTATCAGGGCAGAACTTTGTCCTCGTCACATTTGAGAGTCTACGTTGCACATTATACCAGGTACTAAAGAGCTATGTTCACAATACCAGCCTGAAGTGACACAAAAATAGGATTTAAAAAAAAAAAAAAGTGTGACAGATCTGATTTCTTTAAGGGCTGTCCGAACGGGTCTGCGTCACTTTTATATCGTAGATCGGATACATATCCGATATGCGGTCATGCGACTTGAACGAGAACAGGCTGATCGGAATTTATGCTTATTTATTTATTTATTTATTCTTCTGAACCTCAACAATGCAGCCGACTAACTGCTTGTCATACTCCAGAGCAAAATTCTGAGCATGTTGAAATAAATTAGTGCTCGCAGTATCTCATGATGTGTTTTAACACAAATGATGTGAGCAAAAGATTGATCGATGGAAAATAATCAGAATTGAACAATGTGGTTTGTAATGTGAACATAGCCACAAAGTACCGCAGTACTAGAATATTGGAAACCGTATTATACCAGCATCAAACAATACTTTTTTTATTTTATTTAATTTTTTTTATGTCCGTATAATCTGTCTCTAAACACAGCGCACTCAGCAGTGACGTGTGTGTGTGTGAGAAAGAAATGTGGAAGAGAAAAAACTGAGTTTGTAATATGAGCCACAACAAGTTTTTAATGAATCACGAGCAACAGTAGGATTTGCAGAACACTTTTTTTTTATTTAATTCAAAAACTAGACTCAAAGAGAGAGCAGCAGCAGCAAAGATCTGGAAAAATTTTGGGGCAAAAAATGTGCCTCTGGTTCAGAGCGAAGTTGTCACAGTATCAAAATTCATAATAGTCTCAGTATCGAAGCAAAAAGTATCATGACAACACTCTACTTCAATACTTAAATTAAAATATTTATACACAGTGTATTTTTAACCCCACTTTAAACATAGGGTGAATATTTTCAGTTGATATGTGAAGGTGATTATTTGTAAAACACTTAGAGATGCTAACATTTGCAAGTCGGTTTCAGGAATTAAAAAAGAAAAATATAATTTTTACCTCCTTTTGCTAAATACTATTCTTTCTTTGTACTGTTTAGCTTGATAATGATGTGAAGACAGCGACCTATATGACGTCAAATAGAAGGACATCTGAGACAACCGTCTCCCCTGTGAACAAACAGAAGAGGCAACTCCAGAAGAAATCACCTAATAGGCAGAAACCTAAAGGTGAAGACTGTCTTTGTAAGATGGGCGTTTGTTAGAGTGCAGCCTGGGGTTAAATAACAGCAAATCTCCATCTCACACATGCAGCTTTCTGTTAATGTCCTTTTAATTAATTTGGATATGGCTTTGAGTTGATTTAAGTTGGATTAAAAATGTCAGAAGAGTTCATTAGGCAGCTTGCCAGCGCCTGACCAGTCCCAGTAGACTTGAGTATGAGCAAGAATCATGATTTTCCTGTGTGAACATCATGAAATGACTTTCGTGGGTTGTTTAAATGTGAGGAACAAAATAATGAAATGTTGAAATTGTTGTGGAAATGAAGAATGATTTCTAAACTCTACAGCCTGTGAGCCCTCCTTACATAAAAAATTAAATAAAATCAGGATGCAGGCGTGCATGACAAAATGTAAATACGGTTGGATTTTAAGATCTGAGGATTTTAAAACTACAAGCTGCATATTATTTACACCCAAACATTACTTTTGTTCTGGGTAATTGTTTAAGGTCGCTGTAAGAGAAAGTTACTGATGTCTGGGTACATATACATACAGGTAGCTCCATGTAGTTATGTCTGAGGCATTGTGTGATAGTTTGATGTGATTTTTAGATTCTTTTCAATCACCATCAAGATTAAAAACGAAGTATTACAGAAGAACAAATAGTCAAGGGTATTGCTATTCAAAATGCTCTTTATTATGCTTTATTACCCCCTTCATGAAGTAAAATAGAGGAAGCTGTGGCTTCGGGTTTTTTGTCTTGTTTTATTTATAAGTTACTGTTTTTTAGGAAGGTACCCGTCAAGTACAGTACCAGTCAAAGGTTTGGACAAATTCAGTGTTTTTTGTTTTAGTGATTTATTTTCTACATTCTTGAATTTCAGTGGAGATTTCAAATGGAGATTTATGGAGACCTATGAAATAACACATATAGAATTAAGTAATAAAACAGTAAGTTACCTTGATGTTTAAAACACCAAGGTTAGCTGTTCTGAAATAGTTCTTGCAAGAAAAGTATTGTCGGGTACATTTACAAAACCCATGAAGCACATTTACGGCATTTAGCAGACACCCTTGTCCAGAGTTACTTACATTTGATCTCATTATACATCTGGGCAGTTGAGGGTTAAGGGCCTTGCTCAAGGGCTGAACAGTGGTAGCTTGGTGGTGGTGGGTTTGACCATAGGACCTTCTGGTCAGCAGTCCAATAAGCTACCCCTGCCACAAGCACCATGATGAAACTGGCTCTCATGAAGACCATCCCAGGAAAGCAAGACCAAGACTTACCTCTGCTGCAGAGGAGAAGTTCATTTAGAGTTTCCAGCCTCAAAAATCACCAATTAACAAACAACACATCAGATTAGAGCCGTTATGAAGACTTTACAGAGAATAAGATACATCTCAATATCAACTGTTTAAAGGCGATTATTGTATATTTTGGACACCTTCAGCATTGTTTTACAATGTAGAGAGAAATAAAATCAGGAAGGACCATGGAGTTAGAAGGTTTGTGTGTGTAAACCTAATTTATTTATTTTTTTTGTCTGCTTTTGATATTTCCTTATCCTTGTACAGCCCTGAGCTTTAGAATCCTGCCAGCTGTGAAAGCAGACTCGGTTGGGTTTCAAGAATGCCAGCTGTTACAGTGACCAAGAGCTGACTTTCCAGCCTGGAGATGCACTATTGTTTCATATGTAGTACTCAAATCATTAACGTGTCCTCATTAGCTGAACAGAACTCTGTCTTTATTAAGCACTAGAGCACAGTAACTCTAGAGCATGTGCTGGACCCCATACCCTTGAGCTTTCTATTGTTGCCTTTAGTTTGTGCTATTGATGTCCCATCCGGAGGACACTGGCGTTTGCCTCTGATTTTGCATAATTTAAGAACCTTTCATAAATAAATTTCATCACACTGAATCCCCCACCTGTCGGGTTTCTTCCTCCAGACCTGAACAACAGCGTCTTGCAAGTCTTCCCCTGCTCATCGTGTACGCTGTCCTTCACAGCACAAATTTATCTCCACAAGCACATCCGAGGGTGCCATTATGAGGAATATGTAAGATTACTTAAAGCAGGAGAGGTTAAATACGAGAACCTTGCAAAATCTGAGCAAAAGTCCTCTGGAAGTAACAAATCTCCAAAAGTAATGAAGAAACTAAACTGCCAGTGCTCAGATTGTGGGAAGAGATTTACTCAACCAAGTCATCTGGAAATACACCAGCGTGTTCACACAGGAGAAAAACCGTATCAGTGTTCAATGTGTGGGAAGAGTTTTACGCAGAAGAGTCATCTCCGGACACACCAGCGCATTCACACTGGAGAAAGACCGCATAGTTGTTCAGAGTGTGGAAAGAGCTTTACTAATAACAGCGGCCTTCAATCACATCTGCGCATCCACACGGGAGAAAAGCCACATCAGTGTTTGGAGTGCGGGAAGAGTTTCACCCGACATAATACTCTTCTGATACACCAGCGTGTTCACACTGGAGAACAACCATATTACTGCTCACAGTGCGGAAAGAGTTTCAGCTACCAAACTAGTTTGGTGCTACACCAGCGCATTCACACAGGAGCCAAACCCTACCCATGCTCGGAGTGCGGGAAAAGTTTCAGTCGACACAACAGTCTCCAAATACATCTGCGCATTCACACCGGAGTGAAGCCTTATTCCTGCTCCAAGTGTGGAAAGAGTTTTACTCACAGCAATGGCCTCCAAAAACATCAGCACAGTCATGCGGGATTGAAGCCACATCACTGCTCACAGTGTGGGAAGAGTTTCAGCAGCAAATCTTCTCTTAAGAACCATCAGCGCACTCACACAGGCGAGAAGCCGTATCAGTGCTCTCAGTGTGGGAAGGGTTTTGGTCGAGAAAGTCATCTTAAACTGCACCAGCGCGTTCACACAGGAGAGAAACCCTATCAGTGCTCGGTGTGCGAGATGTGTTTCAGGCAACAGAGTCAGCTTCGACGACATCAGCGCACTCACACGGGAGAGAAGCCGTATCTGTGCTCGCACTGCGATAAACGATTCGCAGATGCCGGCGCTCTGAAAATACACGAGCGTGTTCACACAGGTGAGAAACCATATCGGTGCACTGTGTGTGAAAAGAGTTTTACCCAGCTGGGTAATCTGCAAGTCCACCAGCAGCGCGTTCACATAGGAGAGAAGCCGTATAGCTGCTCAGAGTGTGGGAAGAGTTTCAGTGATGGCCATTATCTCAAAATACACCAGCGCTTCCATACAGGAGAGAAACCACATCAGTGCTTGGAGTGTGGGAGGAGTTTTACTGTGCGGAGTCACCTTCGAACTCACCAGCGCATTCACACAGGAGAGCGGCCCTGTTACTGCTCACAGTGTGGAAAAAGCTTCAGAACACAGAATTGTCTCAAAATACACAGCCGCGTTCACAGCGGAGAGAAGCCGTATCAGTGCTCACAGTGTGGGAAGCGATTTACTGTCCAAAGTCATCTCAGAAGACACCAGCGTATTCACACCGGCGAGTAGCCTATATCATGATGACTCACAGACGAGGTGGACTTACGAACCTTTCGGAGCAGGACAAGTGTCGCTCCTCAGAGTGGGGACGAAACTGTGTCAGGTTGAAAATGTAAAGTTCAGTCACTTAGCGCACAGGTTCCCAACCCTGGATCTGTAGGACACTCTGTCCTGCACATTTTAGTTTTTTCTCTGATATATTTTTACACTATTTAATTCTGAAATGCTGTTGAGTTGAATCATGTGTGTTGGGAACTGGGAAAACTGTGACTTAAGAGGTTCGGTGTGTGTGTGTGTATAAAACTGTTAAAAAGTGCTAGCTAAACTTTGACTATAATGACTACCTCAGATTAGGAAACAAGAGGCTTGGTAACTTTGGTCTTCACCTTTTGGTTACTTTGAGAGTGAGTCAAAAATTATCTGCACTCTGGCTGTAGAATTTTAGTCAACTTTGTTTTGTCAAGACAAATACAGCACTATTTTATACAATCTCTATGCTTTTCAATACAGTTTGTCCATCTGTAAACAAGCTTTTGTATTCCCTAGTTTAAAATATTTTAGGCTGAGCGTGAGCCACGATTGCACCGGTCTCTGAACTTCTTCATGAGAATCTTCATCCTCATAGGGCTGCTTTCAGACAACAAACCGGTGCAAGTCTAGAGCAAGATCAGGGCTTAAAGGGAAGGATGCTTTAACACCTCCAGCTGATGATTTAGGTTTTTTAACTTTTGCTCGGTCACCGATTGAGGATGTTTCCGTTCCATACTCTGCCGTTTACTCTCAGGCTCGTAGTGATGAATCCATGTCTTGTCATCAGTAATGGTTCTTTATAAGAAAATTTGACCGTCCTTAGAGTATTGGTTCGAAATTTTGTTTGCAGATATGTTTGTACCCATCGCACACAAATCACTGCACGCTGCTCTTCTTTCAGGAAAATCACAAGTGGGGCATCCATATTTGCTCGCACCATAGTTACAAATGGACACATTCACACCTGAACAGCAGTGACTGTAAAGACCGTAGTCTTGAACGGAAAGCACTGATAAGACAGTGCGGCCAACAGAAGGTTGGATAATTTTTGACTCGCCCACATACTTTTTATTTGTCATTAAATCTGAATTTGAAAAGTCTCTTAAATTTACCTTTTTACAGTTCTCACGGTACTTTTATTAATTTCTTCTTCACAAAATTCTCTATGAACATTTGACCTTTCCTTCCAAAAGTGTGTGTGTGTGTGGGGGGGGGCTGTATATTAAGTGTAAAAGGACTCTGGTTGTCATACTGCACTCTCAGTTCCATTATTTTGGCCCTAGTTGCCAACTTTTCCTGGTATTGGGAAATGGTGTTTCTAGGATCATGAGGAATCATTTTCTCATGTAAAGGAAAAGGAAAAGGAAACTGCCATAATTATAGGTGGAAACATTTAAGGTGTTCAGTTCTGTCTATATAAAGAATTTCCTACTGCTATGTTTACCATTTAAGCAAATTTCAGCACATTATTATTATTAGCCTAGAAGGCACTATGGATCAAACTGGGAAAAATAAATCAATAGAATCAAAACATTCATGGAGTTAATTTATTTCATTAACTTTTACAATATAAGATTTACAAATTACCAAAATTTACAAATGTACCACAGTCCATATTTGCATAGGTATAGGAAAACACAATCACATGTATTTATTTAATTTTTTTTACCCAAAGCTTAAAAAAGACCAGTCCAAAGCCGATACTTTGCATAGGATACAAGCTCCTTGACTTATCTTGACCATTGTTCATATTAGTTCTTAGTGTCTAATTGGTGTTTGTTCAGACCAAGGCTGATGTCAACGTTGCTGTAGATGACCATGGTGATTAAGCTCTGGTCTCTGGTGGGAGAATTTTTTTAAATTATTTTTTACAAACTGACCCTGATTTAACCCCACAAAGTGTGCCCTAAGTTCTCTGAGAACCTGAGGCCACTTGCAGGATAAATGATACATGGATGGATGGATGGACACTCTTGTTATAAATGTTTTTTTTTATAAAAGAAAGAGGCTTGAATGGAAAAGTAAATTTGATCAGGCACAGATAAAAAGAAATTATACCTTAACACAATCAATAGAATCTAACAGAATGTGTTCTATGCATATTGTTGCTCATTAAAATAACTTTTGCTAAAAAAGTTCCATTTTCTCTGTTATTAAAATTTTTTAATGAATGTCTTAGGTTTCATACAGTTTATTTTTAAGATAGCTTGCATTTAAATAAATTCTTGCATTAATGCTTGTACAGTACACAAGAGATGATGCAAATTAGTAATAAAATTCTTTTTTAATAATAAAATTACTAATAAAATAGTGTTTTTATTTTTAATTTTTCATTAAGTGACCTTGTTCCCTTTCTATTTCTACTTACATTTCTAGAGATTTCCTGGTTCTTCTTTTTTTCTTCCCTGAAGAGAGAACAGTCATACAGCAAAGACTTTAAATCAGTGTTGGAGAAAAAATATTGTAGCTTATTGTAAGATAAATGTACATACATGTCAGAAAAACAAAGGTGCCAAAACCCAGGAAAATCAGCAGGATTGATATAACGGTTATAGGAATCATATAATTCACCTTATAATGAGAACATTTAGAATTAGTTACAAAACAGTGATATTCAGTACATAATCCAGACTTTCTGTCAAGAGTCATGCATACTTACAGCTATATCATTCTCTGGAGTCCAGTTGTTAGTGAAGCCGTGTTCACCATTTTTTATAACCAAAAGAGAAACAAATTAAAAGTGACATTGTAAATGTTTTTTGGAGTTTATATCATTATATTTTACAGTCATAAAGTATAATAAATAATTAAAAGCAGCTATAAGTTAGAGGTGGCACAATTTTAGGCATGACTTTTGCTGTACCATGTGTTGGTCCAGTGTGCCATGGATCCATTGTTACCAGCTCAGTGGTACTTGGTAATAAAGAATTCACTATAGTTCGTGAAGGTTCTGTTTAAAAAAAAAAAAAAAGAGTTACTTTTGTATTTGGTACTGTTTTGAATATATCTAATACCTGTGTAATCACACTTTAAACATACATGCTAGTCTAAACAGGCTTGATTGGCATAACAGAAAAATTATTGCCTGATTAGCAGGACATCATCAAATCCTGAGGAAGCAAAATGATCTGTCCTGTGTAGGTATGAGGAATGGGTTGCATTCTCATGTAGATCAGTGTGGCACTAGCCAATAGTAGGCATCATGTGAGCTCATGTATGTGAAAGAGGGCAAATCTGACTTTTTTTCTTCTCAGGATGTGCTGTTTTAGACAAAGAATTTAATTATTACTGTCTAACACAATGAATTGTTCTGTTTTATTATTGTTATTTTTCATATTTTGAACTGATTAAGATTGATAGACTTAAAGCACATTACAGTGATGATACTCTGTGCCACAGTAAAACGTCGGAAGGGTGCAAATGGTTTGGTACGTCTGTGAATGACGATCCCGGCTCGAGGTGGCTCGGACTCACTGCAGTTGTTCCCATGAACATTTAGAGAGTGGAACACCTGATCCTTGAAAATTAACAGACAACTTGTCAACATGTAGATGAGACACATCTGTCTGTGGGAACTGTACACACAAATACCACTTGCACATTATATGAACTTTATAGATCCTCTTTAAATCCCCTGTCAAATGTCCAGATTTGACTTGAACAACCCTTTTATTCAGTGATATGGCATGGGTAATATTTTTTGAGGAAGCCAGCTGAGGTGGTCTATATGTCCTTTTTTTTATTTTATCAGTGTGTGCGTGTGTTTGTTTTGTACAGTACATCATACAGTATGTCACTGCGTTAACAGCCAGACAAACTTCTAGAGTGCCTTATAATAACCTGCATGTGAGTCAGTAAACGGAAGCATTGACTGCGGTATGTGTATGTCCATTTACTGACTCGCACGCGGACGGTTCTCAACATTTAATTTATGAAACTCCTCTTCCAAATGCATGTCCAGCAAAGACACAGTAATAAATAAAAGAAGCCTTTCATTTACATTCGTATCAAAATTATCAGTAGGCTACATGTATTCAACGCGTGACTTATAAGTCCAATTATATGAACTTAACAAATTCTTTCCATACAGTACCTATTTTGTGTTTAAACAGGCACATTAAAATTACCACAAACAACCATGGCACAATAAGCAATATAAGAGTCATGACCATTAAAACAATAGCTGAAGTGTAGCAGTATCAGTGAGCCACACCGGTTAATCCTTCATTTTTTTTTTTTTCCAAGGGAAGTCAAGTCCACCTTTCCTTCCCTTAGTATGGTTCTGACAAATCACAGTTTAATGACTCTATAAAGATAGATCTTATCTGATTGGTTATTTTATTTATTTATTTTTTTTAAAAAGGAAATCCAACTGGCTCTTTTTTGGGGGGTGGACAATTTTGCGCACTGTAAAAAAAGTTTAAAATACAGAGACGTGAGCAACAGCACAGAGGAGTTTATTATCGAAACAAAGATGTTAAACAAAGTGAGGTACAGCCATAGCCAAAAGTTTTGAGAATGACACAAATATTAATTTTTACAAAGTCTGCTGCCTCTGTTTTTAGGAATGCAATTTGCATGTACTGATCAGATGATTTGCAAGTAATTGCAAAGTCCCTCTTTCCCTTGAAAATGAACTTTAAAAAAATAAAGAAATAAATTACACGGTTTTGTCTTATTGAACTGAACTTCAAAATGGAAATCATTGTAACATTTTTAAAACTGTCCAAACTGATTTCTCCAGAATATTAAATCTGTAGTGAGTATCATGAAACAGTAGCAAAGAAATGTTTCATAATTGTGTTATGTTTAGTTAGATAGGGAAGTAGTATTTTTAGCACTGCAGTAGCACATGACGTTAACGTTGCTTAACAAATGAAATACTTTTTGAAATAATACAAAACGCACTCAAAGTTACATTTCCCTTATGAATTTTTTAAAATTGCAATCTTATTTCCAAATGAAGGCTATAATGTATGTGTTGTATTATGGCCTTTCAGTATTAAAATTGTGGTTGTTGGAGTGAATACATACCTTTCGTAATGATTAAGTCGACTATGACTTTTTCATCATTGAACCATCCAGGAACATGCACACGACAGCCATATTTTCCAGAGTCTTCCTGAGTAGTGCTGAGGATTGTCAAAGATGCATCTCCTCTCTGTAATTCTCCATCTAGCTGATATCTCTGTGATACTTGCCTCACCACTATATCGCCATCCGAGGCAATAATTTCATCACCACACCCAGAATATGGAATATCTCCCCTCATCCAACATATAACACATTTCCCATGATAAGATAAGTTATATTTGCACGGCAGAGTGATGTTCTGTCCACTGAAGACTTCAACAGTTTTGCACCTGCTTGGACAGACTAAAGAGGGATGTGAAGGAGAATGTTATGATAGATATTGGATAGCAGTAATGATTTTTTAAATGGTGTTACATTAAATGTAGTAGGTCAGAAAAAAGGGTCACTGGTTGCGAAAAAAAATTGTTTTAAGCAATTAATTAATATTATACGTGCAATACATCACACAAATTTTGTTTAAACTTCAAAAAAAATTTTTTTAAATGTTTGACTATTAATTTGTTTTCTATTGTCTGTTAAAGTAATCCTGTTTATAGAGAGCATATTTGTAATGTAAGTGATTTTTAAAAATTTTGTAAGAACATGAAACAAAATAATTAAAATGAATCAGTTACTGCATTTAACAACCCTGCACGATTGCTATGCAGTATGAACAGTAGCCTCAAATACTTTATTGACTTTTTGTTAATCGTGCCTACCTGTGAGACAGAGAAAGAGGCAGACTAAGGAGATCTGAGGATATAAACAACCCATGGCTTTGCTCTGACTGAAGAATCTCTTTACTTCTCTCTTCTTTATTTGAGGGTTTCACATTTAACGGAAACTACATGTGGCTTCCTGCCTGATGTCAGAGGAAATCATGTCATTCTATGCCTATACATTCTATGCATTTTTTATTAGATTAGCAAATATGGTTAATAATGTAGTTACAAAGACATTTTGACTTTATCAACAGAGAGTTCCTGAAACATTTTACATTTTTTCCCATAAGGACAAAACATAAAACTTAAATATAAAAAAAATATGAGTCATAATGTTGCTCCTCTAGAGCTAAATGCAACACTAGGTGCCAGTATTGGGCAATTTTTTTTTTAAATAAGATTTTTTTAAAATTAATTTATTTATATATATATATATATATATATATATATATATATATATATTTTTTTTTT
>JAQMYJ010000011.1:7186008-7198275 GCA_030014305.1 Clarias laeviceps | reverse complement strand
TTGTTGTTACGTAATTACCTAATTCCATATGTGTTATTTTGTAGTTTTGAAATCCCCAGTATTGTTGTAGAATGTAGAAAATAAATCACTAAACAAAAAAAAAGAAATTTACAAGTGTTATAAAACTTTTGAACGGTAGTGTAGGTTTTACAGTGCCATAGAGATGACGCTGTGTAGTCAGCATATATAGTGAAGAGTAATCAATCACTCACTGATCGTCTATACTGCTTTATCCTGTATTCAGGGTCGCAGGGGGCCTGGAGCCTATTCCAGGAGACTTAGGGTGCGAGGCGGGGTACATCCTGGACAGGGTGCTAATCCATCTCAGGGCATACACACACTAGGTCTCACACACTCTGCAGGTCTTTGGACTGTGGGAGGAAACCCACCAAGCCCGGGGAGAACATGTAAACTCCATGCACACAGAGACAGGAATTGAGCCTGGCCGGGAATCGAACCCTGGACTCTGGAGGTGCAAGGCGACAGTACTAACCACTACACCATCTGAGTAATCTGAGCAATCACATGATGTTAAATATACTGGAAGTAAGAATGAATGGGTGATACACATGTTCACCTACTTGTTAACACAGCTATCTAATCAGCCAATGACAAGCCAGCAACTTAGTGCATTTAAGCATGTAGACATGGTCAGCACGATCTGCCAAAGTTCAAACCGTGCATCAGAATGGGCAAAAAAGGTGATTTAAGTTATTTTGAACGTCTGAGGTTGGTATTTCTAAAACAGCTGATCTACTGAGAATGGTCTAAAAAAGAGAAAATATTCAATCGGCGCCAGTTTTTTTGGGACAAAGTGCCTTGTTGTTGCCAGAGTTCAGAGGATAATAGCCAGCCTGGTTTGGGTCATACGGAATTATGGCAGTTCTGAAGGCAAAAGGAGGTCTAACCCAGCACAATCAATGTGATCTTAAAAAAGAGGCCAGTAAGCTTAAGGGCCTAACAAAATCACCTTGGAGGAGACAAGGTTTCAACCACCAACTTTCTATCAGTAACTCAGCGCTTAACCCTCTGAGCTACCACTTTAGTTTGTTGTTAGTCTTTCCCCTGCTCCCGTCAGGGGGTCGCAACAGCGCACCATCCGATCTGCACATCGACTTGGCACAGGTTTTGCTCCGGATGCCCGTCCTGACACAACCTTCCTATTTTATCAGGTCTTGGGACCGGCACTGCATCCAGTGGCTGGGGTTTGAATCAAGGCCTTTCACATGGCAGACGAGAAACCTATCACTGAGCCATCAATGCCCACATTAGGTATTATTCACATATAAATTTTTTTTAGGAAGGTCAAATCTGAAGCCGTCTAACAGCAAATCCAAATGTCAAATGTACAACACTGCCATTTTTACAAATTGATTTATTTTTCTAGGTTAAAAAGATTTAGACCCGATATGTTACTCACTCATCTCTGTTTCCGGTGTTTCTGTAGACTGAAACGCAGTTGTTGTTGTTGATGCTGCTGTTGTTGCAGCTTTAAAAAAAACAAAAAACATTTGGGTTGGTGAATACTCCGCATTTAAGAACATAAACCGCATGACAAGCTTTAAACCTCATCCAGGTTACTTGCCTTTAACAACCTTTAAAGTGTAGGTCATCTTCTTGTCATTGAAAAGGCCATCTATGTTTATCCTGCAGCAATACGGTCCACCGTCTGTTTGTCGTATCCGCTGGATCCCCAGGTCCATTTGTCCAGAGAGAACATCTCCGATGAGTCTGTACCTGTCCGAGACCTTTGAGATGACCCCACTTTCGTCTGTCTGGACGATGATGTCATTACACCAGAAGGTTCCACAGTCTCGACCCCAGCAGACGTGGCTTATGCCATGCTGCTTAACCGAGTAATGACAGTTCAAAATCACAGTGCTACCCTCGGTTACCTTGAATGGTGTCTCTGATAATCTGGCAACTGTTGCAACATAAAGAAAAATAGTGAAAGTGAATTTCATGTTTTATGAAACAAGTAATTGGTAGCTACTGAACAAATAAGTTAAGTCATGAAGTAGTTGCTTAATGGAAGATAAATACTGTTAAAATGTTAACATAGCATGCAGATTTCTTTAATGAAATTTTAGTACAAAGGAGGCATTTGTCCATGCTCTTCTTAATTTCTTAAAAATGATGAATAGTTTTATTTACCTGGGATGTTGAAAACAAGAAATGAGCACAGGAAAGTCAAACAACGACAACTGGCAGCCATTCGGACTAGATTATAAGTTGTGGCTTGGCATGTAAGCCAGCATTGCATTGTGGTAGAGGCAGTCCTAGGCATGACAATGAAGGTTTGTGAAAATGCAGCTGTGTTCTCGAGACCTCAGTCTGTGACATCTCCAAGTGAGGCAGAGCTACTGAGTCCTTTACGAGCTCTCAACTGCTGATTAGGATTGAAGAGAGAATAAGGCCATTGTGAAATAACTTTCTGCAGAGGACATGATCCAGGAAAATGAAAAAACAACAACAACAACATCTATTAAGAGTTGTGAAAACTGGATCAGGACAGACTGGTCTTCTTTCTAATAAGAAACCAAAACCTAGAAGTGTGTCTGAATTTCATGCTTTACGTATCATATAGTGCATTACTTTACACGTCAGCCTTTTTTGGTGTTGTCCGAATTCTTACTGGAGAATCATATTTAATGAAAAGCACCTTATATTACTCATTAACCCAATGTAAGAGGGGAGTTCAAGTCTAATCGGAACTTCTGATTGTGCAGAATAACAGAACACAGTTAGTAGAGTAAAACTACCTTTATTTCTCTATATAATCCCCCGCTACACTAATGGGCTTATCCCAGCATTTCACTAATACTTGGATACCATCAAGGTAAGAAAGTTTTCTCAGTACGCTGGAGCTATGAGCATACTGCCTGCTTCATGTCTGAAACACTGGCCTCCCAGGAACTCCTTTAACCCTTTAAACTCTGCATGCAGATTGTATCTCAGCCATTTTACATACAGTAGTGTCAGTGCTGTACCTTACATACATAAGTCCATATAGTTTTGCAATCTCCAGTATTGTAATAACAGAGATTTCAAAACTATGAAATAACACACATGGACTTGTGTGATTAAATAACAACAACAACAATCACTTGATATTTTGAAAAAATGAAGGTCACTTGTTTGGGAACAGTTCTTGCAAGAACAGTATTGTCAAAACCCATCAAGCACCATGATGAAACTGGCTCTCATGAAGACCTTCCCAGGAAAGCGAGATCAAGACTTTATGAAGGCCGTTATGAAGGCTTTACAGATCATAAGTAGCACATCTGTACTCAATATCAACTGTTTAAATTAGATTATTGCATATTTGGATGCCAATGTACAGTACCACCAAATTATTTGGTCCATTTTTGTAAATTAGTTTGTAAATTAGTTTGTAAGATAAACTAAAAAAGTGTTCGGTGCATTAGATCAGCAGTGAACAAACTAACAGCAAACAATAGAGTGGAATTAAAAAAAGTCCCGGTCAAGACATTCTTATAAAAAATGTTCATTATAAGGACTAATATAAGAGAAAGACACAAATATAAACAACACATCCTCCACAGTGAGTACAACCGGCGAAGCATCTTGGCCGTGTACTTTTTTTTGTAAGCGGTAGTTTGTCTATGCGATGCCTTTAATGTGAGGATGGTCTCATTTTATTTATGCATGCAAATAAAATGCATGCATAAATAAAAAAGTGTGTGTGTGTGAGAGAGAGAGGGAGAGAGAGAGAGAGAGCGCAAGATTGCTGTGATAAAAAGAGAATAAATCTCACAGATAGCACCAGAGAAAGCATGAGAAACCAAATGCACGGTAGCATGCATACACAACCTAGATCTCCATAGCATGCACCATGATGACATAAATGCTCACCTCAAATCTACAGAGCTTGCATAAAAGGATGTGCAATGCATTTTAGTGTTTTTGTTGGAAATGCATATTCATGCAATTTACACATATGCATTGGGGTAAACAGTGTCACAGGGGTATGTTGAAAGCTTGATATCAATGTGGAAAGTCTTTGATTTTGTATCCAAAAAGAATGATCATGCCTGGTTATTTGGTTGTGATATTACAGTATCACTTAAGTAGAGATATGCGAATGGGATCGTAGGTGCTTCCACTAGTTTTAAAGGGATAATGGACTGAACATGTGGAAATCACTACAGCAAGGTCAGGACTGTACGGGGGATGTGGAAATAACTCCCAGCCAAATTCCTGTAAAGTGGTGTAGTGGATAGTATGAAGTTGTGCATTGTTATGCAAAAACAGAACGCCTTTGGTGATCAAACCAGGCCTTTTTTTTCACTCACCGAATGTGCACAGAAACCACTGCAGTGTAATTATTCACAGCCATCTTCAAAATATTTAAACTATTCAAGTGTAGCAAAGACTGAATCCATTTGCCTTTGTTCATAAGAAATTTCATCATAAGTCTCGGTTTGACTTGAATAAAAAAATCTTGTGTCAGCTAAACATTATATACTGTATGTTTACATGTATAATCAAAGTATAAAAAGCCAAAACTGGCTGTTGTTGATTTAATATATTTAACACCAATTGCATGGCATGAGTAAAGGATTTTGTTCACTTTCACCATGAGTTAACACCTATCTAACCAGTTCAAAATGTGTTAATCCATCTCAAGCAAACAATAATATTGTTATAAGCATACTGTATAATTGGTGGCACAGTGGCTTAGTGGTTAGCACTGTCGTCTTGCTTCTTCAGGGTCCAGGTTCGATTCCTATCTCGAGCTCTTAACCGTTGATGAGGATTGAAGAGAGAATAAGGCCATTGTGAAAGAGCTTTCTGTAGAGGCCATGATCCAGGAAAAAGAAAAAAAAAATCCATCAAGAGTTGTGAAAACTGGATAAGGACAGACTGATCTTTTTTCTAATAAGAAATCAAAATCTAGAAGGTTAAATTTCATGCATTACTTACCATGTAGTGCATTACTTTACACGTCAGCCTTTGTGGGTGATGTCCGAATTCTTAGTGGACAATCATATTGTGTGCATGGAGTTTGCATGTTCTCTCCGTGCTTGGTGGGTTTCCTCCAGGTACTTTGGTTTCCTCCCACAGTCCAAAGACATGCAGATTAGACGTTCCCAAATCACCCGTAGTGTGTGAATGAGCGTGTGTAAATGTTGACCGGCGGTCCTACCTTGGTCGTAAAATGGGAATAAATACAATGGTAATCACCACTGGCCTCCATTTTCCTCCAGGTTCCCAGATGGATGGATGGATGGATGGATGGATGGAAGTATATAATTGAGACTAACAATGAGGAGATATTTTTCTGATCTTAAAGTGTCTCGTGTCAGTGAAACTGCACCTTAGATTCCTATTCCTGGCTGACAGGAGTGGAATCTTATATGGTATTTGGCTGTTGTAGCCCATCCATCTCAAGATTTGGCATGTTGTGCATTATGAAATGCTTTTCTGTTCACCATGGTTGTAAAGAGTATCTATTTGAGTTACACTAGCCTTTCTGTTTGCTTGAACCAGCCTGGCCATTCTCCTTTACATCAATGAAAAAGCACCATCATAGAATCAGCACTGAGCACATATTGTGTTTGGATGATTGTTCATTCTCAGCACAGCAGTGACACTGTCTGTGTGTTCAGTCCTGAGTATATGAGTGTATCAGGCACAGCAGCACTGCTTGGGGTTTTAAACATTGTTTACACACTTACTGTCGTTTTTTTTATTTTTTTTATACGCATCTACCTTGCTGGCGCCACTTGTGGGTCTACGGTTAGAGAATATAAAGAATGTGCTTCCATACACAGTGTGTGCTATTCATCTTCGAGCTCTTCATCAATGTCATGCTCCAATAGTAATACTGCTGCTGGATGGATATTTTTGGCTAGATGACTATTCTCAACCCAGCAGTGACCCTAACCTGCTTAAAAAAATTACAATAATGCTCCACCACCTGATAGACAGTGCTGGTAAGAGTGATACATCTTACAGAATATATCAGGCGAGTGGTAGTGATGTTTTTTTTCCACCAGCAACTGTATACATATTGATAAAAACAAAACGGTTTATTTGGCCTGTACTGAATATAAAGTACAATAGTATATACTTTATAATATTCCGCACAGTGCCTATTACTCCAGCTAGAACATTAACAGGCCTACGAGTGCCTGGGAATTAATGAGAAAAAGCCCAAGTTTGGATAATTTAAAAATACAAATGCATCTTTGTTGCTATACTGAAACTATCTCTAATTAGACAATTATTTAACAAATATCAGTGCTTTGTATCAGTTAGTTAGGTGTCTGTTTTATGCAAAGTGGGGTTTGCTCTTTGTTGTTTTTCAGTATCATGACATTGCTGCTTCACTCTGTAGCATGTGTTAGATTGCTAACAATGCTTTCACTTAAAACTTAGTTATGTAAGCTCATTACAAAGAAAAAACAGGACAGTAGATTTATTTTTGTTTTTTTTGTGTTAGTAGGGTTATAACATGAGACAAATGAATCTTTCAAATTTTTTTCCCCTTGATAATGCTACCACTTGTTGAGCTCTAAAAGTCACTGCGGGTTTGGGGTATAGCTTAGCTTTGTAGACGTGGACAGGAATGGCACGTGGGAGTAAAATAAACTGAACTGTGACTAATCTTGCTAACGCATCTTTAAATATACTTAGTCATAATTTTTACATGTTCAAGAGTCACTTTCAGAAAGCACAAATTAAGAAGCTAAGAAAACATTACAGTTATCGGAATTGGGTTAAAATCTGTCCAACACGCTAATACTCTGGAAGCATAGTGCTGAACTGTTTTCAGCTTTGTAGATGAAATGTGGTTGGAAAGAAATTATGATTGTAAGCAGATATCAGTTGAACGTCGGCGAAGTTGCCCGGTAAAAAAAAAAAGTAAAAATAATAACTATGTTTAATAGTGAAAGTAAGAACATTTCCACACACATTTCCCTAACTTCCAAAGTTTTATAGTCTTAGATTCTATTTACAAGGTTTCAGACCTTAATCAACTCGTTAGATCTTATGCATGGCAACAGCTGTCATTAGTAAATGCCAATTTCAAAACTTTACAAATACTTTGACTTTTCAATCCTTGTGCACAAACTGCTGGAAGATTTAGCAGACTCAGGAGTGGTGGTGCACCGTTCCACTGTGCAGCGATGCGTGCACAGACAAGACCTTCTTGGAAGAGTCAGCAGAAGAAAACCTTACCTCATAAAATCCAACGTCAGAAGTATGAAACAGAACATCTACAGAAGCCTGATGCGTTTTGAAACCAAGTGCTGTGGACTGATAAAGTTAAAATAGAACTCTTTGGATGGAAAGAAGAATGGAGAATGGATTCCACTAAATACCAGGAAATTCTGGAAGCATACATCACACCATCTGTAAAAAAGCTGAAGCTGAAAAGAGGATGGCTTTAAGCAAGTGTGCTGAAGGTTTTGGAATGGCCATCACAGTTTCCCGATTTAAACATCACTGACAATTTGTGGGTAGATCTTAAAAGAGCTGTGCATGCAAGACGACCAAAGAATATTACAGAACTAGAAGTTTTTTGTAAGGAAGAATGGGAGAAAATCCCAAGTACAAGGATTTAAAGACTTTTATCTGGCTATAAAAAGCATTTGCAAGCTGTGATATCTGCCAGAGGGTGTTACTAAGCACTGATTATGTAGGGTGCCCAAACTTTTGCACAGTGCCACAATAATGTTTTTATTTTTTATCTTTGTTCAGTTTATGACATAAAAAGTATCTATGCATCAATGTTTGCAGAAGATATTGTGCATTTTTTCCATTTTCAAGAGAGACAGTGTTAACATCGTTTCAATTTAAAAATCTGTTATTTATGAAGTTGTACCTAAACTTCTGCATAAGACTGTATGAAGAATTTCCTACTGTTTTATCATTTAATCACAGCAAGTTCCAGCACATTAGCCTAGAAGGTGCAATGAATCAAACTGGGGAAAAATGCATCAATAGAATCAAAACAGTCATAAAGTTGAATTTTTTTTTATAATTTAAACTTTTACAATGTACGATTTACAAATGATCAACATTTACACATTTACAACTGTAACATTTACAAATGTCTTAATAGGTATAGGAAAATGCAAAACATTTATTTATTAAATGTTACATCCTATGCTGACACTTTGCATAGGATGTAAACTCCTTGAATTATCTTGACCATTGTTCATATTCATTCTCTGTGTCTAACTGGTAGACGTTCTCCACAACCATTGACCGGCTGTTCAGACCAAGGTTGACTTCTACGTTGTTGTAGATGGCCGAGGCATTTGTGTTCAGGTCTCTGGTGGGAGAGAATTGGATCCACATGTAAAACATATTTTATATACTGACTCTCAGTTAACCCCACCAAGGGAGTATCCCACCATGTGCCCTAAGTTCCATGAGTTCCTGAGGCCCCCTACGATCTTATACAGGATAAGCAATATGGATGATGCATGGATGGATGGACTCTCTGGTAGACACAGTATATGTATTATAAATGATTTCACATCACTGAAGAAGAGGAAAATAAATGGAAAAGTAGATTTGATCAGGCACAGATTAAAAAAAAGAGAAATTTTACGTTAACACAAGGTTACATCATAGAACGTGTTATACTGTCTGCGTATTGCAGTTTATTCTCTGTATTTGATGCTTTTGATTGCTTGAGTTAAGTTGGTTATTTGTAGGTTTTACTGAGGTCCACGTTCACCGGTACTTTTAAATGTTTTAATGGATGTCCTAAGGATTATAGTGGATAGGCTTCAATTTCCAGAAGTTAGTTTCCTGCAAACATATTAATAATTGTTTTTCTCCCCCTTATGTTAAATTTTTTTTATAGATTCTTATTTTTCATCAAATGGCCTTGTTACCTTTCTATTTGACTCAAATGGATGTAGATATACTTTCACTTACATTTCTAAAGATTCCCTGGTTCTTCTTTTTTTCTTCCCTGAAGAGAGAACAGTCATACAGGACAAGACTTTTTATAGCAACAGCAAAGACAAAGATCAGTGTTGAAAGAAAAATATTGGTGCTTATTGTAAGATAAATGTACTTACATATAAGAAAAACAACGGTGCCCAAACCCAGGATAATCAGCAGGATCGATATAAGAGTTATAGGAATAATATCATCTGTTCGCTCTTTCACCTTATAATGAGAACATTTAGAATTAGTAACAAAACAGTTATTGTTACAGAATTTCTGTCAGGATTTATGCATACTTACAGTTTTATCATTCTCTGGAGTCAAGTTGTTAGAGTCATTCCTTGTGCTAGAGACTACTAAATGATGAACACCAATGATGAATGGTGTTCATCATTTTTTTGATCCGAAAGAGAAACAAATTAAAGGTGACACTGTAAAATGTTGATCTATTTTTCTGGAGTTTCTATCATTACATTTTACAATCATAATACACAATAAATAATTAAAAGCAGCTATAAGATCCGAGGGTGAGTCAAAGATTAGCCACACTCTGGCTGAAGAATTTATTTAAATTAATTATTATTTTAAGACAAAAAATTTTTTTTTGACATGATGTTCATGCATTTCAATACATTTTGTCCATCTGTCAAGCAGCTTTCGTATTCCCTGATTAAAAATGTTTTGGGCTGAGCTGTAAGGCATGAATGCACCGCTGTCTTCACTTCTTCATCAAAAGTGAATTTTTGCTCTCGCAGGGCTGCTTTAAGGTGACCAAACAGGTAAATAATCAGGACAGTTGGGAGAATGTTATAACACCTCAAAACACCTCGTTTTGTAGATTGTTGACAGTGTGGGCAGAAGTGTGCGGACGTCATCAGCCGTCTTCTTGAGGACCTTCCTTGACCTTCTCTATCTATTCATACACACGTTTTTTCACCACAAAACAATTTCTCCTTACTGTGCACAAACTTTTCGATAAATAATGGCAAATAACGGTGCACCCCCAGACCACAAAAAAGAGTCACTGCATGCTGCACTTCTTTCATGCAAATCACAAGTGGTGCATCCATTTATGCTCATACTGCCCATGTACTTCAATGTTCACACCGGCACAGCAGTGACTAGGAAGATAGTAGTCTTCAATGGAAAGTGCTACAGTATGTGGACAACAGGAGTTTTAATAAAACTGGAGTGTGCATAATTTTGTCTCACCCTTGTAAAGTCATGACTTTATGCATTTTGATGTACCATTTGTTGATCCAGTGTGCCATGGATCCATTGTTACCAGCTCTGGGGTACTTGGTAATAAAGAATTCACTTCAGTTGATTCAGGTTCTGTATGTGAAAGAAAAAAATTATAATTTTTGGTACTGTTTTGAATATCTGTAACACCTGAAGCTACTCCTTTAAGTCTCCCATGGCGGCAAACTTAAAGGAATAGCTTCAGTTCGGATTATTACAAAACACTGAAACTGGAGACTCCTTCCGAAAACATGAATTAGTCATCATTTTTTATAAAACTGAGCGAAAACTAAACTGTTATCACTTTGTAAAACTGAATCAGTGGTCATCTTCTAGTAACACCTGTACGTAATATTCACAGGTAATTATATCATATGTGTACATTTCCAAGCTCTAGAGATCATAAGTTGAGATTCCTTCTAAAACTTAAAATCTGCAAATGATCTGAGTTTTTGGCCTTCACAAGCACACACACACACACACACACACACACTAAAAATCATTCAGTTCCTTTTCTAAACAGTTTTCCATTGATGGGCTGTTAAACCACTCATTCAAACCATACACAATAACTTCTTTAAAACTCGGGGTCTAGTTGTGCAACACTAAATTATGGATCGTGTAATTCAAAATGAGTCAACAGATTTCATCAGAAGTCAGGGGTGAAAGAAAATAAATCAGTGGAGCAAATTTTGTTGTAGGACCATCAAAATTAACTCTATAATACATGGACAATAAATGTTATAAAATTCTTCTTACTATTATTATTATTATTATTATAGTTGTTGTTAATAGGCTATAGGATAGTAAACTTCATTACAAAATGAATCACTACCTTTAGATGTGGTCTAAGGTTTAAGTAAGGGTTAAATATGGTTTCACATATGTCCCTCTTTAAAAGTAAATAAATAAATAAATAAGCAAACAGAAAGCGGGCCCTCTTTGCATTCATATTGTAGTTTTGTCTCAGCAAGACTTTTCTCAGCATGTCTCAGCATTATTAAACAAGGGGTGTTCAAGTCAAACCAGGACTTGTGATGAAATTTGTTGTGAATTAAGGTGAAAAAAGAATGACATTTTCAAAAACCTCAGGCACAGTGCTGAGATGAGACTCTTAGCTAAAGTAAACATTTGAGTTGTGGTAATGTTGTAATGAAGGCCGTATGTCTGTGAATGGCCAAGTGGAGAACCCACTGCGGTCGTTCTCGTGAACATTCAGCAAGTGGAGTTCCTGATCCTTGAAAATTGACAGATAAGTTGTGGCCAACTTGTCTGTGGGAACTGTGCACACAATAATTCACAAACACCACTTACACATTACAGGAACTCAGCTGGGAGTTATTCCACATTATCCCCTGTACAGTCTTGACCTCACCTCAAGCCATTTCCACATGTTTGGGAAATGAAAGGAGTTCAGACATGAAAATGTGGCCTCCAAGGAACTCCTTTAATTTCCCCCAAAACAATAATGCTATATTATTATTCATTTCCCAAAAATAATAATGCTATATTACCAGAAGACATGTCTGTTACACTACTACTGGATACCATCAAGGCCGAAAGTTTTCTCAGTATGCCAGAGCCATGATCAGACATGAAGCAGGTAGTTCGATCATGGCTCTAGTGTACTGAGAAAACCTTCTACCTTGATGGTATCCATGTAGTAGTGTAACTAACACGTCATCTGGTAATATAGCATTCTTTGTTACTTTCATCACTCTAGCGTTACAGATTTCTGAGAAACCTAATTTTGGACAATTTTTTTTTAAATGTCCAAAATAGTTTCTCCGGAAGATAAAATTCATAATGAGATTCATAATTTTTTCACAATAAATTATGTCATTGTGGCTTTAACCATAACATTTAAGAAGCAAAGAACTATTTCAAAGTTTAGATAAGGAAGTAGTATTCTCAACATTGCAGTAGCACATGATGTCAATGTTGCTGAATAAGTGGAATCCGTTTTACAAAACACACTAACTCAAAGTTACACTTCCCTTATGAATTTTTTAATCTTATTTCCAAATGAAGGCTATAATGTATGTGTTGTATTATGGCCTTTCAGTATTAAAATTGTGGTTGTTGGAG
>JAQMYJ010000011.1:7155156-7182689 GCA_030014305.1 Clarias laeviceps | reverse complement strand
CTGAGAGAGCTCGGCCAATCAGCTCTCTCTAGGCCTCCGGCTGTGAGAGGTAACAGCATCACCCAGGGATCGAACCAACGATCCCCGTATGATAGGGCAAGCGCTTTACCACTGCGCCACTCGGAGGCATGTATGTGTTTTTTAAACTGGTCTCTCGCATTAGAGTGAAAAGGAAAAAAAAACAGTTAAAAACTAAATAATTATTACACTTGTGTTAAAAAAAAGGAAAAATTAACATTCCATGTTTGTCCAAATAATGTAATAATTCGCTGTAATATATCATTACTAATGAACACCCACATGTGCTACAGGCATATGGGAAGGGGAGATGCTGCTGCTGCTGCTGTGGTGGCGTCTGGGGGCATTTTCCATTTCACTGCTGTCTTCACGTTTTTTGGCGCGCCGCAGTTCTAAGGGCAGAAAGACTTTAGTGCATAGCAAGCAAAGGGCCTCATGAGTCATCTTTTTCACTTCCACTCTTCCAGAGAGACACTGTCTGAGAGCTAAATTAAACTGCCATGCAGCAGAAGGAAATGTGGAAATTTCCACAACACGACAAACACAACTCTCTCGATTTTGCATATGATGTATTGAGTCATACTCAGTTTTAGCTTTTAATTTGATTTGGATTTCAAGCATTTTATAAGAATTGTTGAGAAAATCCTGCATAATAGAATAAAGTTTTAAAATCTGTCAATTCAATGTCGACGCTTCTTGAATTTTGTTGAGCCAAGGGGACAGAAAATGCATAAAAATGATTTGCCATGTTTTTTGTCATTCATAGAGTACTTTCACAAATGAAGCCATATAATGTTCCATCGACAAATTCCTTATTTAGCCAGAACATGGGCAATTCAAACTAATTAAAAATCTCTTTAAATCTTCATAACTTTAAACCACATTGCAATGCATTAATGTTAATAGCCAGAAAATAATTTGTAAAAAAAATTTAAACATTCAATCAAATCATGGTATATGAATAAGATGAGATCTGGCAATGGTGGCAATAAAAACAAAAAGGAGTCTTCTGTAAAGTTTCTTCACGTTGTACTATATTGAAAACTAATTTGATGATCTACCATATGTATTTAATTGCTTGTTGAAAATATGCATTCATTTCAAATCTTCCAAAAAGCTAATTTAAAACTTATAACAATGTGACAAACACGTCATTATTTAAAAAATTGTCATGCTTCTGTAGTGGATATCATGATGTGGACTTGGGAACACTTTGGTAAACGTTTGTCCATTAACACCATCTTAAAGACACCTACAGTACATCAATACTGTCCAGAGTTTTCAAAGACTTCTCTGGGTGCTGTCTCATCTGAGATGGACAATGGCACAGTTTTCTGGTCTGAGGAGTCAACATTTCAAATAGTATTTGGAAACAACGGCTTTCATGTTCTCTGGATTAAAGAGGAAAAGCACCATCCAAGCTGTTATCAGTGTCAGGTCTAAAAGCCAGCATCAGTCATGGTATGAGGGTGTGCAGTGCCCGTGGCATGGGTAAATTGCAAATCTGGGCACCATTAATACAGGAAAAAAATGCTTTTTGGAGCAATATAGCTCCATAGCTGACATCTAGATGGCATATTTTTCAAAGACACCCCTGTATTTTCCAGCAGGACAATGCTAAACCGCATTCTGCTCAGATTACACATGGATTCCTGCTAAACACAGAATCTGGGTGCTAGACTGGCCTGCCTGCTCCAAATGAGAATGTGTGGTGCATTATGAAGTGCAAAATGGCAATGAAGACCCTGTACAGTTGAACAGCTGAAGACCTCCATAATGGAAGAATCAGGGAAAATCAAAACAGAAATGACAGAAATAGTCATGTTACACAGACGTAAACAGTTAGGAAAATGTTGCATCTATCAGATTTAAAATGAGTGCATATTTTCAACAAACCATTAAATTCATGTGGTAAATCATCAAATAATGACTTAATGAGTTTTAAATATAGAAGAGAGTGAAAAGTCGCACAACAGATTTTTGGTCCTTTTGGTTTTATTGTCCATTCCTTCGCGGTTTCAACTTTTTTGGAATTGGAGTTGTATCTGAGAGCATTTAATTTGACCCACATTAGACCTTTATAGCACATCCATAAACAGTTTTAAAGCACTTCAGAAGGATTTACACAAGGCATACCAAGACTGATGGTTTTAGGAAGGTACAGTATTTTTCTTCTTCCTTAGTCAAAAGAGGGAAGGAACTGAATCATAGGATCTTATGGGTCATCTGTTCAAGTAACATGTCCACAACTTCAAAGTAACAGTTAAACCTAAGCATTTGCATACACCAAGGCTAAAATGTTCTTTGGTGGGGGTTTTGAGAGTCAATCAGAGTATCTGCTTTGTCCACATCAGAATTGATTTTAGGTCAGTTGTGTTAAAAAGTGGTTCAGATATTTACGTACACCAAATTGACTGTGTTTTTAACCCCGTCTGGAAGATTCCAAAAATTGATGTAATGCTTATAAGATGCTCCTGATTGGCTTTTTCTCATAATTAGGTGTTAATTGCTATCACTTTTGTTACTGTTAAATTACCTATTTAATACTGCTAGACCAACATAAATAAGCTGAAGGTGATCAACATGACAAAGATTGAGCTTCTTGCAGGTTTGCTCACAAGAATCTAAGTTAAACTGTTTGGCCTAAAAATCAGTGTTATGTATGAAGGAAAAAGGATGAGACATTTAATCTGAAGAATACTATTACAGCTGTGAAGCATGGGGCGGGTAATATCAAGTTGTTTGATTTTTTCCTGAAAAAGGCTGAAATAGAGGATCCCCCAAATGAACACAGTCAATATGTGGTTTCTTTATCCTAGGTGTATGTAAACGTTTGGCCTTAGTTGTATTATTTACAACTTGATTGTCTCATGATGTTCAAAGTTTTCACCCGTGACCTTGGTGTATTTATTGTATTTGCTGTTTAATAGGATCTAGAAATGAATGCTTATCTGATACTGGAGGTCACTAAGGAATCTAAGGTGTGCTAAGATTCTGAGTTACTTATCCAACGGTCAGTGGTTCGAGACCCAGCACTGTCAGTTTGCCCAGGTTGCTGTTGGACCCTTGATCAAGGCCCTTAACCCTATCTGCTCCAGGGGTGCTGTACAATGGCTGACCCTGTGCTATGACCCAGCCTACTTACAAAAAAGCTGGGATAGTGAAGAATAAATAATTTCACCGTGCAGTATTGTATATGTGACAAATAAAGGCTGAACTGAACTTTTCCCGAAAGCACTTTAAAACCCTTGAAACTCAAGCGCCACAGATACAGTACATGCCGGCAACACAGCATAGGTCAATGATGATAAAAAAAAAAGTGCTTATATAGAAGCCTTTCTGTTTGTGTATTGTGGATGATTCAGACTTCAAACTGTGTATTTGAGTTTTCGGATATGTCAGGTAGAACAAAAGTTATCATTACTTTTATAAAGGGTACATTTTACCAGAATATTAGAATGAAGTTGTAGAACTCTTAAAATGAGCATATGATTATTGTTAATATTATGAAAAATTTTTTTGGTCACAGAAACAACCAAAAACAACCATAGCAACACATGATTGTGTGTATTTGTGCTATTTCTTTGCCTTTGTGACCCAGTTTCAAATTTTTCGCTCAGTCATGTTTGGGGAAGTTCGTTAAAATGAACGAAAATTCAGTTCATCATATTGCCTATTTTGCACTAAAAAAAGGATATGTCATTCTATACTGCACAATCCTAAGACCTACATATGTTTATTAAAATAATAGCAAAATAAATAATTGCTAAAATGCTCTGTGCTTTAAGGGCTACGTTTTAAACATGCTTACATTAAAACTCTTGTTATCACTATGTACTGGATACTGTATATTCTACAACATTTTCCAAAAACAAATATATTGTATGTTTAGGTTAAACTCATTAAATATAATTAAGTACATTTACAGACTTTATAAAAAATATCTAACTCATATTTTTCACACACTGCACATACAGTACATACACTCAAACTTACTCCATATAAGTGCCAAGATTAAACCGGGGATGAAGATAATAGCTCCCACTCTCAGTACATTCAGGATAAAGGTTTCCAGTCTACTCTATATAAGCAAAAAAAAAAATCATTATAGTTTGAATAAAGTTCATTAGAGCTTGAATGTCTGTTTGTTTTAGGGCAATATGAAAAATGCATTCACACAAACCTCAGAATGCGCTCGCTGAACAGCTGAACTGTATCCTGAGTTCTGTCCTGATCCTGTATCCTGTATCCTGACAGGGACTTCTGAAATGAGTTGACATTGAGTTGATATAAGATTGGTTGAAATGGGTTGTTTGTTATATCTCATTTGTTCTGTCTTTCTCATAAACTCTGCGCATTGCGAAAAACACAGCTGGACCAGAATATTGATGGCATGGCAACAGACTTGGATGCTGTCTTAAGTGAGGATAATAAAGATAAATTCGTGTGTTTTTTACTCTATTTGCAATAGAGGTCTGTCTATCTCCATCTATCTATATTAAGTAGCTAAGTTAAGTTACAAGAAAAAAATGTAATGTCAGGAACATTATGTATATCACTCACTCATTTTATACCGCTTTATCCCATATACCGGGGTGCGGGGGGTGGGGGGTGTTTGGAGGGGGAGGCTGGAGCCTATACCAGGAGACTTAGGGCACGAGGTGGGTACATCCTGGGACACGGACACACATACACACACTTACACGCTCATTGACACACTGTGGGAAATTTGAATACACCAATTAGCCTAATCTGCACATCTTTGGACTGTGGAAGGAAACCGGAGGACCCGGAGGAAACACGCCAAGCAAAGGGAGAACATGCAAACAGACTCCAGGCGGGAATCAAACCCAGACCCTGGAGATGCAAGGTTAGAGAGTGTACACCACTAAGCCACCGTGCTGTCCATTATGTATACTATATAATCTTAAATTAAGAGACCTATGGTGTAATTGTACCTGATTTTGTCAGTGATCCATAACTATCTACTGGGATACATAAGAAAAAAAGTTAAAGAAAAAAAGCATATAAAGCACTCATAGGGATGTTCTGACTTACCTTGTATTTGCTTTGCTGTAGAAGTTGGGAATAATTTTGTGAGGTTGAGTATGTCTAGTCCTTTAAAAAGCAAACTCGAGTCAGATTCTGTAACTATCAGAATTAATTGTTATTTCTAATAACTGTTGGTCATAAACATGTTATTGTGTAATAATATTGGGGATGTACTTACCACCTGTAATGATTAGATAAACGCTGTAGCTAATGTCATTGAACAGTCCCTCTATCTCGATACGACATACATAAAATCCAGTGTCTGCTTTCTGTGCTGTCTTGATGGTGAGTGAAACATCTCCATGCTTGAGTTTACCGGGTAAACTGTATCTGTGTGACTCTCTATAGTTTACCGTCAGTCCATCAGTGGCGATGACTATACGTTTACAGTTGAACCAGGATTGATCTCTTCCCCAACAAACATTTGATATGCCGTAAGTACTGACATCATATTGACAGGGTAAAGTAACCATATCCCCAACTCGTCCGACCACTGTCATAATAGATCCTTCACACACTAGAGAAACAGTATAGAGGATTTACAGTAGTTGTCAGTTTGCACACAGATCAAGACTAGTAGCTGATAGATGGATAACCTCTAAAGAAAATGTACAGTACTTACATACAACCAAGATGTCTAATGTAATAAGAATCATGGAAGTCAGCATTTTCTCAGCAGTACAGTCTCTTAAGAATAAGCACTTGCTTATGGAGAAATGAGTTGCAAACTGAAAATAGTCCGACTACTTCTGTTTTCCATGAGTGTGGTTCACCAGTAGGAAAGATTTTTTTTAAACAGCTTGTGACATGCCATTTGAGTGGCTGTTTGTCCCAGTGCAGATTTGACTAATGGTATAACTCAAAGTGTTTTATACATGATATTCTTGTAAATATACTGTACAGTATAATGCAGTAATTAAAATGGCACATCAACATGTTAGAGCCGTGAACTGATTTTGATTTGGGGTGGGGCGAGTAAATACACATTACAACATTAACAATGCTTAAAGCATGTTGTCAGCTTATCTGGTGTAGATTATGTTTTGTCTTAAATACAGTACATTTATTTATTATTTTATTTATTATGTTTTTTTCTATTACCTTAAATAAAGGTGTCCCACCCAAGTTAGATAGATTTACTGATCTTAGAATTAAATATAATAATTCATATATACACTATTTGGTCAAAAACACAGTCTCAGTTGATCCTGGAATACTTGATGCCTGTTCCATCATCGAAGAAAAGCTTCACTGATGTTATATCCTGGTCGTTCAGTATATTCAGGTAGTCGGCTACAGTAACTTCATTTTATTACCACATAACATTGCAGAGGTCTTTTCTGTTCAAGTCTGTTCTCTTCTATTTTATTATATGGTACAGTATTTTAGTCTATTCAACTCATATTTCATTTTTGGGGTGTTATTCTATATTATTATATTTTGGTCTGGTTATTATATATTACTCTGGTCTAATCAATTCTCTCAGTTCCATACCATGCCATACAATACACGCTTTATCCTGTATACAGGGTCGCAGGGGGCCTGGAGCCTGTCCCAGGAGATTTAAAGCACAAGGTGGGGTACACCCCGTACAGAGTGCCAATCCATCACAAGGCAGACACACATGCACTCATACACTAATTCACATGATAATGGAATGCAGTTTAGCCTAATCTGCATGCCTTTGGACTGTGGGAGAAGCAGGAGCACCCGAAGGAATCCTACCAAGCAAGGGGACAATATGCAAACTCCGTGCACACAGACTCGAAGCGGGAATCAAATCCTCGACCCTGGAAGTGCAAGGCGACAGTGCTAACCACTAAGCTACCATGCTGTCCCTATACAATACAATACATCAAATTAACTCAAATCAAATATTTTCCCTTTAATATGCTAAATAATAATTGTGCACTCTGCATACTACTGCCAGCAATATCATATACTCACTCACTCACTCACTCACTCATTGTCTGTACTGCTTTATCATGTATACAGGGTCACGGGGGCCTGGAGTCTGTTCCAGGAGACTTAGGGCACAAGGTTCCAGTCCATCACAGGGGACACACAGGCACAAAATGTGGCCAATTTTGGAACACCAATTAGCATCTGCATGTCTTTGAACTGTGGAAGGAAACCCACCAAGCACAGGGAGAACATGCAAACTCCAAGCACACAGGCCCCAAGGCAGGAATCAAACCCTCGACCCTTGAGGTACAAGGCAACAATTCCAACCACTATGCCGCCATACCGTCACAATAGCAGTTGATACAATGGACAGTTGTACTGCATTCACCAACACATATGCTCTCTCTCTCTCTCTCTCTCTCTCTCTCTCTCTTACACACTTGTTCCTAAACATTGCCTACCCAAATGCATAACCGGTCACTTAGTGCAAAGTATAGATTCAGTAATGAATGAAAGAAGCATTAAGTGCAAGCTCAGTCAGAAGATGTTTAATTTACTTTTGTATGAAAAATAATCCGTAGACTAAATGATCCTTACATATGACTTACAAACCCAATTACATGAACTTGATATACACAAATACAGTACATTCTTCAATTCAATTCAATTCAATTTTATTTGTATAGCGCTTTTGACAGTGGTCAGCTTTACAGAATCAAAAGAAAATTAGGGAAATGTGTGTGAAATGTGAGAAAATGGGAATTAATCAAAATGGTCAGCTTATTCCTGGCGAGCAAGCTGAGGGCGGCAGTAGTGAGATGGCAACAGAAAGAAACCGTGAGAGGAAACTAGACTAAGGGAAACAGGGAAACCATCTTAATTTGGGTCAAATGTTTTTTTATGTACTTGGTGCTTATTTTCTGTGTGCAATAAAACAACTACTTAAATAAACTTACAAAGGCAGCTAAATCCAGGCAAAGACACAATGAGCAATATAAGAAGTCCTGCCAATGAGATCAAGTTTAGAACTACCTGTTGGCCGCTCAGTGTGGACGTCATTAAACACTCTGAATGCCTCGTTTTTTTCTTTCAAATCTTCACCCTCCATAATTGCACTTTGCATTAATTCTAATGCTTCCTTTGCTTTCACCAAGGGAAGCCAACTCGGCCTGGCTACTTTTCAGACATGACCCAATTCTTTAGTCCATGGTTGAAGTGGAATATAGACTTTTAGCACACATTCACCACATGACATTTATAAGAGCACTGTAAAATACTCGGTGGAAAACAGGGAATAGATGGCAGTCCACAACAGCACAGAAGAGTTTATTAGACAAGACAAAACTGTTAAATCAAGTGGTTTTTATTAAAAGGTCAAGTACTGTCTGACAAACAGGAAGTCAGACTTGCCTTGACCTCTGGGAGAAACCACCACTGATTAATGAATGAAGGTCATGAAACAATGATGGTCATTATAACTAATTTCTTCAACTACACATTTAACTGAAGCTAACTATGAGATTTAATTTACTGCGGCTTTAAAAATCATTGGGTAGGTTACAGTTTTGAGCATGGTCATCACAGATACCCAGATTCACAGATTTTTATAGGAATCAAAATTTTATGTTTAAGAGAAACCATGGATTTACTTTGCAATGGTTACATGTCACAATACAGTTAACTAAAGAATGAAATATAAACACAGTATTGGGACGTAATAGACAACAGGGTGATGTAATGAATCCCAATGGGACAGAAATTTATTGTTACTAACGTGAAATATTAAATAACTTTATAACTTATTTGCTTATAATCTGGCAATTAGTTGGATATTAAGTTGAATATCTAGACAATACTAACTTACTCCTCATCGCCTGTATCACTTTATCCTGTATTCAGGGTTGTCGGGCCCCCTGTAGCCTATCCCAGGAGACTTAGGGCATGAGGCAGGGTAGACCCTGGACAGGGTGGCAATCAGTCGCAGGACACACACATTCACACACTACGGGCAATTTGGGAACCCCAATAAGCTTAAATTACATGTCTTTGGACTGTGAGAGGAAACCGGAGTATCCAGAGAAAACCCACCAAGCATGAGGAGAACATGCAAACTCTATACATACAGAAACGAGAATCGAACCTAGCAGCAAGTTAAACCCAGACCCTGGAGGTGCAAGGCGACAGTTCTAACCACTAAGCCACCATGCCGCCGCCTAATAGGCAATGCAACCAATCGAAAAAAATGTTACTGTAAAAGAATTACAGTAAATACATTTTTTTTAATTATAAATTATGAATGAAGAATGGCTTGTATTTTTATAGTTTATAGTTATGCATAATATAAAAACGTCAGTTTCTATCACTTATGTCATAACAGATATAAGCAATTGGTCCTTCGTCATTCTTCTTTTTTCCTCTGCTATGAAATTTAACAGACCAAATCACAAAATATATTTGCTTTAAACACACCACAACATTTTCCATCCTGAAAACATTTGCTTGTCTAAAAGTTACAGCTTCATTGCTGACTGTTCCAAGTGCTGAAACTAGAGACACCTGCTCACAGAAAGTATTTATCATTCTCTAATTACGCATGATTTTTATAACTGTGTGGGTGGAGCAGCCACCAGCCAAGTCCTTATGTAAGTTGTTACTATAGAAATGATCACATATTAGAACAAGTACATTAATATAACCCTTGCAGCTTGAACTACTTTCCAAACATCAGTTAAAGATCATTGTCAGAGTCAGGCATCAAACTGTGCTGTAAATGAACGATAATGCTTATCATCTAACAATATTGTCTAGGCCTCAGCAGGGAGAAGATAATACTACGGAGGCAAAACCTTGTCCTGCTGAGTACATGGATGTGGAAGCTGTGAAAAAAAGGATTGTATTGTCAAGAGAAGAAATCCAATAAATCACCAGACTGTGCCATGATGTGTTAAAATACACTGGTTTTGTTTACCTGTCTAGACATAGTTTATCTATTGCCCCAAGGGTCTGTGTTTACGCTTACACTAAAAAACAGAGCCGTGATTTTGTATTGTGTGCAGTAAAAATGGACTACAGAATATTATCCTTAATACAATGAGTCCTCTATGCATTTTACCCAAACACTGATAAATCTCTAATGACTCTAATGAGGTCCAGTTACATTAGCCAGCAAAGTTATATTGAGTTTTGGGGTCTACAAGACAACTTACTATTTGTCCTGCCTGAGGTGGTTTATGCAGTACTGCAGAACATCCTAACACTGGTTCCTTGAGTCATGTGCATGCTAATGTTTTCTTTGCTTGAACACACCCATATCAACAGGAGAAGAACTCCAGTCATGTGTGGTAAACCAGGTAAAACAAAAATAAACATGACATGGGTGATCAGGGTTGTAAATGACTTCACTACTAGATTAATCTTGTTCTGTAGTGTTTGGCCAACATGCTTAATTACCAGTCACTAGTCCCAGTACTGGGCAGCATTTTGGCTTAACAGTTAGCACCGTCTCCTTGCACCTCCAGGGTCCGGGTTTGATTCCCAGCCATTTTTGATTCCCACCTCTGTGTGCATAGTGTGTGTGTAATGGTTGTGTGCCCTGTGATGGGTTGGGACCCTGTCCAGGGTGTACCCTGCCTCATGTCCTAAGTCTCCTGAGATTTGCTCCAGGCTCCCCACAACCCTGTATACAGGATAAAGTGGTGTAGATGATGAATAAGTAGGTGAGTGAGTAGTCCCAGTACTACTGCTAGTTCTCTACACTAAGTGCACTAACTAACTAACTCTGAAGTTTACCAAAGAGAGCATGACCATCATCAGGCACTATATAATCATGAAGGCAATGCTATACTGAGATTTTGACACAGAATAAAGTTGACAACACCCTCACGCTACTCCCAACATTTTTAAATTTTATTTTGTGTCCAAGTGCAGTGTCTGTTCTGTAGTAACTGTACTGTAGCAGTGTGGGAGATGAACCTGTTTAGAGGAGTGATTCTGTTAGTGTGTGTGTGTGTGTGTGTGCTCCCCCTGCTCCTGATTCTTCCCTCATCTAACACCATTTTTTCCCTACAGCTTTGTTCCTTATCATAACGTGTTATTTTTATATGAATATTTTTGGACTGTGGAATAAATCATTGGAGTTTCCATTATTTCTTATGAGGAAATTCACTGTGATATACAAGTGTTTTGATATACAAGCATGCTTCCAGAATGAATTATGCTCTCAATCCAAGGTTTAAGTGTATTTCTCTATATAACCCCCTTTTACACTAATGCACTTATACCAGTGTTTCACTAGTGCCTGGATATCATCAAGGTAGAAAGTTTTCCCAGTACAACGGAAATATTGATTAAACTGCCTACTTCACATCTGAAACACTGGCCTCCCAGGAACTTCAGTAATGTCCCAAACATGTGGAAATGGATTGGAGCGAAGACAGGACTGTACGGAGGACGTGGTAATAACTCCCAGCCGAGTTTCTATAATGTGTAAGTGGTGTTGATGATCGATTGTGTGTACAGTTCCCACAGACAAATGTGTCTCTTCTGCAAGTTGGTGATTTTCAAGGATCAGGTGTTCTACTTGCTGAATGTTGACAGAATGACAGCAGGGGCTCTGAGCCATTTCAGCCGGGATCATCATTCACGGATGAGCGGCCGTCCTTAAAAAGTTTGCACCATTCAAATGTTTTATGCAGCCAATAGTCTCATCACCGTACCATGCTTGAAGTCTTCTAAATGTCAATCGGTTTTATGCGTTCACTCGTGTTTTACTTGAACACCCCTCATACAATTCTGCAGAGCTGTAATCTCAGCCACCTTCTCTGCTACCTTTTCACACAGTTTCTGGGCAAGGAAGTATTTGTCATGGTACCTGAACTCTTCTTCCATAAAGTTAAAGAATTCATGAAACTTAGAAATAAATGAAATCCTGCCTATTTCTGCAGCTAAAACCAATTTGATGGAAAGTATTATCTTCTGCTGTGCCATGATGTTTCAGTAGTTAAAGGCTCTGGGTTAATGATCAGAAAGTCCAATAACCAGACAAAATAAAAGTAATAAAAGCATTTTTAAAGATGCATCACTTTTCACAAAGCAAAAGTAAATGTTTTCACTTTACTGTGGAACAAAACATAAATGTTTTTATTTTTTTATTCATAAGTACTGTAGATTAACTAGATTTACAATAAGCCTGCAGGTTTCCTTTGAGATTCTGTGCATCTACTGTAGAGGTGTATATGCAATTCTAGGTGTGAGTGCCATGTCCTACTAATGTAGAATAAATGAACATCAGATGGCAAATTATGTTGGCGGCCATGCGATGACATTTTAAGATCAAAGGAGGATTCTGTTTAACTGACAGTAAATGTCTCCAGACATACCCCCCCCCCTACCCCCCCCCCCACACATTTTCTACCCAACCAGTTAGCAGTATCTAACTTACCTATTCAGGACACGTGTCCACAGGTAGGAAATGTGGCTTGCAAATCTGAAGATATTCTTTTATTTTCTTTCATGTATAATGTAATAGAACAGAAATGGAACTGCTCAAGCATAGTTCAGATCCTCGAAAAAAGGATCCATCATCTACACTCCCTTCTTCTTTTGAGGCGTTAATTTTCATTTTTAACAATTTCATTTTCATTTTAGCAATTTCATTTAGGGTTTCGGAACTCTGAGATATAATGACCATCACGCCATTTTCCTTAATGTAACAGTTAGATTTTTGTCTTTTTTTTTTTTTTTTATGAAGATTTTTTATAAAGACATTTTGGTCGAGAACTAATACACAGGCTATAAACATGGTTTCTTCAAAATAGCACCATTAGGATGACCTTTAAAGATGCATCACTCCTTTTTCCTTTAATCTCATAGCTGAAATAATTTATTTATTATTATAATTTTTTTAACAAAATACATATTTATGCCATCTAGCTGATGCTTCAGGGCTTATTTTAACAGGATTTAGGAGACACCTGCAGGTTCTTGGAGGATTCTTTGCATCTATTATAGAAGGTGTATTTGCAATCTTATGTATGCATGACATGTACTATGCATTCGATTGTAAAAATAAATGAAAAAGGATCTCTCTCTCTCTCTCTCTCTCTCTCGTTCGCTTTGTCTCTCTCCTCTGCCTTTACCTCCTTTATTTCAATGCTTAATATAATTAGATACATTCACTTGCCCCCTTATGAATGAGACATCTGTGATTAAATGGACCCTCAAGAATACTTGTTACCATGCTAGGCTCATTTCAGTTGTATTCAAGTGCCATCATCAGTATATCCAGCCATTCTTAAAGCTATGCATTATAAATTCTACACAATTGTTTGCTGCTCCTCATCTAAATTCTGAATTGTCACATGTTAAAGCTACTTCCTACCGTTTTAATACTTCATCATATACTGTAACCCATATCTGGAATCTAATAACTGCAGTGTTGGTGGCATATAAAGACAATAACAGTACACAATATCTTTGTACTAATATTCTGAACAAAACCTTCACGCTTATGTGATATTCTTACTGTTATATGTGTTTTTCGTAAAAATGCTCTCCTTTACTCTATCAAGACAATTTACCCCTTAGGAGTTAGAATGCTAGTAATTGGTCAACATGTACAGTACAAAAAAAAAAATTTATTGAAACAAATTAATACAACTGTTTACGGTTGTTTTGCACCTTCAGGGTCCAGGTTCGATTTCCAGCCAGGTTTGATTCATTCCTCTGTGTGCATGGAGTTTGCATGTTCTCCCCATGTTTGGTGGGCTTCCTCCCAAAGTCCAAAGACATTAAGATTGCCAAATTGCCTGTAGTGTGTGTGCCCTGTGATGGATTGGCACCCTGTACCCCACCTCGTGCCCCAAGTCTCCAGGATAAAGCAGTAAAGACCATGGTGTTTAGGACATGAGATTATCCCTAAATCTATACAAGACTGTACATCACACATTTCAAACTATCTTTACTGTTATATCATCATCTATTTATTTATATGTCAGAGCACTCTCTATTAATCCTTGCACATGCACGTTTATGTACTGTATTACATATGTCTTATATGCTTTTTATTTGTTTATTACCCCACCCTCTCTGTTTCTCACTGGAGAAAATACTAAGTTACCGTCTTTTATAACTCTTTCTGATTCTTATTCTGATTAAAGACCATTTAAAATAATAGAAGTGGAACAATTTGCATCAGTGTTAAATATAGGATGGGGTGCTATCAAAAAAATAAAAAAATTATACTTGTTTATATAATTACACTAATTTGTAGATAATTGTCTTATCATATTTCATTTGAAAACGACTCATTATTTTTTGTCTAGAAATAATTAAGAAAATTTATATGAGGGCTGCCAATAATTTTATTTTTAAAGAATAACAGAACAAAATTGTGTGTGTAAAAAATACCTTATAATATATATACCTTATATAAATATACAGTACCTCTATATAATCCCCCGCTACACTAATGCACTTATCCCAGTGTTTCACTAGTGCTTGGATACCATCAGGGTAGAAAGTTTTCTCTGTAACCTGGAGCCATGATTGGACTGCTTCCTTTACATCTGAAACACTGGCCTCCCAGGAACTCTAAATGGCCCAAATATGTGGAAATGGCTTGGAGTTATGTCAGGACTATAAAGGGGATGTGGAAATAACTCCTACCTAAGTTCCTGTGTAATGTGCAAGTGTTGTTGGTGAATGGTTGTGTGTGCAGTTCCCACAGACAGATGTGTCTCTTCTGCAAGCTGGTGACAACTTATTTGTTGCATTTTTAATGTTCATGCATTTCAGTCTCTGAACGTTGACGGTAATGACTGCAGTGGGCTCCAAGCCACCTCTGCTGGACTGGTCATTCATGAATGTACAGCCTTCTTTAAAACGTTTGTACCATTCAAATGCAGGAGTCTCAGTATTCTGTAAATCAGTTTTGTAAATCTGAAAATTTTTATTACAAGTATGGAATAGAATAGAATAGAATAGAATAGAATAATATATGGTATTATAGTACTATATAATAATTTAACAACTAAGTTAGACAGTATGGAAATTAGCAATAAAAACAAAAAGGAGTCATTGGTAAAGTAGTAAAGTCTCTTCAGTATATTTAAAACACTCAAATGAATACATTATTTGATAATCTACCATGTGGATTTTATTGCTTGTTGAAAATATGCACTCATTTCAAATCTGGTGGCTGCAGCATCCTCCACAAAGTTTGGGACAGGGATCATTTAAGACTAATAACAATGAGACAAATATAAATTCGGAATACAGAATATAAATTCTGTAGTGGATATTATGATGTGAGCTCGGAAAAACCTAAGTAATCGTTTGTCCATTAACACCATTTGTTGCTGCATTTAGAACTGCGGCATAAGGCTTAAGGATGCCATACATTAATACTGTCCAGAGGTGACAAAGATTTCTCTGGTCTGTGTCTCTGAGATGGACAGTCCCATACTGAAAATAACTTTTGTGGTCAGACGAGTCAACATTATAGTTTTAGGAAATGACCTCTGTCATGTTTTTAGGATCAGAGAGGAAAAGGACCATCCAAGCTGTTAACTGTATCAGTTCCAAAAGGCAGCATCAGTCATGGTATGGGGGGTGCCAGTGCTTGTGGAATGGGTAAGTTGCATATCTGTGAGGGCACCATTAATGCAGAAAAATATATGCCTTTTGGAGCAACATATGCTGCCCCATCCAAACACCATCTTTTTTCAGAGACAGCCTGTATTTTCCAGCAGGACAATGCCAAACCGCATTCTGCTCAGATTACACATGCATGGCTGCTAAACACAGAGTATGGGTGCTAGACTGGCCTGCCTGCTCCAACTGAGTATGTGTGGTGCATTATGAAGTGCAAAATGTGGCAACGAAGACCCCATATAATTGTACAGCTGAAGACCTGCATAATGGAAGAATGAGGGAAAATTCCACTAGATAAACTTGACCAGCTGGTGTATTCATTGCCCAAAGGTTTAAAAAGTGTTATTAACAGAAATGGTGTGAAAAGTGTTATTAACAGAAATGATGATATACTGTACATTGGTAAACAAACAGTCAACTGTTTTTTGCCGTTTTTGGAGAATGTTGCATCCACCAGATTTGAAACGAGTGCATATTTGCAACAAAGAATTAAATTCCCATTGTCAAATAATGAGTTGTTGTAGTGTTTCTTTAATATAGTACAAAGTGACCTCTTTTTGGTTTTATTGCCAATTTCCATAATGTGCCAACTTTTTTGCAATTGGAGTTGTATAGTTAAAATAAAAAGCAAGGAAATAATTGTAATCATTGTAAATTATGTTTATTATATGCATTTTTTTTCCTACTCATTTTCAAAAAGAGTGGCAATAGTTCTAGATTTGTGCAACTTTTTTCTTAGTTTTAAAAGTACTCATTCTCATGATGTAATGTTTACGAGATTTTGCTAGCTATTTCTTAAAAGAAAGAGTTTTATTATTATTATTATTATTATTATTATTTTTATTATTTTTATTATTATTATTATTATTTCTTTATTTTTTTTAAGGGTAATATGAGATATTTGAAAGAGCTCATGCAGGTTTAATTCACAAACAATGCCCAAACCCAAGCCCCTGGTGCAGTGCCGGTCCCAAGCACTGGATAAAATTGGGAGGGTTGCATCAGGAAAGGCATCCGGTGCAAAACCTGTGCCAGATTGTTGTGCAGAACAGCCGAAAGACTAACAACAACATGAGATATATGAAGAAAAAAGAAATTAAAACAGATGCAAACATATTTTTGGGTAGGCTTCTTAAAAAGTATCTGAAACAATGCTGTTCCTGGCTACGGCCCATTTAGACATTTTAAATAAATTTTTGTTTACACAGAATCCCTTTTTTCTTTCATGTCCACACTTTTATCTCTGTCTTAAGATTAAAATCAGACATACAGTAACATATTGTGACCATGTTTAGATTAATTGTTTAGATTCAAAGAGACCTGTTGTTATGAGATCATGTTAAACCCCACAGCCTGTTGAGTCTGAAATGAATCATTGAACTCAATTTAGCTAATTTGACTGCTGTCTCTCTCTGTCCCTGGACATAATGTATTCTTAAAACCTGCCATGAGCTTGAATTAATTATGCCATTTGTGTAAATTAGCACCCACTGTGTTCAGCTGGAACATGGTGGATAGGTTGCTTGAATATTGATTTTCCACACATTGGACTCATCTGAAGTGCACAGAAAGTCAAAGAAAAGGAAAAAGTAGCATGTCATATGCATAATGGCTAAATCACAAAGAGAACAAGTGTTACGGCTCTTTATTTAATAGAATCACTTCCCTCTGCTGAATACATGATAAACAATATCACACATCATAAACTGTTTGTGGCTAAGCTTGTATTTATATAGTCCATCCTACGTAATTCCATCAATCTCATTTAATGATAGCCTGCATACATGCATCATTTTTCTAGTATGGTACATTGGAACATGCCCAGTAATCATTTTGTTCTGCGGAGTTCTTGAAAATTGGCAGGATAGTGGTCATTATAGCAGTTGCAATGCTGTTAGTTTTAAGTTTAATCTTTATTACATAATTGTGAGTGTATACATTAAGTAAGCCGAGCACAAAAGATGACCAACAGAAATGCCAAACAGTGTATTTGGAATTTACTCGAGCATCTGGAATTGTCTCTGAACTGATTTTTTTTTTTTTTTTTTTGTGCAGCGATGTGTTTAATAGCTTTCTCCTTCACATAAATTAGTGCAATGAACAATGTTAATACCTTCATTAGCATTGCTTTGGGCCAACTTCATGTAAGTCAACATTAGAAGGTAGGATGAAGCCCCAAGCACATGCTAGAAATAACATTAAACCAAGAGCTCATAACCAGAACGACTGAAATATACTGGGTACAAAGAAAATCCTCATTAGAGATGAATGGAAAGAGGAAGTGCTTTTGATATGAATCTACATGTCTCCTTGCCATCGGTTCTGTCATAATCAGTATCATTCAGCTACATTTTTTTATTCTCAAGGTTTATTTTTCTTGTTAAAAAGTTTAATAAAAGTCAATAAGAGATTGAGATCTGGATTGATTGAGGGACAGATTAAGACCTTTTATTGCCATTTTTTAAAATCCAGTTGTCACAAATGCTCTTCACAATAGTTACCACTTTTAGTTATTTCATCTCCTAACCAGACTAAAGCTTGATTAACCATGCAGATATGATCAAGAATATGGGACTGATCATACATCATTTATTTACGGAGCCAAGCACTGTGAAACCTGTTGTTTAGTTGCGTTCTTGGCTACAGGGACTACTCTGCATATGTCTAAAAACAATGTGCTGTTCAAAGACCATACCTTGTACACCAAATTTTGCAAACAAATGCAAGATCTTCTGGATTACAAAGGAACTGTAAGTGAAGGAACTTGTTTTGATCTGATGGGGGCCCTATTGCTTATATTTCTAAATTTTGGCATACTATACATCCATTGTCTGTCGTACAGTCAAAGTAGTCTAAAACTTTTTCATGTGATCTTGCTCTACTTTGAATAACATGGAAAACCTACTCCAAAAATTTTCACCTAATCTGTTTATTCAATTCTCATAATTTTGTTTGCAAATACTTTTTGTGCTTACAAAATGTGGATGAGTCAATGTTTTACACCAATAATTTACCAATTTGTGAAATTTCTTCCTAACTATTTAAGAGTGTGTGTGTGTGTGTGTGTGTGTGTGTGTGTGTGTGTGTGTGTGTGTGTGTGTGAGAGAGAGAGAGAGAGAGCAATATATTTTAACCAGTGGTCTGGTTTCTAACACAGTTCATATAATTTGTGGCATACCTCAAGGATCTAGTTTAGGCCTTTATTATTTCTTATCAATATAAATTATTTTTCAATAATTTGTCAATTTTCTCTTCCCATATTGTTTGCTGCTGCTTTTTTATTGAATACATATTTCAATAAAAACACAAGTGAAGAAATAAATAAAAATATTCAAATTTCAAATGTCATGATATTTGTAGAAAAGGTAAGAAAATAATGTACAGTAGGAATCATGCTAATCATGCTGATGGATGAAGTGGAGATCTCCCAGCTTTCCTATTCTTCATTTATTTTCTGATTGATGAGAAAATTAATTGGAAAAATAAAGCATATTGACTTTGTTTATTACAAAACTGTCATATCAATCACAATCATCAGCAAATTATGTGGCTTATTGTATGATGCATCTTGTTTACTAGCTCTTTATTTTGCAATGATTTATCCTTATGTGATTTATGGTAATATTATATGGGCTAATACATATCCTTCTCATCTTTATAGGCTTCATGTAATGCAAAAGCTGTTTTTTTTTTACAAAGCTCAGTATTCTTTCAGTATATAATATAAACATATTTCAGATAATAGACTTGTGACAAATATGTGCATAATTTTCTGTTTACATCTAAAAACTGTAAAGCTGTCTATGGACAAAACTGTCCAAAATGTATGTATATAAAAATATAAATGAAGATGGAAGAAGTCTGCAGCATAAGTCATTATATTGTACATGCATATATTATATAAATGGGTTTATCCAGTTCTATTAGGAATCTTTCAAAGCAGCATCTAAACATTCCATTTAAGCATTTCAGTTGCTGTGAGGATAAAAACTAATGATGTAAATCAAGCTAGCCCATACTAGTGAATTATTTTTGCAGGAAAATGACAGATATATAAAATATCCAGAAATAACTTTTATTATTTATTTTCAGTAAAAATAAAAAATTAATTCATAGAAATTTAAAATTAAACAAATATCCATACAATTAAATATATTTCAACCTTTTAATATACGCTACCAATCAGAATGGACACAACTTCCTGATTTTAACATTGTAAAAAAAATATGCAATAATCCCCTTTGAACAGTTGATATTGAGATGTGTCTGCTACTTATGCTCTGTGAAACCATCAAAACGGCTCTAATCTGTGTGTGTATGTTTTCACCATATGCTCTTATATAGTACCTCTTTTATCAGGATTTTTAAAATTTTCAGATTTACTATCACAACACTGTCAAGACAAGACACTGTCAGTATTCCCTTAGATATTGTGGTGGACAAATATGGAATGCTAAAATAAATACTGCTAAAGAAGATTTTCAGAAGAACATTGTCATCATATTTGGTTTACAGTATTACGTGTAATTATTTTCTTTGACTAGACTTTATACATAAGTTTGAGAGGGGGGTTCACTGTAAACGCCTGTGGCTTCTTGACCGCTTCTGCATTATTTTTTTCTTTTACTGGTTCCTTATGTTTTTTTATGTGTAAACAAATAAACTAAACTGTAAGTGCTGTTGTTCCGAAATGAATGCATCTACTGTAGGAGTAGCAAGAGCTTAACCACAAATTGGTAGTCCTCACAAGCAAATAAAGCAGACCAGACAGTTTTCCATGTTTGGTCTAAGCCTATTAGTTCCATTGAAGGGTAACACAATACAGCAATGCAATTTCAGACCATTGTTTGCTTCTTATTTTGTGGCAACAGTTTGGAGAAGTTCGTGTCCTGTTTCAGCATAAGTGTTCCCTTAAGCAAAAACTGAGGTACAAGCAAGGTTTGAAGTGGAGACACTCTGGTGAGTCCTGGCTTCAACCCCACTGAGCACCTTTTGGAATGAATTAGAACATAGATTGCAAGACAAGCTTTATTTGAAATTAGAGCTTGACCTCACAAATGAATCAGCACAGATTCCCACAGGCATAGTTGAAAAATTGAGATGAAAACCTTGCCAAAAGATTGTACACTGATATAGCCTAGTAGCAGGAGGTAGGGGCGAGGTTGCAACTCTGTAATAAGGGCAATAGTTCGGGAATGTCATGTCAGCAAGCCCACATATTTGGGATCATCAGAAGTCTAAATATATGTGTATGTGTGTCTAATCTGTGGTGCTGTTAATTGGTGATTTCTGATAACTCTAAATGAACATCTACTTTTCAGCAGAAGTAGGTTTTGGTCTGGCTTTCATGGGATGGTCTTCATGAGAGCCAGTTTCATCATGATGATGGATGGGTTTGGCAAATGCAGTTGACTATGCTGTTCTTGCAAGAACAAATCCAGAACAGCTGACCTTTGTGTCTTAAAATATCAAGTGAATTGTTGTTACTTAATTACCTACTAAAATTCCATATGTGTTCATAGTTTAAAATCACCAGTATTGTTCTAGAATGCAGAAAAAGAAATCCAAAATTATGTCCAAGCTTGATTGGCACTGCATGTGGATTTTGGTCCAAGTCCCATGTTTTTGCTCATAACTAGGTCTCCGTTCATTTCAGGTCATGTAGTCCCCAAATGCATTTCTTCATTTAGTGAAATTTCACACAAGTGGTGAATTGTATGTTTGCCATTGCTTCTGCTCAGTGCCAATTCTTGTCAGAATCATTGTGTAAGTATTTTTGTTCAGCAGCTGTAGCTCAGCAGAGGATTTTGCAGGGCAGATCCAGGGAGAGCAACATGAGAAGTTTGTCAGTCAGCCTTTTCGTTCACTTCTGATGAAAGTGAATGCAGCGATGTGAACTTGGAGAGGAAGCAGTACATTGGCACAGGGAGTGTAGATTCATTTCCTTTCATCTAGCAACAGTTGCTGTGCTGCTGACCCAACCGCATAACATGCACCTGCATTTTAATGAAGATATTTGCACTGGATGAGGACAATCTAATTACTGCTAGGTTTTTGACACCTCTTCAACAGACAAATTTACAAAGCCTTCTTTTTCCTTTGCAAAGATTAGATAAGAAACGCTGTTTATGCTTGATTGCTTGATTGAGATTCAAGGGAAGCCTCAAGCCAAGAAGCAGGTATGATGTCACGATAGTGGATACGGTATATCTTTTATGAGTCTAAAGGCATAGGTACAGAAGCTGTTCAATACAAATTTTATATATATATATTTTGACCTCTGTAATTGTTAACAAAAGCTTCTGTACCAAATATTAAAAATTTTTGACTCAAGTGATCACAGTAATTCACAAATAAATTGTTACATAATCATACAATTTCCGGATTTTTCTTTTTAGATTCTGTCTCTCACTGTGGAAATGCACCTATGCTGAAAATTGTAGACCCCTCCATGATTTCTAAGTAAGAGAACTTGATCAAATACTTATTGATCTCACTATAATGTGTATGTGTGTGTATGCTTGTGTGTGCCATACTGTATGTCCACACAAGTTCAAAACTGGCAGCTCTTTCTATACTTATAGGGACTTCTGGTTTCCTTCAAGATATATATACATATGCCTGCACACACAGGGGGGAAACCCAACGTTTGTAATAATCCTGCTTTTGGGTAAAGACTGAGAAAGACATATATTTAAAGCCATGAGATGCTCATCAGTAATATAAACAAAGTGATTAGCATGCCCCTGTTTTCCTTTTTAAATCACTCCTAGGTCTACTCGGATGGGAGCCAGTAGCTTTTTTTCTTTTCTTTTTTTTTTACTTGTCGCATGGGAATCCAGGGTCCTGAAGAGTTTCCCTGGCCCGTCTGAGATGAGGGGAAAGTTTTCCTGAGATAACATCCTCCTTGTTGTCTCATTCTCATGCTAAGAGATAACTCAGCACTCTAGGTCAGTAGCTCACAATTGCTCTTCATCTGCCATTTTCCCATTGGGCATGTTTTCTTATCAGTGCGAGTGACAGTAATGTTGTTGTGTTAACCAAGCATGTGAGCTATGCTACAGTGGACACCACTTCTATTATTAATATTTTATAAAGAGAGGTACCATTAGTTGGCTAGCCAATTCTTTTGGGAGATTACAGCTAACCCATGTTAATTCATACATGTTTCTAGCTATGCAGATAATTATCTAGCCAAGGTGTTCCTTATGCATTATCCTGAGTGTTACCTGTCTAGTCTGTAGTGACATTTTTCATAAGACACAATCACTGCTGAAATCTGAAGTAATACTTTTATTTTAACACAGAGTCTTTGTACTGTAAAATACGAAAAATGATATATTTATCCCAATCATTTAGCTTACCTGTACATTTCTAGAGGTTGGATGTTGAGCTCTGAAATGCTGATATCTCCACAGGTCGTTGCTCATGTAATTTTATTGCACTGTATTAGAAGTAGTAAACTGGGTCAGGGATGTAAAAAAAAATCCTATAGACATATACACAACTTTTACTTGTTGATATGATATGATATGATATGAAACAGTATGATATGATATGATATGATGTGATGCGACGTGACGTGACGTGACATGACATGACATGACATGACATGACATGACATGATATGACATGATATGACATGATATGAAATGATATGATATGATATGATATGATATGATATGATACAGTATATGATGTTTTTAATGATTACAAGCACAGGCGGGCAGATTCACCCGCAACACAAACAGAAACTAAAATAAGACTCTTAACATCAACTTCAATACCACTAGAACTAGGCGTTATGAACAAACTAAGCATACACTAATCATAGTAAAAACATGGGAGCACATGAGCTGCAAGACAAAACACAGTGTGGAAGGAGGTAGAAGATGAAAGATGTAGTCCAGCACCTCTCTGCTGTTGCCATGACAGATATATGATATGTTATGATATGATATGATATGATATGATATAATAATATGATATGATATGATATGATACCATATGATACCATATGATATATGACACAATATGACATTATACAGTATAATAAGATATGGTACCCTAAAGGATCTATATAAGGATAATTCAAGACTCTTTTATTTGCAGTTTCCTAAGCTTGTTGATTTATGACACAGCATGAGGCCAGCCTGCCTCGGGGCCAATGCCGCATTATTTACCTGACCTGCTATTGATTTTCTCATAGCCATAAGGAGACAGGTGGTCACCAAGCACAAGTGATATTTACATGAAGCAAAACTCAAACAAAGGAAGTTCTGGGTAAATCATTTACTCACACATCTCTTTATTTATATGTCCGAATACTTTTATCCTTCTAATAAAAATTCATAAAGTTTTCACAAGTTGCTATCTCTGTACACGTGCAACTGCGATTAAAAAAAGGCATCCAGTAAAATGCATGACGTCTGGCAGAACATGAAAATGTGAGGCCACTTCCAGTGAATAGTTTGGATATTCAGTTTGGATAAGGTGTGCATTTGTGTAGGAGGAATGTTTTTTCAATGAACTTTGTGTGACTGAGGCGACATCCGTGTCTGACTGCACTGCTGTTTCTTATCTTGATGCTTCGGTGTACAATGGAGCTGTTTATCAGTAAGTTTAAAAGGCATCCTTTTATGAAAATTAAGCAGAGACCCAGCAGGCAGAGTGATATTAATGCATTTATGTCGCTCTAAATCTAGACAAACACGATGACAAACATGTTAAAAGCAATTAATTATATGTTACTTTAACAATAAACTTTGACAGGAACCCTATTAAACATACATGCATACTGTACCATATACAGGTCTAAATGAGTAAAGGAAAAAGAAAACAGTGTGCATCATTTTAAATAACGAACAGACAAATACCAAGATCTTTTTAGGAGGTAAACTAGATATTAAATGAGGCATTTGGGGGGGTCGAAAGTTCCGTCTCTTATTGCTCATGAAATTAATTTGACTCATGACAAAGTAATCATCACTATTCTCTAAGATTAGAGTTAGTAAGGGCAGTAGCTGTGAACTCGAGGCCTATCACTGACCCACACACATCATCAGCGCGTGCTGTGGTTCAACATCAAGTGCAGAGTTATAATTAGGGGTTAAATTAAGAACCGGTGCTTTAATTTAATGGATATCTAAATGGCACGGCATGGATAATGATGATAATGCAATGATAATGTCATTTAGTTTCACACGCATTTCTGCTGGGAGTTTTATGGCTCAATCCAAAGATTTTCAGAACTAACAAAATCGACAAAGGGTGGAAAGATGGCGAAGTCCTTAGCACTGTTGTCTTCCACCGCCAGGGCTGCGGTCATGCATCCTGTCTCCATGTGTGGACTTTTCATGTGTGGTCTCACTTTATGCCCTCTGGGTACTTCGGTTTCCCCCGCAGTCCAAAGACATGTGTTGGAGGCTGATTTGTGTTATGAAATTGCCTGCAGTGTATGGTTGGGTGTGTGCACCTGTGCCCTGAGATGGGTTGGCATCCAATCCAATGTGTCCCCCTGCCCTGAGTTCCCTGGGATAATGACCCTAAACAGAATAAACAACATGATAAATGAATAAATGAATAAACAAGTTGATGAAAATTTCCCTCTTATTTTATTGAGTTAGGAAGGATTCATACACAATCACATTTCCTCCATGTCTACATGTACAGTATTGTATAAACTAAAACCACATTTTTTGCTGACATGCATTCTTCTCCAGCTCATTAATCCCACTTTAACTCAATTTGGGCTCCATTAGTTATGCCAAGTGCAGTGGTGCAATGTTGTCTCAGATAGCATAATGAAATTTTAATACTAATTATGAAATTATTAATCAAAGCAAATAATAATAATAATTATTTGTTAAATATAATTCTAACCTAAGCATTGTTGACAGACTCTTTCTTTTTCTTTTTTTTTAATTGTATATATACATTATAATGCATAATTAAAAATTGTTATTGCTTTTGTGGTTTCTTCAAATGAATTAAATCCGTTGTTTACAATTTTGTCTTACGTAAGGGTTCAACCACTCAGACATTTCAGGCATCAGGCAAACAAAAAATATTGTCACTTTGTCAATGTACTATGAACTATTTTGTTCCCTGCTTTAAAAAAGGAAGCTGTCAAAGTGTCATAGCTGCATTGTAAAGTCAGTCGAAATAAATGGTGAGTCACTTGTTGACGAGTTGGTGAAGGATTTTATTGAAATTCATGTTCATACGCTAAGTGACAGTACTTTCCAGATTTTTTACATTTTAGTTCGGAACAACTTAATTTGCAGCATTACAAAAGTTAACACCATGAAAAAAAAAACAAATTAAATGCCGATCCTTGAAAAAATGATCTGAACAAATATAAAACAAATGAATGTAAAAGGACTCCAAAGCATTCAATAAAGTGTAGTCGCTTGAATTAAATTTTATGCTTTATCTGCAATTTGATCTGTGTGTGCCGATGTTTGTGTAAGTGTGTACATGCTCATGGCACGATAGTTCACTCAAGAATAACACGATACACATTTTTCATTAAAGTAAGTACAAAAATCTCTATAATTATTCCATGTCCGTGTCATACTGAGATGGGGATCATTTGCTTTTTTTTTTCCATGAAAAAATGACAATCGTATGATAAGTTCTCAGAAATTATCTGCGTTTATCAGCATGCTCTGCATACTGAACTGAGTAAAGTTCACTGAGCGAGCTCACGAGTTCAAGGTTTTACAGCTGAGTTGTATAAATAAGCCAGTTTTAAAAGGTCAGCACCAGCTTTTGGTTCTGTTCAGCACAACACATTTAGCGTTGGCATAACTGCTCGTGGAATGTTTCCCCCCCTCTCAGAATGCAAGGAAAGTCGTACCCACTCAGTTTTATACTTGCTTGAGTTTTATGCTGGAGATAAGTGTGCATCATCCAAGACACTGTCATATAAATGAGTTTGAAGCTGAAGCGAAGCATTACTGCATTACGTTTACAGCACTGTGTATTGTCTTCATATAGCTTAAGTCACAATAGATAGATAGATAGATAGATAGAGTAACACAAAGACAGGTTTGTAGATGTGATTGCACACTGTATATCTTACCATACATTACACATGGTAATGAGAAAGCTGAAGAAAAATCACTAATGCAATGCTTAAAACAAAAAGCTACAAGATGTATATAAGCATAAATAAATAATACGAAGAAGCGACTTGAAGTGAAATGGGGTGCAACCTTGATGTGCAATTGTATTTATGACTACTATAATAACGTTACAAAAAATGAAATTAAATTCAAGGCAATTTTATTTGTATAGTGCTTGGAACAGTCGTCATTGTCACAACGCAGCTTTGCAGATTAAAAAAGTATCCAAATGAATTAGAAAAATAGAAGGAAAAAAAATATCCTTTTTCAGTTTGTCCCTGAAGAGCAATCCGGAGGAGATGGTGGCAAGGAAAATCTCCCTGATAGGACAAGGAGACGAAACCTTGAGAGGATGGAGACTCAACAGGGAACTCATCATCGTTTGGGTAACAACAGATATTATGACCATAAATCAGTCACTATTTTATCTGTGTGCTATGAGGTGGAAAGTTTAATGTAACAGGAAAGGTGCTTAGTCAGGAAAGTCCACTTTCATTGTTGGAGATGCAGGTACAAAAATGTTACCGTATTTCCTAACTAACGAGGGCTAGTTTTTAGATCTATACATAAAAAAATAATAAAATTAATTAAAAAAAAAAAGCTATAATTATAATTATACTGTAAGTTGCATGGCGTCATTCACTCACTCATCATCTATACCACTTTATTCTGCAAACAGGATCACGGGGGGGATTGTAGCCTATCCCAGGAGACTTATGGCGCTTTTCCACTGCGTGGTACGACTCGGCTCGGCACGGCTCGTTACGGCACCGCACG
>JAQMYJ010000011.1:7131829-7147731 GCA_030014305.1 Clarias laeviceps | reverse complement strand
ATTTGGTTTACGAGTGTTTTGGAATACGAGCCCACTTCCGGAACGAATTATGCTCGTAATCCGAGGTTCCACTGTATCTCTCTCTAATCTGCTGTCATGCTAGCATGCTATCCTATTAGCACTTAAAAAAGAGCATGCTTAGGAGAGGTGTTTCCTTTTTTTCTTAAAATCCTGTAAGGCCTTTCTCCGTCGAGATAAAGAAAAAGCTATATGTGAACATACGCATTCTTTTCCTTTCAAACAGAGGATGGGAGTACAGTAGCTTCTGGGGAGTTTTGAGTTTTGTTCTTGATTCCAGGCTTTTCAAAAAGTGTATGCTAAAAAATACGGTACCCCTGCACAGCTATGAAACCCCACTGTGGTCAGCTTTCCCAAACACATTAAGTGTTTGTCGCTTAAACCCTAGTGTCATCCCATATTTGTCACAAGCATTCCCAGTAGATCGTAAATGATCTTGCTTCCACTGCTTTGTACAGTACAGTATGTATTTCTAAATGCACTCCCGCCCCCCCCCCCCCCGCCCTCCTTATATACCCATCTATATTCATCTCTCTATACCTAGAGCTGGTGGTTTTTGTTCCAGTATTGATAAATGTGGTATTTAAGCTCACATAAAAGAAAGGGAAAATTACAGAATGCAGTCATCAGCATGAAGTGACCATAAATCTTCCAGAGCCATCATGACGGCTCTCTCCCCATAATATACTGCTTGGTGTGACGCTGTTTTCCACTGAACTTCTGAGGTGTTAAACAGAACTGATGGGTTTTCAGACACAGTCTGGGCAGAACGGCGATTTTCCATAGACTGAAAGTCTTAGCATTTTTTAGCCCCTATTTATCGTTGTCATTTGAATGGTTATTTAATTTTCACCTGTATATGTCCAAAAGGAAAAAAAAAAAAACAGCGGATTTAAAAGACACATTTTAAATCTATGCCATGGAAATATTTATCATCATGGTTTATATTTTATTCAGTAGTGCCTTATATGGCAAACGGTATTATACATAGATGCAGCTTCATTACAAATAAATGACTCTCTGGGGATTATACCTAAACTGACATTTAAAGCTCTTGCAGCAGCGGTCAGAAACGATTTAGCAAGTACCAACGAGCTGTACAACGCAATGCATTTTCCTTCAAACGTGAGTACAAATGTCATTTTTTTTTAGGCTGAATGATTTTGACAAACAGCAACAAGATGCTGAGAATAATGCTAATCAGTGCAGTTTGTCAGCGCTGCACTCTCCCCATCCACTGTTCCGCTCAGCGTGCCACATTCTCTGCAGCACAGTGCGGCTCAATGCTCTGTGCCCCTGGCAAACGTCCAGTCAGATGAATTACGATGATTTTTATCTAGATTCCAGTGCAGGGCCATCTCAGGAAGCTTTTATTAGTTCAAAATTCCATAACAATCCCAGGAATATTTTTAGCACTGACTTGTCATGTTGAACAAACAAACCGAAAAGAGCTGTACAGTCATGAATTATGCCTTATATTTACCAGAATTTATGTTATGCACTTAGAAATGATTAACAAGCTTATCTTGTGGCGAATGTGAAATGGTCATTAATATGCTAAAATAAATGAAATTTATATGTAAACCTATATTTAAGGTTCTGAATTTTCAGATATCAATTTCATAATCTGTAATTTGGAATTATATTCTTTTTTTAAAGACAAAATTTCCCCTTAGCAAGTACAAAAGAAAGAAAAAACATTGGAGGAAAAAATTATTAAATTAAGTATTTTTTATTGTGCTGTTTATTTTATTAAAATATAGAATATCTCCCTGTACACAAAACAGGTGATCTCACTAATTAGTTCGAGACTATCTGGCTAATAAAAATCAGATGGTTCAGTTAATGGATGGAACAAACATGTGGCAGGACTTCTACTTTCAGAAATCGTGGAGTCCACCTCTGCCAAATGGCTAAAACTCTCAAGTGAATTTCTGTACATGATCTTCAGGAAGCAGTAAAGCAGACATGGATTGCGCGAGAGACAATAAAGTACTGTAGATGTCTTTTTAACTTTATGGCCAGATGGATCCAGCAAGTTTTGAATAATGATAACAAAATATTGATTGTTGTATAACAATTTAATTGTATAAAATAACAAATTATTCGTATTATTCCTGCTTGTCATTATTTGAAAAATTTGAGAATGTCATTACAAAACATGAATTTCACTTTTGTCTCAATACTTTTGACCAGATTATTTGTTTATTATTAGTTTATTTATTTGTTTTTTTTCTTTGGTATTTTTGTATTTTAATTTATTCAAATGCATTTAATTCATTGATCAGTTAATCTGAGCAAACAAATTAAATTATGCCTTATGTTTGCTGATTTCATATGTTTTTCAAAGAATATTTTACTGAAATAATATTTAATATATATATTTTTTTACATTAAGGGTTTTTTAACTATTTCATCTAATTATTGTAACTTTCCATTTCTGAAATTTGGACTAAGATAACACATTATAAGTTGACTTGTTTTTTGATTAATATGGAGCTTGGACAGTGAACTTAAACATTCAAATATGCTTTATATATGTATTTAAATTATATACATGGCACATGAAATAAAATTCTTTTTTCCCCTATTTAATATAGGATATTTATTAAATTTACTCTTTTGTAAATATATACTCACTTCACTTCACTTCACTTTATATGCATTCGAACATTGGTGAAGGTTTTTGCTTTTCTCCTGGATGCTTCATATTTGGGTTAATTTACTTACAACATATTATATTATAAGGTATATATGGTTCTTTTTTAAGGTATTAAGGAATTGTATTTACTGAAGGTAAATTGTACGTCTAGTAAATGGGGGGAAAATTGCAAAAAAAATTTAAGTTTGTTAGTAAATAGTGTTTGTTTTGGTTAGTGAATGTGTGATGTGTACTTCATTAAAATATGAGGAATATAAGCTATATAAAATATAGTATTTCATTAATTTCATTAAAACGTTGTAAATCATTGTGACAGCTGCCACCCTCTGTAGATTAATCTCTTTTACTTTCATTAATCTCAAAACACTATAGGAATTTAATAATATATGCCAATTCAATACAACGCTAACTTGTTTTATGGTGGGCTGTGAAATCTGCAGCTGTAAATTAAGAAAGCATGGAGCCCCCCTGAGCCCTGGGGTTTCCTGGACCTCACTGTGAGAAATGCTGTTTTTGACATGCCACGGAAAACCTTTCTTTTTAGACTGAGTACAAGGAAATGCCTGCTTAAGTAATTTCTATTGTAGTAAACGACTGTATACTGTATTTATAAAAGCACTTTTGGTTAAAAGCCTCTAATAAATCGTATTATTAAAAAAAGAATTATAATTCATTCATGGGTCTAAAAATCTTAATGATATACAATGATGTTTCTTTGATTCTTTTGGAGATGAGAGGTACAGTATCAAATGTAATATTGTAAGTGACTACAGTATGAAAGGGCTAAAAAACAAGAATTTTGGAACATAATGGACATTATGATGCACTTTGTGAGGTTTAAACGATTAGTAATTTCGATATGTTGATTAGGAACTCTTTTTTGCAGGGTAAATATTTACATTAAAATTTAATTTATTTAAAAAGTATATTTTCAGGAAGATATTTATAAAACTTTTTCATCACCACTGGCTTTAAATTGTCTCCTCAGCATTTTTGTCTATCAATCTATCTGTACCCTAGTAATTTGATTTATTGAACAACATAAGTGAGTGAGGGGGAAGAAAAGGAATTTCAGTGTCATGTATAAAATTTGGACAGCATTTCATTTTCTTCCCGGTTTAGTTTTGCCAGTTCCCACCGCCCACCAGCCAGCTCTCTCTTATCATCCAACAGCAACCAAATGCTGAGGGTGAACTTCGGCTAACTTGTGCTTCCTCACTAACATGCCAACTGTTCAGACTGCTGCTCATGTTGCATCACAGAGCATCATAACACTCTCAAATGAAAAAAAAATGCAATCTATCCTTTTTCATACACAGTACATGGACTCACAGATGCCCATGACTTGACTATGTCACTCTGATTGACAGGAAAGACAGAGTGACATGATGCCATCTGAGTGACCATCCTTCTCACCATGAGCCATGAATGGATTCTTCTCCATAAGGTAAACACGTTTCTCTTTTTTGAGCCGAAGACTCCAAACTATTTTGATTTTATATAACTTAATATGCGAAACATATCAGCAAAATGAAAAAAAAAAAAAAAAAGCACTCAAGCAAATCAGGAAACACAACAGCAAATTAAAAACTGTGACTGCAAACCCAGATCTCACCACAGATCTCACTCAGACAACACGATAAACAATAAAAAATAATGACCTGCAATTTATTTTTTTTATCCTTAATGGTTTGAGAATCCAATAAAAGTATCAAGTGGAGCACAACATAAGATAAAGCTTCTTAATTTGTGTCCTTTGAAAGATTTGCCTCGAGCACTAGCCCTTGAGCAGATCTGAAGTGTGCTTCATACTGCTTCTCCTCAATCTGTCCCTGTGCATGCATTGCTTCCAAACACATGCCTGGATCATAACGAGGTTAAATGAACTAAATACATTCCATATACATTTTTTATATTAGGAACTTTAGGAATGTCTTTGCTATTCACACCACAGCACTGCTTACTTTTCCGAATCTCAGCACTTCTTTATTCCTAAACAGTCCAGCACAATACAAGTTTCAGAAAGTCTGCATGTGACTAATCATGATTCAAATGCTTTTTTAGACACTTCACGTTATGTTGCAGACATTTTCCACATTCCGCATAATTTTTATTCACATTTCTTCCCCAATTTTTGTATTTTTTTACTGTATTGCATGTTTTTCTTTTGCACATGATTGGTCATTTTTTTTCACACATTTTAATTTTCCACATGAAATTTTCGTCCCAATTCATTTTTTTTTATTTCATTCCTTTTTTTAACATGGTTCATGGTTTTATATTCATTCAACAATTCATTCCTTTTCATGCATGATTGTACATTATTATTATTTTTCATTTTCTCATGTAAGTAGGTTCAAACGCTGTCACATGTTCGATTCATAGCATCATATATGATTGTGTAATACATAATCATATAAAAAATATATATATATTCCCCACTATGTGAACATGATTTTTTTCCATAAGGGTGCAAACAAACAATATCCTATAGTTCAGAGCCAGAGCTTGCCTCTAATACGTTCTGTAAAATAGTTTAATAGAATTCATTTATACCAACAAACATGCCATAAACAACATTTGGCTTTTCCGTAATCAGTTGTGCACGATGCAGCAGTAGTGTGTAATCCCTCCATGAGAGTAAAAATGCTAGGCTGCTCAGGGCGCTTCTCGTTTATCTATCCTGCACCATGACAAATACAGGGTGCAGCACTGCAAGCACACTGCGCGGCTTAGCACGGTACAGCTCACAGCTTAGCACCTTTCCCCTCCATATCTCACATCACATCAGACACTATTCATCAGCCATGGCTGCAAGGGCTATAAAATGTAAGCACTTCAATTTACTTAAAGTGTTGGCCAAATATTATACTGCACTCATTTCAAGGGCATTCTGAATAATGTGCATATAGGTGTTCAGGTGTATTTTTCGTAGAAGTAACTGCACACACAATGTGTATGTTTGCTTGCAGTATGTATGTATGTATGTGTGTGTGAAGGATATTTACCTTGGCAATCCAAAACGACACTAAATCATGTTCTTCCTGACATCATCAACCATCTGTTATGTCAAAATGCACCAATCTTGGCTCCATGCAGCCCCACCATCTATAACTTTCCCCCCGCTGATCACATGTCCCGATGGCTCACATTGCTCTCAGAAGCATGAGTTATGGTTGTAGTGACTGTAGTTAAAATCTATTAATAAACAAGACAGTCTGGTCTAAATTTAGCACAATGGACCAAAGTCAACTTTCAAATTTACACCACCCTGTTAAAATATGATCCATTATAATGACTCAGTTTTCACTTTGCTCTATCACGGTTACAGGCACTATAGGTTACTAGTCTTTGCTTTTTGTTGCAACGTTGTTAGCAGATTAACTCTGACCTGTAGTGCGATGGTGTTTCCAGGTTTTACAGTTACAAATGGCTAAAATAATTTCTTATGACATTTCTTGGATTTTCGCCTGCTTCTTATTGCAAGATTGTGTTATCTTAAGAAAATACAGATGATTTGAGCTTTGTACTCCTTTTAACCTGGCCCCTGCGGTTTTTTTTGTTTTTTTTATCCAAAACATCATACCATTTTCTCTTATACTTAAGAGTTCATGTACAGTACAATGTAGTGCTTGTGTATAATGAGATAACAAAGGAAAATATTAATCTTGAATGAGTATCAAGGTATGTCCAGTATGATTGGACATAAAGCCCAACATCATAAAAACCCAATTACGTCTCTTTACTGTTTCCTAACTGCCAGTATTTTATTGTTCTCCATTTTCCCACAAATCAGATTTTCTGCATGACATTTAAGGCCCTTATGTAACCCTAGCATGCTTTTTACACCCATAGCAACACAGCATCCATGGCATTGTTCACATGTCCATAAGATAAAACGAGGAAAGGCTCTAAGAATAGTAGTGCTGACAGATGCATTTGGCGTGTTTACCTCTGTATTGGATTACAATTAAATGTACTATGACACACAAGTAGACTGGCTTGTGACATTTTGTCCCCCTTCCCTAAAGCTAAATCGGAGTCCAAGCTGCTGGGAAAAAACCTGCTGAACCTATTCACAGAGGTGTACATTTTGCCAATAAAGGTACATACAGTGTATGTTTATAGATTTACACGAAAAATAAATTACAGTTCTGTTTATGTATCTAATTTTTTTAAAAGCATGAAGACATGCTTTTTTCTGTGAGTGCTGCCATGCACCATTTTAAAGATCAATAACGTGCAAAAGACTTGTTTACAATGTTTTTAGTACTCCCCCCCCCCCCCCCCCCACTTCTTAGTTCAGGTCCTTTTTAGGAAAATATTTTATTGGAAATACACAGTACTGCACAAAAGTCTTGAGCCAGTCAGTCATGTCTTCATATTAAAATTAATCAAATTAAACAATGTAGATTAATTTAAAGGAATGAGAACAAATGTTTTACCATGACAGGCTGCAACGTGCTTAAAGATACAACTTAAAAATTGGTTGTTTATGCAACAACCTTGGCAGCAACCTCATTTCCCCTCTCGTCTGTTACGACCACTCAGCATCACCAGTGTACTAATCACCGACCGGCCTGATCATCACCTGCACCTGTTTCTCACTGGTTCATGCCTTAAACTAGATTAATATTTTTTTTTTTTATCCTCAAGACTATAGTAAAAAAAAAAAATTTATACACGAATGTCTAGGTCTTTGGAAACAAAATAGGATGAGAGGTGGCTCAAGAATTTTGCATAGTATTGAATTTAAAAGTGAAATTTCTTTATAAAATTATTTAACTTCCATTGCATATTATTGTCTAAATAAATTTCCCCCTAATGCCCTCATTACCTTTAATATAATTTGAAACGGCGGCTCAAAGGACTTTTCCCTAATTTTCTTGTAGACTTGAATTTATATGAACATCTTGGTATTCTTGCATTCAAGATGACTTGGAAAATGTTCCCTTAACATTAGGGGCACATTCTCTGAACCACCCCTATGCATACCTGTTTCTATCTATTATAATTACTGTGTAGAGCCAATTATATTGAATATTTATATGCAATTAATCAACCTAAAAGTAACCGTTGGCAAAATCTGTGAACTTCCTGAAAGAGTACATTCCCGAGACTACGTCTCGGGAATGTACACAAAGTTTGTGGTTATAAAATTTGTTTGGCAAAGTTCCTGCTATGTGACTATGAATGGCCGTATTCTTCTGGTCCTGTACTGTACGGTGGTTTGGTAATGTAATATTCTAAAGAATTTTATAACATTATGAATTATTCGATTTCCGCAACATCAGAATTAATAATTTTGGTTGAAAACTGACCTTCAATACTAAGTATGAGGAAACTGATGGAGCTAAAATAGAATTTTGAAAAAGAAGAACTTATAAATTAACAACAGTGGTGGATGAAAGTAGTACTGAAGAAAGTGATGATGATGATGATGATGAAGAAGTCTTTCTGTTTGGCAACACATGTTGTGATGTCATTGGTAGAGTAAACTCTTACCTTACTACTGATATGAACATTTTAGACAAAGTTTCACTCCCTTATCTCCTCATCTACGCCACGTTATCGTGTGTACAGGGTCACAGGGGCCTGGAGACTTAGGGCACTAGGTGGGGTACACCATGGATGGGGTGCCAATCCATCGCAGGGCACATATTCACACACTCTTACACACAATACGGGCAATTCGGGGACGCCAATTAGCCTAATCTGCATGTCTTTGGACTGTGGAAGGAAACCGGCGTACCTGAAGGAAACTCACCAAGTACGGGAAGAACATGCAAACTCCATGCACACAGACCTGAGGCGGGAATCGAACCTGGAACCTGGAGGTGCAAGTGCTAACCATGACCAGTGATAACCACATGTATATAATGCTGTGTTAAAATCTGAACCTTCCCAAAAGGTTATGAAATGGTTCTCAAAAAACAATAACCAAAAAAAGAACCAAATACTAATGTAATGGAAACGTTCAGCTTTTGCAAGGAATCAGCTTAAAGGTTGAGAACTTGTATGAGTTGTATGAGTTGTATGAGTCATACCAGTTGGCTTTCCAGTCGTGAGTCCGAGTCTTGACGTGTCCGGTACGGATTAGTTTCGGGGAGGGAGGAGGAGGCGGGGTTGGGACTGAGAGCGCATGGATGAACGGACTCGGGAGCGAGAACACTGCGGAGGACACCAGCAGCTACGCTAAAAATGAAAAGAGTGCAATGCAAACGGAAACAGCAAGCAACTTGGACATTTTTGGGGATGCCATGAGCAAAACGCATGATCTGTTTGGAGAAAATGGAGAAGTTTGACATTGCGCATTACGTGGAGAGACTTTGCCCGAAGAATCAAAGAATTTCTAAGCAAAGCGGTTTAACTCTGCGCAACAAATGCGACCAGACACTGTCACTGACTCACTGAAAGGTGTAAAGCGAGTCCACTTTGGTATGGAGATACGGGGTTACCAGAATGGCTTCTGATCTTGGTGATGCCGCAAACCAGTGGAATAACGCGTCATTGGGACTGCACAGCGAGCTCCGATCCAACAGCTCCAACTCGAGCGCGGCAGCCCCCGGGCCTGGCAGCGCGCACTTCAGCTTGGGTCGGGCACTGCCCGTGGGCATGGTTCTGGGCGCGTTTATAGTCTTCGCCATCGTCGGGAACATCCTGGTCATCCTCTCCGTGGTGTGCAACAGGCACCTGCGCATTCCAACTAACTACTTCATCATCAACCTGGCCATTGCGGATCTGTTGCTTGGCACCACGGTGCTCCCGGTGTCCGCCACGCTGGAGATTCTCAACTACTGGGTGTTCGGGAGGATTTTCTGTGACATCTGGGCTGCCGTCGATGTCCTGTGTTGCACCGCGTCCATCATGAGCTTGTGCGTAATCTCCATCGACAGGTACATCGGAGTCCGCTACCCTTTGCAGTACCCGAGCATTGTGACGGAGAAAAGAGCGCTCTTGGCCATGCTGGGAGTTTGGGTGCTCGCTTTGATTATCTCCATCGGACCCTTGCTTGGATGGAAAGAGCCGCCTTCTGAGGATGAGACCGTGTGTCCGATAACAGAGGAGCCGTTTTATGCGCTTTTTTCGTCGCTTGGCTCCTTTTACATCCCCCTGGCTGTGATTCTGGCCATGTACTGCCGCGTCTACATCGTCGCGAAAAGGACCACTAAGAACCTAGAGGCTGGAGTGATGAAAGAGCGCAACGACTCCAGTGAGCTGACACTCCGAGTGCACTACAGAGGCTCGAACATCCAGGACGACTGCAGCAGCGCGGGCAAGGGCCAGATGAGGAGCTCACTCACTGTCAAACTGCTCAAGTTTTCTAGGGAAAAGAAAGCAGCCAAAACTCTTGGTGTTGTAGTAGGCATGTTCATCCTGTGCTGGTTACCCTTCTTCCTCGTCCTCCCCATCGGTAGGTGCTTCATAACCACCGCCACCCCTCTCCCCCTCATGCCCCCACATCAGTCTCATGTCTTGTACTTTATCCTTTCATTTCATGCTTTTCATTCTTTCATGGTTTTCTTTGTTCTTACACATATCATATTGATATCTTGCTGACATTTTATATATTAGCCACATGTCCCTTTAGTAACCCCTCTCCTGCACATCACAACCTGTCGGAACCTGTGGCTTAAACTTCTGGCTTTTCCTTAATTCAGTATCAGCCAAAACATGGTATTGGTGCTTAAAAAGTGTCTCACCTAGTTTTAGTGTCTGTGACTTTTTTGAATTCAAATCTTTCAATGATCTTTATTGTCATTAAGATGAAACTTTACCAATTTACATTTCACATTTGAAAATGGTTATTATTATGAAATGCAGAATTGTTAAGATATTGCAATGTGAATTGGACATGGTTACGGACACTACAGATTTTTTTTGGGGGGGGATCCTTATTTTTTCACGGAATGCTTTAATTTAGGCAACAATTTTTACAGGTCATATTCTTCTAGAAGCTTACATACATTTTATTATCATAAAGAAAAAATAATAATTAGCCTTTTCAATTATTATTGTTTGAAAAAAGACAGTATAACGCTGAAAAACTGCCATTTTAGGGACTCATATCAAATCATCTCTCTAAAACGTTAGCAACTTGAAATTTTTAGGGACGCAAGATTGGTCTCTTTCATGTTGCATAATTTTCTGAAGTAGTGTCTTTGGCACACACATTTTCTGTATTATATGTATAACATAAACAAAATGAAATCAGCACCAATACTGTGTTTTGGCTGTATAACAACTTGATAGCGTAACAGCAATGAAAGCGTAAAGTTCAGCACAGTTTCCATATTTTCCATTCAATAAACAGCCTTAGTATACTTTCAGAAATAAATGTACCAAGATATACTTTTTCAGGTTGGTCCGGTGGTACCACTGAGGGTACAACTTTTGTAACTTTTTATACTTTGTCATCAAAGGTTGATGTGTTGTACCTTCAATTAGGTTTTAACATAAACATTTATATTTAAAGGTACAACTTATTCATAGGTTCCAATAAATAAGGGTATATGAAGCTATCGTTAAAGGTGCACTACATATATATATTATAGGAGAAAGCATGTCTCCTTGATGCTAACACAGCAACAACAAGGAAAAGTAGAGTTTATTTCTGAGAGTGTACAGTAGGTGTGTTACAGCAAACAGCAAATCAGAAACCTGCAATGGACTCTGGGTGAGCAAGACAACTGCAGCTGATGACATCTGGTTTCTATTATGTATTAGGCTATATGATGCTATGGAGTAATTTTCCATATGTCCTGTACAGTAAATCAAGTGTAATAATTTAACAAGATGCATATTACAAATGTACAACTGGTTATACCCCACAGACGATTTGTTATATATATTTTAATTTATAAGTAGTTGTGATTGTCATGCAGTGGACACCTGCACACATTAGCTTACCAAAGCGGGAAGTGGCAAGGAAATGAAGATGGAGTGGATTTCGAGGTAGTTCTGCTTCATCCATCTAGAATGCAGTTCGATAGCCAGTAAAAACACGCTGATTAATGGTATATGTCTTGGCCAGAATTGGTGATGTCAAGCAATACTATGATCAAGAAAGGCCTTTTTATGTATAAGTTTTTTTCAGCTCATCTTAATATAAAATTGCCATTTGTGTGATTTATTTAAAAAAAAGTTCAAATATTTGAATATGTGCAGTCAGTACTAGGATTCTAACAGAATGAATAAATGTAATATATAGAATTATATATAAATGCAGGAAGCACCAATGCATATTTTTCAACCGGAATCTTCCCCTGCATTTTTCCAGTGCTTGCTGTCTAGTCAGGGGCCTCAGAATCATTTTCACCCTCTTCTTTATAGCACTCCTGTTTTTATGGGGGTAGAAGATAAATTGCGACATTGGATCATTCTAACACGTCTTATGCCGAATGTTCTTCATGCTGCAGCCAAACCATTTTTCCGCGCTTGGGATTGGCACTGGGGATGCCCTGCCCTGGTATGGGCACAGGGTTAAAGCCCTTCCCCAAGGGCCCCCAAAGTGGCAACCCTGCAGTGGCAGAGCTTGAATTCCTGATCTCTGTGACCATCAGATCAGCAACCCTCCTGAGCCACCACTGCTCCCAAATGTTTTCTGTATGCGTCAGAAGGTTATTAATTTCACAGATTGTTACTAATATGTAGAAATATTATTGCTGTCGATATTAACGCATGTGATTAATTTAGAAATTTACACAAATTAAACATATGACCAAATTTGACCCAAATGGCTTCCCATAAACACAGCACGATTACCCCTCCCCCCCACCCAACCTTTATGTCATGGCACGTTTAGCACTGTTAATAAGATGACTGAGGAAGCATCACTAGGTTTCATAGGAAAAAGCTTCTAGATGGAAGTCTGGATTGAAAGCACTAATATCTATAACTCTCTTTACCATTACTATCCTTACTTAAACTAAAGTTATTTACCAGAAAAATGCAATGCTTAGGCAGAAAGACTATTACTGTTGATTTAGTGAGTGTTAGTGGTTCAGTGTTAGGCTTCTTGTCTGGCCTGAGTTTGATTCCCAGCCAATGCCCAAACCCAGCCATTACGTTGCTGGGGATCCTTAGTGCTGCTCTCAAGAATGGATAAAGTGGGAGGGTTGTGCTGTGGCAACCCGTTAAAGGGATCTGCTGTTAATAACGGCATCAACTGAAAGTATTGATTAAAATGTTTAATTCGAAAACTCCTCATCTGGTTCACATTATGAGGTTCGCTAGTGTGAAATAACTGAGTGCTGTAGAAAACTCAAATGTGTCAGGATTTGATCTTGACGTAGCACTTGAGAAAAATATTCCATCAATTACCTTTAGTTTATATCTCTATGCAAATAGGGGAACCCCTATTTTTTTTGTTTAACACTTCGAGAGGTTTCTCAAGCAGAAAGCAATACTATATCAAAGTTATATAATTTATAAAAAAATAAAAGTTATAGCAACTTCCGTTTTGTTAAGCTTGTTAAGCTCTCTTAAAGCTTATCTAATCACCTACAGTACATTATCTATAAATTATTTATCTCTTCAGATGAAAGATTAGCTTTCGGGTTAGAGACATTGCGTCAGAAATGGGGGGAAAAAAGAAAACATTATTGTATCATTTTACTTCTATGGTCAGATTAGTGAACTGATAAAAACAGAACATACAGTATGTGTTTATCTTTTGTGGTAAAATTTTATCTCATCTGGTCTTTCTGAAGTAGAGTCTGTACAGTGCCACAAAGCATGACCACTTCACAGTTATGTATCTTATTTTCAGCTATGCTATTTGCTTATCCTGACCTTTTCTAAGCATGACACTTTTATAAAGTTGGACATCCCCTGCTTTATCAAACTAGGTATTAGTCCTGATGCATTATGCTTTATATAGGACAATCATATAAATATGTCCTCCATCTAACTGTCTGCGTTGTTTAATCTGCTCAGGATTAATTGGTTTGCTACTGCATTGGTCCTGTAGAGCCCTGAATCTTTTTAAGGTCTCATGAAGGAATGTAGAGGAAATGCCAATGTCTTTCGAAGGGCCCTGATATTCCCAGGCCTTCTCCTCTTGTGAGCTGCTAGGAGAGTGTCGAGGTGTGGGAATAATGATGAGGTAGCGTTCCCACCACATATACGCTGAAACAGGTCAGGAACGGAGCATCTGCATTCATTTTTTTATGACTGAAATGCTTCGTTCTCCTATAGGCGGCCACCTCGCACCACGGGTCAGCTGTGTTTGTCCTGCAGGGACGATTTTGGAAGAAAAATTTTCCATGTGTGTGACCTTTGGGAAGTTAATCTTCCCTCTCTGTGCCCTTTGTCTTCGTTTACCATGCTACTGCAATTTAGAAGTCTGAACATGAATACTTATTGTAGAGGAATTACACAAGGGGGCAATAAAGTACAGTATCTCAGGTCTGGCTCAGGTCCTGTGGGTAGGTTGTTAGTTCTGGTGGCTACTCTAGGACCTCTGATAAGCACTATTTATAGATAGTGTGTCCCTCCATAGCTCCCTGCCTTGTGCAGTAAATGGATAGCATGAAAACTGATCCTTAATATACAGTATGTAGGAATGATAACTGGGAAAAAAGAGAAAAGAAAGAGTTCCTTCATTTTAAAATGGTCAAACTTGACCTTCTTTAATGATATACATATATGTACTACAGTTGTTGTTGTTGTTTTTTTTTATAAATGGCTTATGCTTCTCTTTTTGACATATGCTATTTAAATATGTTAGGGACGGTCGTGGCTCAGTATGTTAAGGCTCTTAGTTACTGATCAGAAGGTCGAGCCCCAGATCTGCCAGATTGCCTCTGTTGGCCCTTAACCCTCTAGCATTTTAAAATCTTGTTAAATCCAAACGGGAAAATGGATAAAATCATATTTTAAGATTTTATTCAGGTCCCAACCTCTAACTCTCCATTTATAACCAATTTATATCTAATGATGGGAAACCAAATTTGAAAAATATGTTTTAACACACATACTGACCACATCATTAGGGAAAATGATACAACATCCAGACTGGTTTGAAGTGACATGAGCTGACAAATAACCACTCTTTATAACTGTGGTGAGCAGAAAAACACAAAAAACTCATAAAGTGCCAATATTTGAAGCTGATGGAGAACAACAGCAGGAAACCACAGCAGGTTCCACTTTACTTTTCTCAGCCAACTAACTGGGATCACCTGGCACAGGGTCACCAGAACTGGACAGTCAATGATTACATTTCATTTTTAACTTTTTCCAGAAATTTTCAAAATGTTGTGCGTTCTGAGATCCTGTTCTGCTTAGCATGATTGTAAAGAGTGGTTATTTGAATTACTCTAGTGTTTCTGTCAGGTTGAACTAATTTGGGCTTGCTCATCTGACCTCTCTCATCAACAAGACAAGATTTCCCATCACAGAATCCCAGGAGATTTCTGAAATACATAACCCATCCTGTGCGGCACCGACAGTCATGCCGTCATGACCAGTATCTGCATGATTTTATGCAACTTAATTGGCTGATTGAATAATTACGTGCATGACTATGCGTAAAAAATATTCCTAAGTAATTGAATAGCGGGTGTATATGGCGAATGCACTTTAGCTCCCTTTCCACACACCCTTCCTTTGTCTTGTTTTTTTCTCATTACGCTCAAGCATGCTACTACATCCCTTCCTTAATGCATCTCTGTTCAAGTTAAGAATCACTAATTAATTTTATTGTGATGGTTATTTTTATTAGATAATTGTAATGATGATGTGACAGCACATTTTGATGAGCGGCTACTCAATATTTTTGCGTGGGTCTCTCTTCCGGTTGCATGCCAAAGCCGGCCGGGAAGCCGTATCGAGGCGTGGCGGACACTCCAAGCGATTCATCCCACAGATTTATGCTTAGCACCTGGAAATTCAAGAAATTATTGGTGAAGATGCCTGTTAGATGGGTGTTAAAAATTTTACCTATTTAATGGGATCTGGGCACGTATTTGTGAGTGCATATTTCATAAAACTTAAAAAAAAAAAAAATCAGAAGAACTTACAGAAGAATACTGAATAGGTATCTCTTACTGTATCTCCTACCTTTGACAAGACCTATGCTGGATCAGGACTTGTAATTCTTCCGTGGAACTCTGGGTGGAATTTAATTACATTGTTAAACAGCCCCTATTATGCTTTTTCAAATATTATCTTTCATGCAGTGTGTCATGTAGCTGTATGTGAACATAAACTATCTGCA
>JAQMYJ010000011.1:7091158-7109251 GCA_030014305.1 Clarias laeviceps | reverse complement strand
TTATGGGATGAGTTACGTGTATGCCAGATTAAAGAGATGTGTCTTGAGTCTACTTTTGAATTGGGAAACTGTGTCTGAGCTCCGAACACTGTCTGAACACATTCACTGGCCACGTTATTAAGAACATGAAGTTCCTCAAATATTTATGTCGAGCTTCAGCTTCCCATTTTTATCAGAATGGAGTAGGACCTGATGTGGTCTTCCGTTGTAGCTGAAATGTCTCAAAGTTTTGAGCGCTTTGAGATGCTTTTCCACTCACCATGGATGTAAAGAGTGGTTATATGGTTTGCTGTAGCCTTCCTGTTTAATTATTTCCCATTGATTGATCAACAGTGGGGGCAACCGTAGACCTCCTTCCATAACTTTGATGGGAAAGAGATGCTGTCGAATCGAACACACTGAATACGCTCATTCTGGATAACACTTATCTTGTTCAGGGTCACGCCAGGCCTGGAGCCTATCTCAGGGGACTCGGGACACTTGGCGGGAAACACCCTGGACAAGACGGCGGTCTATTGCAGGACACAAGCGTGCGCACACACACACAATTTGGGAGGAATGTGGGAGGAAACCGGAGTACCCGGAGGCTAACCACTTCACTGTGCCGCCCACACTAAATAAATTCACATCATAAATTCCTTTTTATTATCATAATGTCACATATTTTCATTAAACCATAAATGACAAGACAGTTTGTGCAGTGTATCATAACTATAACTATCATATTTATATGCAGAAAAATCATCGCTTTATAAAAACAGCACACAGATGTTATTACGAGGGGGGGAAATCAGATTTATTTTATTGTCCATTTCATAAAGAGATACATATAAAGTCATAACAAAATCTCTTTGCAAGCCCAGATCTGTCATTTCCATGTATATTCACGAGTTGTCCGATTGTACTGAAACGCATAAGAAAATCTTCCAGAGGGAAAGAGAGGGGGAAAGTGTGTGTGTGTGTGTGTGTGTGTGTGTGAGAGAGAAATTGATTCAGTTCCTCTTTCACGCTTTTGTCTTCATGCAGAGCTCTGAGGCATTAAATAAAGCCTGGCTGAAATCAAAGAGTACCGTGTATATAGCTTTCAGTACATCGTGTTGTATTCCAGGTCAAAATTGACAGCTGTGCCTTTAGAAACCTTATAAATCCATGTAAATGTAGAGTAAAATCCTGGCTGAGGAGAGAGAGGGATGGACTGGTGAGGCTATGACAAGACACATGGACTAGTATTGGTCATGATAGCGAAAGGAGACACTCTTTATAAGCTCTCAGTGGCAGAAAGAACGGTAAGTTTAATTAGTCTGGGTTTAGTTCAGGGGCCGAGTTTTCCCAAAGTTCAAGTCATTTTAACAGGAAGAGAGAGAGAGAGAGCAAGAGAGTTCAAAATCATGCTCGCTCTCCCACTGAACAGCGATCCTTGTGCTGTGACGTCTACAGAAAGCTCATACAAGACTGTTGAGCTATTTGTGTTGCTAATGCTAAATGGCTCACTTTTTCCAGATTCAGAACTTACAAAAAAAAAATAATAAATCGATGGGCGTTCAAGTCAAACCGGGACTTTTTCATGAATGAAGCGTAAAGTGTATTTACATTTACAGAAGACTTCAAGAACATCACGGTGATGAGACTCGTACCCGCAGTACAACGTTTTAACGGTGCAAACATTTTAAAGATGGCTATATATGGCTCACCACTACGGAGCGCCTCATTCTTGAAAATCGACGGATAATTTGACGGCAGCTTGCAGAACCAGGCAGTCCGATCATGGCTGAGAAAACTTGATGGTATCCGAGCACTAATGAAACACTGGGATAAGTGTAATAAACCTCTTAGTTTTTACTCTCTTTGCGGTTTGACTTGAACGCAACTCGTGATTTAGTATTTTCTTTACTTCTTCAGAAGTGAGTTTTATTTCCACTACTGAGCAGTAGCACTTCATTTTGTCTCTGTTTTAAAGCTCAGACTTCCTCCTCGCTTCATACAAAAAATAAATAAAAACGCAGGAGGAACATTTCTGAAGGAAACACTGGCGTTTATTCATCACCTCCGAACAGCAATCTCTCCCCAGAGCTCTGCAAGTGTCCTCTGAAGCATAGCACATGCAATATTTATTGCATTTCACATAGAAAAGGTTTCCATCATTTCGAAATGAATTCTTCATTCTTCTTTTCATCAGAGACAGACATACACTTAAAAACCCCTGCGTCCACCACTTTTATAATTTATAACAGTAAAAAAAAAAAAAAGACGAAACAAAAAACAACTCTGAGCCGTCCAGTATTGCAGACGTCCAGTATTGCAGACTTCCTTACTCAAACATGCTGTGACTGTGAATGTGCACAGGAGAAATAAGGAGCCAAAACAATCGAGCAGGATCAGCAGGATTGTTTGAGCAGGATGTGGACAGTCTTAAATTCACTATTATAAATATATAATTATTCTTAAATAAAAAATATTTGTTTTCCATTACACCTGGTTCTCTCTGTGAGGACGCCTTCCCATCCTGCTGGCTCTCGACCAATGGCAGTGTCCCGGCTAACAGACCAATCAGCAGCCCTTCACTGTTGCAGCACTGAAAGAGAGCAGAGAGAACAACAGGTCAGACGCTTGGTAGAGAGGCAACACTGCGGGTTCATTTGATGAAATGCACAAGCACTGCCTTTTAATTCAATGGGTTTCAAATAGAAAAATGATTCCCCTTCATGCACAGACAGCATGTACAGGATCTGGATCGATCTTCAAAAATGTATCTAAAAATATAAATCCTCAAACTGGGTTTCTTACACACAGAATACGAAAACAGCCAAGTGGTGCCATGTCCGGTTCTATTTCATCGTATATAGTTAGTGTCAATGTAATTTTGAAAAGATGAATGAAAAGAAAAACATTGATTTTCATAAAAAAATAAAAAATAATAAAGAAAAATATGAATGAAGTCTTTGTCACAGTCTGGGAAAACTGAGATTACTGTAGGTTTCGTCCTGTTTCTGTATGTCATGATTGGCACCTCGATTTTAAGAATTCCTGAGTATATTTCATGTATCTTTTGATTATCCAGAACATCAGAACACATTTAATGGAGTAATACCTCTTTTTATTTCTCTATATAATCCCCTCCTACATGAACGCGCATATCCCAGTTATTCACTAGCGCTTGGATACCATCAATGTAGAAAGTTTTTTTCACTACGCCGAGCCATGATCGAACCACCTGCTTCACATCTGAAACAACTGGCCTCCCAGGAACTGATGGCTTAAGCAGATGGAAATACTTAAGAGTGAAATCTGCATTGCATGGGGATGTGGCAATAACTACCAGCCGAGTTCTTGTAATGTGCACGTGGTGCAGCGGGAGGTATGAGGTACTGCATTGTCAGAAGTCAAAAGTCCCGGTTTCACTTGAACGCACTTTAAATATGTAGTAATTTTTTGTTGTTTTGTTTTTGCTTGCAAACGTGAGTAAGGAGCCAGTTTAACAAAAAACAAACAGCCACTATAACAAACAGGGTTACGTTTTAAACTTTTTTTTTTTTTTACTTATTTTGCTGCTTCACACAAAAAGAACACATTGCACGCAAACTGTAGTTGTGAGCTTGATGGTCTTATAATTATACATAATGTGACAGAGTATATTAGATCTGTAAATCATAAGTAAACTGTCAATTTGATTTAATTAAATTTGGCACTGCACTTTTCAATTTGCTTAAACGCAGTAGTACTTAAGTTTACTGCCTAATTTGTATTAAGGTTTTTTTAAGTATTAAAAACTACTAAAAGCATGAAATAAGCACTGTGACTGTTGTTGATTGATTAATTGTCTTGTAAAATGCATTTTTTTCCCTCTGCCAATCTTCTCCTCCACACTCCAGTCCAGTAGGTGGTGGTATTGCACCAAACCACATAAAAAATCAAAAGAAGAGGACGGGATACTCCTGCAAAATACGAGTGTTTGCATAAAACGCAAGCAATTTGTATTTTCTGCAAACGCTATATATATATATATATATATATATATATATTTTTTTTTTTTTTTTTTTTTTTTTTAATCCAACTTTTTTTTTTTTTTTAAACTATTTAGCATTTGTAAATTATTTTTTGGTTAAAAAAAACAATTTAAATTAAAAGCGTAAATCGATTTTGAATAATCGATTGAGAAAAAAAATCCATTAAATCACACATTTCACAGAGTAAAAGGTTTTCCCGGGCCTCCACACCTATTTATGACAAATGTCCTTGATTACGCCTCAATCGCTTAATAAATTTTAGATAATTTCTCAGCAACATATAAGGTTTTAAACTGCAAACTAACAAAGTCGACGCAGTTTCAAAAGTTTAAATAATCAGGTTTGAACTACAGACAATAACTCAGTCAAAACGTGAGTAACATTTAAATGACATGCAATCTTAGCACAGTTGTTCTGTTCTAACCTTTACTCATCTGTTTGCAGGTGAGAAAATAAACTTTTATTTGCACACAATATTCGGTTTTTTCCTGATAACAGCTCTACTTCATTGTTCTGAAGTTTGACAATAGTAAACTTTTTTTTTTTCGTTTTGGAGTAATGCATGTTAAGTGTTTCTGACTAATCTCGTCTATGGCTTTAGAGGTACTTTAGATGAAATGCATTAGTCAGGGAAGATACAAAAAAATAATGACAACTAGGTAAAATTCTTGAAGTTCACATTTTATTTATATACTCTTAAAACATCAGAAAACATGTACACAATATCTTCCACTGTAATTTTTTTTCAATTGTTTTACAGCATTCTCTGACCTGCAAACAGATAGAAATAATAAACGTAAAAAATAAAGAGATCGAAATGAAACAAAGCCAACCACCGAAAATAAATACCATTTTGCTCTGATTTCGACAAATAAACGTCAGTCAGTCAGTCAGTCAGTGTGGTCTACCAAGCAAAGTGTTTCCTCTTTTTTTTTGCGATCAAGCTCCCGATCTCTGTCTACTTGCGTACTTGTGAAGACCAGGCTCTCCTACAGTAAATCCCTTCTCAGGTGGAGAAAAATACAGTTCAGAATGCTAGTGTAAGTGAAGGACAAACATAGATACAGAGAAATTACATGTTTTCTCTTTAACAAAACTTTCTTCATACAAATTTAAACCTTTTGTTCTCAGGTATGAAATGTTCTCAGGATGCCGTATTATCACCCCATTCTTCTGGTAAAATCCATGTTGAATACTGTATATGTATTTATATCTATATACACTATTGTGTATCTCACATGTTCAGCCCTGTGATCCAAAAAAAAACAAAGGGGGGGGGGGGGTGATATGACACTATGAAAAATAAAGTTCAGGCACAACAACAACAACATTTAAAACATTCCTCCAAAAGACAAAACACTAAAATCAGAAAGAAAAATCGTTGAACTAGCAACTAGCCAACAATTAAAAAAAAAAAAAAAAAAAAAAAAAAAGAACTTTAACTTAATTATGATTAAACATATTATATTTAGGTATCAGAACTGCTGTCTTGTGCTTCAGTGCGCTAGTTTTCAGCAAGACAGTTTAATAACAGTCTTCTCTTAACGGTATAATGCAACGTTTTTATGAATTTTAATGCTCGATTGTAACAAAGCGTGCTCATGAAGAAGCACGGCCATAAATAACGGATGAACAAAAAGAAACTACCACGGCCACGCGAGAGCGAAAGGACATCAACATCTGAGAAAAATATTAGATATCGATATAAATGTCAGAGAGAGTGGAAGACGAACACATGGAAAAGGAAGGAGGAGAGAAAGATGATGCGAGATGGTGTCAAGCGGAGGAGAACATTGGAGAAGAGAAGAGCTATGAAGTGGGTGAGAGGATGAAGGAGAAGTGAAGCGAGCAGATGCAGCTGTGAGGGTGGGAATCAGGGCTGCTCACTTCGACTGGCACGTCTGCTTCTGGTTTTATCTGTTAAAGTGATAAACAGGGCCTCTGCTCACTCCGCTCTCTGGCACTTGAGGCGGCTTTGGCTTGTACGCACCTCCGACAAAACCTCAGCTAAACAGCCTGCGAAGCCACCGCTGGCCAAGAACCGCACCCAGATCGAGACTCCTCTCTTCTCCTCAGACTGAGGATCCAGCATCGGATTAAATCGGATTATAAAGGAGGAGCAGCACCAGGCAAGTCTCTTCATCTACCTGAGTTAGAGACTTTGTACCCACCAGGGTCCTTTTTCACATTTTTACTGTCTGTCTTTCTTATGCACAGGCCTTAAGGTGTTGTGTCGTTCAGTTTTACAGCGAGTGTTAAAGTAAAAGACGTCTCTTGCAGAGTGGGCCGAACTCCACATGACCACTAAATCGCATTCATCAAAGCCCACAGTGCCTCCTTTCAACACACCCACAAGGAAGCTATAAACTAGGAACAACAGAGATGCCTTTAATCTGTCTGAATCTGGATTAACATTCACATCTCCCTGAAATGTCCTTTAAGCAATAAAATCATTTATCCTGTCTAAGTCCAATTCAATAAATACTATTTAAAAGACTAGGAATAATAACATTAATAATAAAAAATAATACCATTTTTTTTGCACCAATGGACTCTTTTACTATATGACACTAAGCAAATGAGTGATTTGGGGAGAAAAAAGGGGCTTAATTATGCACTAATACAGTAATATACTGATGTTAAAATATCAAATGATAGATTCCATATGGCATAAAGACTCAAAAGAAAGTTAAATTATACATGAAAAAATTTCATCACATGAAACATATGACAACCGTTTCCTACCATCATCATCATTATTATTATTATTATTATTATTATTATTAAGCATCTCTGTCAACTTTCAACGACATTCGGCTCCTCAGACCCCCTAATTTCTTTTTCCATGAAAATAAGCAAGTCCTGTTGACTGGCCTGAAACTTTTTTTATGCTTCTCTCTGGAAGGTGGCTGGGTACGGTAAGGGGTAACGAGTGTATTCTTTCTTTTTTGAAAGGGCTATGGGGCAAAAGCCATGCCTGCTTTGCCTACTTTTCAAAGGCACACAGACTCACGTCTCAAACTGAGTTAGCAAGGCGCGAACCTCAGGAGTGAGCTGTTTGGCAGCCTTGGCGGCCTCTGTGATGGCTTTACGATACAGGCCCTTTCTCTTCTTGTCAAAGCGGGACTGGAAGTTTTCGAGAAAGGGAGCAAGTTGAGTAATTGCTAGGAAGGAAGTGGTAGGTGACCCAAACCAGGAGACACGGGCCTCCTGCCTGACTAAAAGCCCGTTATCTTTGCGGCTCACTGTGATAGCTAAGATGCGGGCAGGCCACCAAGGGAAGCCAAGTATTTTAGCCCACACAATGTCCCCTACACAAATGTTCCTGCCATCCAGAGCAACACACTTTGAGACATTTTTGGAAAAAACTGCAGCTTTGAGGGATTTACTGCGCTTTTTTGAATCCTTGGGAGCAGGGGCAGGGGCAGGGGCAAAAGTGGAAGATGTGCCAGGGGCAGAGGCAGATCGAAAATCGCCAGGCGGAGGGAAGTCAAGGGTCTCGGTCGAGCTACACTCTGAGTTTGATGACTTTAAGTCATCTGCACTATCGACGCTGCACATGGAGGTACTAGAGGAGTCAGGCTGCCTGGGTTTCAGGGTCATGTATACCACCAGGTTGCCAGCCTTGCTACCGCGCATCTCCTGCCCCTGTTCCTCTGGCTCAGGCTGTGGTTTGCTGTGGTCCGTAGGTGGCTGGGAGAGTGGTTGGGGTTTGGGTCGCACCTGTCTCAATGGGGATTCCAGCTCTCTGTCTGGGCCCTGGGGCTCTGCAGCGGCAGTGGCCTGGCCTGTGGAGCGTGTGGAGGTGCAGCGAGGAGCAGCTAGTTTAGGCAGCGTTAAACGCCCTCCTCCCGGCACTTTCTCCAAGCAAGGTGGCTTACATGAAGAAGAATCATTTTCTTCATTACGGTACCTTTGAGGCTTGATGCGCATCCTGGGTGGAAGCGGGTTGGACATGCCTGGTCCTCCTCCACTAATCTGCTGCAGTCGTCGGGTGAAGTGGACCTTCTGGTGGGACTCCTGAAGAGCCGCGGCCCTCGTCATGGCCTTCGTGTTACCACTGCTGCCGGTGACCGATTCCCTTTGCCGCTTCTGTGCTTTGGCCATCTTCAGCACTTCACGTGCTTTCGAGTGGTCAACGTTTTTGCTCTGCAGCACTTTCTTGGCACCGAGCTGGACTCGGGAAGTGGCTGAGGCCGGTGCTGCAGCGGACACTCCTTTAATCACTCGACTCCCTGCAGCTGTTCCTTTCACGTGGCTCTGGGCCAGAGAGGATGGGGTTGAAGAAGTGACTCGTATCGCTGCAGCTTGCCGCTTGGACACGTCGGCCGAGCGGCTCCTATCCTCTGAGCGTGCCTCATTGCGAGCCCGCTTCCCAGCACCCGGAGCTGTGCTCTCATTGCGCCGACGCTTTGCATCATCATTCCGGCAGTCTGATATAGGTCCTCTGCGTGTTTCGCGCTTGTCCCCTTGTACCACAGCCCCTTTGCATTTATCACATAGCACTTGTCTCGGTCGAAGCTTGATGGCATTCATAATAGAGGTGGGCTCCTCTCTGTATAGCCTGCGCTTTGGCCGTTTGATCTTGCGAGGTGGAGGCTGAGGTAACGACTGGTTGTAGGTGTCCCTGATGAACAGTGGAGGCGGGTAAGGAGCCCCCTCCTGAAACAAAGGCGGGGGTTTTACGGTCCATGGGTTGGGCTCAGGGTTAGGACTAGGTTGAGCCACTGAAGACCCCTGCACAGGTTCCTCTGAACGGATGTTAGGAGTTCCTTGAGCAACCCCTTTCTCAGTCTCTGACTGGAATGCCTCCGCCTTAAGCTGCATAGATTCTGGTTTGTCCTTGTACTCTCTCTTGGGAAACACAGATATTGGAATTCCAAAAGGTCCAAATCTGAGGACAGAGAGTGGAAACATGAAAATATTTAAAAAGTGAATTGAGAATACATTTCATCTCAATTATATTCTGAATATCTTCAGAGAATTAGTTTCTTCTTTACCATCTGAAATCTTCACACATCTTATATTATTTTATGATTGCAGCCATTGATTTCACACAGAAGATACCTAGATTCTGATTTTATAAATACCCCAATTCAATGTTAAATTTTGTTCTTGATTTTAAAGAACTTTTAAGAACTTGAACCTTTAAAAACAATCATTGTCATAATCAAAATTGTAAATCAAAAGATGTATACCTTAGCCTTATTCAACAGTTTCACCACTGAATATACTATGAGTAATTAAATGTAGCCCGTTCCGTATATTAGTTGACCAGCCTTTCGCCGGCGCTGGTACATGGTACCACCAGTACCATGAGTAACGAGTATGAGTGTAATGAGTGGAGTTGAGTTTGGAGTAAAAGGCAGATCTGAGGCTTTTAACGCAGGAGACGCGTTTCTGTTGCACTACTTGGAAGCTCATGTATTCGGTACAGAATCGCTTATATCTGTGGCTGAACGGTGGATCACCAGTCAAAAAAAGCCAATTCTGGTCACTGGTCGATCGACTGCTGCATCTCTATTATAAATGTAAAAATTGTTTTCTTAAACCGATTTCGGCGTCAGTGTGGTGAAACATGAAGCGACACACAAAAGAATCGCGATTCATAAACGAATAGATTTTTCCCCCATCTTTAGAAGACGGTGGCTGGAAGCAGCAAAGACTCACAAACTCGTACAGACATTAAATACCTATTTGTCCAATGCATCTTTATGAATTATATTATGTTAAGTTATGTTGTGAATACATAAACGCCATTTGTATTATGAATACATAAACACTCTAGACTTCAATGTGGATAATTTGTTGTTTCTGATGTTCAAATTGTGTAAAACTAAACAAAGCAGAAAAAAATCCCCAAAACAACAAAAGGATGGAGGAATTATGTCTGTTGTTTGTTGAAGGATTGTGTAATAAGTGCCATCCATGTCACACTATTTTAATTGTTTTTTTTAAGCTTTGCAGAAATCAAAAATCTGGTAGGAGAAGAAATTTTACATGTAACACGTCTGTGAATAAAACACACAGCTTGCAGTTTTTCTTTCAGAAATGAATTAAAAGATCGAGTACTTTTGAGATGAGATCTAACAAACTCATGGGGAACCGAGGCCAAAAATGCAAATGAAGATCTCCTTCGACCTGCTTCTGACTAAATATGGCCAGCACATCATTTCAAAGCTATGATGCAGAACGGCTGGGACTGAGTGCACAAAACTTCCTAGCACAGGGTGTGTGGAAGCAAAAAAAATGATGATTACACTGTATATTAATCACTTATAAACTATGCATTACCAGGTAAATGAAGTGTCATATAGAATTAAATATCCTTTAATAGGAAAACCCCAATGCTCCCATCTCACTTAGAGGTATATATTTCCTCGTTGGTGACGAAGTACAACATAAAGAGATACAGTCATTAAATAATGTACTAAACTGGAACAGTAGGTACTATATTACTGTACACTCTCTGCTTGTAACTTGGGTGGCCATATGGCATGTCTTATCAGAACTTGTTTGGCCAGTTACAGTAAAAAAAAAAAGAAGAAGAAGAAGAAAGCTTACAGACGACAGACGGCTCGAACACGACAACTCTCTGTAAAGAAGTGACATTTCTTATCTAGTGCCAATTTTCGAAAACATCTAGGGGTGTTTACTTTCACACTGACGTTGGCGTGCAGTGCTAGAGTGGTAAAGATTTGGATTTCCAACCCAAGTATGTATCCAACCCAAGAACGTTTTCTTTATTTCCATTAGCAGCAAATTACTAGTTGATTGCTGATTATTAACAATTTATATTATACAGAAAGCGAGACGGTATGAAAGTAGTATTAGGTTTCATCTACTACCCAGATCGAATACCTGCATCAGTGTGTATTAACTAATGACCTACCCTTTCTAGCCACTTTAATAGGAACAGCTGTTCATTCATGGAATTATTCATGATGCTGCTCTTGCTGATACAGATGAAAGGCTTGAGTTATGCAACAACAACAAAAATGGTCTAGTTTGAATATTTCAGAAAGTGCTGATAGAAGACAGGTTGGAGATTATCGAAAGACTAAGAAAATGTAAATAACCATTCTAACACTAATAAGCATAAAAGCATTTCAGAATAATCATCTCATCAGGTCAAATCTTGAGACTGGCGGACTGGAGCATGTCAGACTGCAGTGTGCTTTAAGCTTTGCCTGCTCTATATCCAAGTTTAGTTTGAGGGTCTTTTGAAACATATCTCCAATTCAACAAAACATTAAGCTGTTGAATAACCATGTATTTACACTCAGGAGGCTGAGCAACAAAAGTGAAGTGACTACTTTATGAAACTCTGCTTGCAGAAACATTACTAAAGTGTACGATTTACGCAAAACAGATTAGTGACGTTTCCATCATTCATCTGCAAAAACTGTGAAAAACCAAAGCTGTCTTTTTTTTTTTTTTTGCCTGTTGTACTGCATGGACTCATTTATAGCCACACATTTCGCAAGGGGTCTTAGAATAGTTAAGAGTTCTTAGCTTTCTAAAAGAATTCTCTGAAAAGAAAGCCAGCTGATATTCGGGACAAGACTTTTTATCGATATTACGAAAACCTTTAGGGGTCCACATTTCATTTTTGTTAAAGCATGTGGTGCTCATTCTGCATGAACCTCACCAGCTGGAGTTCACTTATATCAAATATCAATATCTAGGACAAACCCACAGATTTACCCATGAAGCCAAACACGCATTTATGTTTAGTGACCAGTTAAAGCATATTTAAATTATTGTTTTTCAATGGAGAAACTGGGATTTCTAGTATGAAACTACGTAACCTATAACTTTGATATTATTATTATTATTTTGTTGTTGAAATCTATGACTGAAACATAAAATATATGAGATATAATTAACGTACAGTTAAATCTGTCAGGGTATTATACTATATATAAGGATCACGTTTTCATCTTGACAATTCCAGGCTCCTGCAGATCTCTTCAAGATATTAAAATGCTAAAAAAATTAATCATCATAAGACTATCCATATGGTTTTCACAATTTTTAAATATGAATTCTTTCTCCAGATATGAAAACTATGTCCCCAAAACTCCTCTTTTTCCAGTCTTTGTGTAATTGCATTTTGAAAGCCAATTTTACTCATGAAGCATAAGCCTCTATTTGTGAAATATTAATCAGATATCAGTGTAAAGATGCCTCGTTCGTTTATAAGATTACTAGGTTAGGGAAAACTCAGGATGTCCTTCGCATGTAGCGCTTAACCTTGATTTCTAATGTGGACTCGGAGTCAGGGAATTATAGTCTGCCTGAATCTTCAGCTTGGAATTTTTTTTGATACATTAATATCAAATATCTGAGTCTTATATCTTAGACGATACATGACAGTGATCCGGTTTTCACAGACTCATAAGTTACATGTGTAATGATGATGTGCTTTAAGTGACTGTGTGCATGCGCATGTTGGGGCCACAAATTAACAGGACATCAGTGATGTCTAATCTGACCTGTTAAATCATTCCAGGTTAATATCAGCCTGATGTCAATACTCAGTACCAGATCAATGCATTCCTACATGTTAAGATGTTCAGTGGTTGTATTATGCACTAAGATAATTAGTGCATAATACAACCACTAAACATGTTAATGGTGCCATGTGTAGTGGGTGGAGCTTCATCCTGACCACCCCAAAAGGTAAACAAGGATTTCTGACAATGCCACTCAGGACTGCGGAGGACAGGGGAGGACGCACAAGCCATGATCAGGTTTCTCGCGGCATGAAAAACAGGTGTTTACCTTTTGGAAAGGTCCATGAGGACCCCGGAGAAGATCTTCTCGCCTAAACGAAACGACACAACAAGTGCATCGTCGATGATGTGATCTAGTGAGACCCGAACCTCGGAACCAGGCACGAGCCCGCAGATCTGCTCGGGCTGCCTGTCCACAGTTTCTGCGCACACTTTGTGCTCGGGCTCGGGGCTCACACCCGGGTCACACACGCCTGAACTCGCATCCTCCGGCTCCGGGGAGGACTGAGGCTGATCGCTCACTGCTGGAAGTTGCACAGAGTCTTTACAGGAGATGTTGGAAGAGTCAGTGGTGCAGTCTCTCGGCGAGGTCTCCTCTGATGAAGCGGACTGCGGCTCGGGAGACTGGGGGCGTGCAGGGACAGCATCCTGTGCAGGTTCGCAGTTGGAGCAGGGAGCAGCATCACCGTCTGCAGCTTCGGGCTCGGAGATTGTCTCAGGCTCCAGATCAGCAGGACACACCGGTTCGGGATCACCGTTTGCCGGCTCAGTCACGGTGTCCGCTCGAGCGGAGAACGAACGCGACGACGGTTCAGGATGTGAACCGGAGCAGGGCGGAAAGCAGGCGTGTGCAGGACTGACCTCGTTATTAACAGCCGGTGCGTTTGGAGAAAACGACTCGTCCACGCGCTCCTCTGCGGCCCCGGTGTCGTTATGCGTGCACTCCGTGTGCACGCGCTCGTCCGAGTCGCTGTGTCCATCCTCGAGCGCGTTTCCCGCGAGTCTCAAGTCCGGCCTTCTCATTTCCATCCGGACCTGACTGCATTCCTGAACTGCATCCACACTCTCAGCCTGGTGACACCGCTCCATTTTCGGGTCGAAGCCCGACGCAGAGTCAGGCTCTAAGCCGGCCGCATGCTCACCGGGCTCCGCTGCGTACTCGAGCCCGTCCCCCCCTGTTGTTGTTGATGCAGCAGCAGCAGCTCCTGGCTCCGCAGCCACGGCCGCCATTTTCTTTCCGCTTTGCAACTACTACTTGGCCCTCTCCTACTGATAAGCGGAGATCCCGCCCATTGGTCAACTAAGCGCACTAGCTATTGGTTAATACAGCGCAAGCCCTTCACTGAGTGGCTCAAATGACTGCCATTCAAATGGACGTTCTGGAAACGTTAATGTGATTGGCTACTGCTTTGTCAATATTGCTTCGCTCTGACAAGTTTGTAACCACAAGGGGCAGTGTTGAGTTGTATGCACGTTGGACTCTTTGCAGCAGGGTACTTAAACTTTTTTTTTTATATATAGCCAGGGACTTTTAATTATAAAATAGATTTCTCGAACACACCTCAACAGATTTATATAAGAGAAGAAATGTTTTGTCGGTACATTGGTCAGAATTCGCTCTTTCAATGATATCTTTAAAACCAGTCTCAGAAAATGTTCTGTCTGTCTGTATGATTGTCTGTATTTCTGTCCAGCCAGATTTTAGATCTGACTACATGGACCTCGTTTTAGGAATCTTTGGCACGAGGCGGGGTACACCCTGGACAGGGTGCCCATCTATTGCAGGGCACACACACATACACACTGACACTCTCATTCACACACTACAGGCAATTTGGGAAGACCAGTTAGACTAATCTGCATGTCTTTGGACTGTGGGAGGAAACCCACCAAGCACGGGGAGAACAGGCAAACTCCATGCACAAACCTAAAGCAGGAATTGAACCCGGATTGTGGAGGACCAAGACGACAGTGCTCACCACTAATCCACTGTGCTGCCATCCTTATAACGCAATGCTTTTTATTATATTTTGTCCATTGAAGAACAAAACTGAAGACATTAAAAATATGAAATAACCCATATGGAATTATGTAATTTAATTAATTAATTAGAGACAAACAGCAGTCTGTTATTACTTTAAGCCTTGAAGTTCAGTTTAGCTGGAAGATTGCAAGAACTTTGAATGTACATTATCTTCAAGTGTATTTACAAAACATTAAACCCCAGGATGAACCTGGCTCTCAGGAGGACAGTGCTAGGAAACAAAGACTTACATCAGCTTTAGAGGATACATTCATTTAGAGTTACCAGTCTGAGAAATCACCTTATAAGGATTTTTTTATGATGTGTTGTATAGTTTAATGTGGTAAACTATTCTACATGTCATAATAAACCACAATGATACCATGGTACATGCTTTTTTTTTTTTTTTGAGAATTCCCTGTTTTTCAGTAATTTCCCTTTAATTGACTATTCTATTCTATTATCACCACATTATCTTCTGTTTCTCTGTTTACCTCATTACAATTACAATATCTTATCTCTTTACCATTCTTTCAAATTCTTAAAATCATGACCTTGATGAGCTGAAAAGGTTCCATGTGCTCGGTCTGTTAAAAGGTAAGATAGAAAGAAAAGAGAGACAGAGAGCAAATGGATGAAAGTGAGAGAGCAAGTGCAAGTGCATGAGCTCAAGATTTGCATAAGTTTGCCTGCTGCAAAAGAAATTAGCACAGTATATTGATAGCTTATTTAAGAAACTACTATTTAACAAGGAAATAATCATTAATTTATAATATTACTTTCTACACTTTATTTGTTATACACTATGAAAACAATTATATATGCTGTTTTAAAAATATAAGAACCAAGTGACAATTGATACAAAATATTCACTAAGCTAATAAAAAAGGGGTAAATTGTCAAATTTACTTAAATGACTTGTCCTCACTGCAGATTTCATCACAGTACATTTATTGTCAAACCTTAAAGAACACTTTGTATGACTGTGCTATAAAAGTTTATGTTCCACTATAGTTTATGGGCATCAATCTGTTCTTCTTTTGAGATCTGTGAAGGACGCTGGTTAAATAGTCATCTTGTAATCACGCCACTTAATGCTACCTTGGTCACATTTTGGAACAACCTGAGAAGACTCATGTGTCACTTAAAAGTTGAGATCAATGACTTTTTGGCCATTAAACAGATAACATTCTATTAATCTGGTGTCCTTAAAGTCATACTTTAAACTGAATATATAAACATTTGATAGAAAATATCACATATAATACCTTATATGGTCTTAGATGTTTGCTGTACATGCCGTTCCAGAGTTAGTCTTCACTTTGCTCTTACAATAGCCTTGACTCTTCTCAGAAGGTTTTCCACCAGATTTTGGACCGTGGCTGTTGGGGTTTGTTCATTCAGCCACAAGAACATTACTGAGGTTGGACACTGATGTTGGGTGAGCAGGCCAGTCTGTGTTTCTTTTCATCCCGAATGGGTGCAGTGGGATTAAGGTCAGGGTCACTCAAGTTTAACTGCAGCAACTGTGGCAAACCATGTCTTCATGGACTCCATGAACATGCTTGAGTTCCAGTGAAGGAAAATAGTAATACTATGGCATACAAAGACATTCTATACAATTGTGTGCTTCCAGGTTTGTGTAACACCTTGGGCCATATTGTGCAACACTAAAGTTATAACTACTTAAAGCTTTTTTATTCGTAAGCCATTTTTCTTTGTATGGGTTACACCGAACTGTTCTCTATATCTTCTGGTAAAGTTTGTTCACTCTGTGCCGAATTTCAGTCACTCCAGGACAAGGCTTCAATCAACAGTGACATTAAAAAGTATTTGCCCCTTCCTGATTTTTTTTTTTGTTGTTGCATATTTGTAACACTTAAATGATTCAGTTCATCAAACAAAATTTAACCTTACACAAATATAACCCGCGTACATGCAAAATGCAGTTTTCAAACTATGATTTCATTCATTAATTGCCCCTGGCTCTTCTCACATTTGCCAAAAAGTATCTTGATGACTTCTGGGCAAATATTCTGTGGACTGATAAGACAAAAGTGGGACTGTTTGGAAGGTGTGCGTCCTGTTACGTCTGGCATAAAATTAACACAGTGTTTTGTAAAATAACATCATGCTAACAGTCAAACATGGTGGTGGTAGCGTGATGGTCTGATGGTCTTTGTAGCTTCAGGACTGGGACAACTTACCATAATTGATGGAACCATGAATTCTGTGCTCCATCTGAAAATCCTGAAGGAGAATGTGCGGCCATCAGTTCATGACCTCAAGCTCAAATGCAATTGGGTTATGAAGCAGGACAATGATCCAAAACACACCAGCAAGTCCATCTCAGAATGGCTCAAACCAAAAAAAAAATTAAGTTTTGAAGTGGCTTAATCAAAGTCAGAACTTATAATTCGATTGAGAGGCTGTGGAATGACCTTAAACTGGTTAAACCCTCCAATGTGGCTGAATTTAAACAATTCTGAAAATAAAAGTGGCCCAAAATTCGTCCACAGCCATGTTAAAGACTTAATGCCAGTTATCGCAAATGCTTGGTTGCAGTTGTTGCCGCCAAGGGTGGCACAATCAAGTTATTAGGTTTTAGGGGGTAATTACTATTTCACATAGGGCTGGCAGGTTGGGCAGATTTTTTCCGCTCAATAAATGAATTCATCCTTTAAAAAAACGACATTTTGTATTTACTCAGGTTATCTTAATATGTGTAATATTTAAATTAGTTTGACGATCGGGATCATTTAAGTGTGACAAATGAGCAAAGTAATAAACAAAAAAAAGCAGGATACAGCAAATATTTTTTCACATTACTGTACTTGAATGGTGTGAGATATACAGTATAATTATATACAAAACAGAATGACGGTATGACATTTTAAACAATTACATGACTGTGAATGTTAATCTGTTCAAATGATGTGATTTCTGGCTCAAATAACACAATTTCACAGTTTCTTACTGCAGCACAAACAATTTGATGGATCCTAGTAACCAACAATATGATTAGTGTGTTTCTTAAGTGGAGACTGAAATAGACAGCGAAAATATCACACATTAAATATTTGCAGTGGTGTTATAATGATATATTATTTAATACAATAGTGATGAGGCCTGACTGTTTGAAGACGTCATTATGATGTAATTATTCCCTCCCTTTATGGTCATTCCCTCAGCATTACACAAGTGTTAAGAAAATAAAAACTTTATTGATCACATCAATTTGACAGATTTACAGTTATTGGGCACTAAAAAGAGAAACCTCTCATGCTTAACAAGAGCCTGTGTATCAGCCGGCTGCGTCACACAGCCAGATCTGTTATTGCAACATGTCCTCGTTTGTGTTCAGCCAGTTAGCCTGATATTTTAGCATTAGATTTTATTTTTTTTCTATGTATAACAATGTATAGTTTCGTATTTACACCTTACGTATCAGCACCTTGGGCATGGGATATATATACACTACCATTCAAAAGTTTTAGAACACTTTCTAACTCCATGATGGTTCCTGATTTTTATTTCTTTCTACATT
>JAQMYJ010000011.1:7065143-7086486 GCA_030014305.1 Clarias laeviceps | reverse complement strand
TGCCACAAACAGGAAGTTAATATCACCAACCATTCCCATTTTATTGAGGTGTATCCATATAAATGGCCCACCCTGTATGTTGTTGTTGTTGTTGGTCTTTCGACTGCTCCCGAATAAATGGCCCACCCTGTATAATGAGATTAAAACCAAATACTAGCAAGCTAGCTTATATTGTGTATAAGCTTATATTTTATAAGTTATATTGTGTAAACCAGTAAGTTAGACAATATTTTTGCAAGCTAACATTAGGGTCGATTTTCTATTGTGTAAAACCGTAACCAGGTTTGCTAACATTAGCCAGGCGATTATGTGGTGTAGATAAAATCACTGTACAAGTTTGATAGCAGGTGTAATATTTTCGTTTGAATGTATAATACGTAAAACATGTAGTATCGGCTCATTGGTGTTTTGACATTGCCTGTAGCGTATGATTGGGAGTGTGTACTTGTGCCCTACACAGTGATGGGTTCACTCCCCATCCTGGGTGTCACCTGCCTTGTGCCCTAAGTTTCTTAGTTATAAGATAATGAATGAAAGGATAGATGTTTTATAGGAAGGTTATGGTATACAATGCACATAATTATGAATATTTTAATTGATTTATGATTTATGATTTAGTCCTTCATACATAAAAGCCTCCAGCAATACATGGAATGCATTTATTTGACCTTGAAAGTAAAACTGCAGCAGAGGGGAAGCATACAAAGCGAAAAGCATACAAAGCTCATGTTTTATCAGATGAGCTACATAGCTTGGGAAAACTTACAAATGTGCATATATATATATTAGTAAGTAGGTTATATTTTATGTAAAAGTGGTGTTCAAGTCAAACCAGGACTTTTTGTGCAGAATATCAGAACACGGTTATGAAAGTAAAAAACTACCTTTATTTCTTTATATAGGCCCCATTACACTAGTGCGCTTATCCTAATGTTTCATATGGACATATGGTCTTCTTTAAAAATGTTTGCACCATTCAAATGTTTTACCGCCGCTAAAAGTCTCCATCTGGACTTTACTCGAAGTCTTCTGTAAATGTCAATCACATTTCGCATAGTCCTGGTTTGACTTGAACGCAGTACAACCCAATGTATGCTCTCGCACACCGTATTGTAACAGACTTACGGATGTGAATGAAGTCATTCAGTACAGATCTCTAGGGGTAATTTAACGCAGGTGAGCAACCTTGCGGTCAAAATTTTAACAACTTGTCATTTTGCCATCATACAATTGTACAGGTTTATGGCCTGATTATAATAGTGCTGTTCTCATGTCATAAAGCTGCAGAGTCAGCAGGAAGAGACGTGTATTTAAGCAGAAGAAACGTATCCGTGAGTACCTTCCTCTAAAGTCAGCCGTCCGTTCATACCTCACAGACAGCATCTCTATTCAGCCATGTCTTTCTCTGGCAAGTGGGAGACTGAAACTCAGCAGGGATATGATGACTTCTGCAAACTTCTCGGTGAGTGATTTAGTGCCTGGAAATAGAGGTGTGAATTAGTGATGTGCTGAACAAGTCAGCTTTTTCAAGCTGGTGCTTTTAGCTAATGTTGAGAGCTGACGTGCAGATATGCAGAGCTTCTTCTTTTTCTTTTTTTTTTTCAGAAATAGCCAATGCCATTAGTCTTGCGGTGTCGTTTTATAACAAAAATAAATATGTACAACATGTTTCCAAGGAAACCGTCTTTTCAAGATGTAATTTGTTAGATGTGGTGAAAACGTGGTGATTTAATTACGTTCATTACAGGAGGTGATCAGTTGTCAGAATAGAAGAATCTTCTTGATGAAGCAAAGACATAATAGACAAAGAGACGCTTAATGTTTTTAGATACACATTTGGGAGACGCCTTTATCCAGAGCGACCTACAGAAGTGCTTTGAATATTGGTTTCTAGGTTCTAGATACTATAAAACTTTGTTAGTAGGAAATAAAAAATAAAAATAAATAGATTTTTTTTTTTTTTAGTATTTCATGAAGAAGAATGTCTTTAGTTTTTTGTAGAATTATTTGGAGACAGCCAGTCGGACATCTAGGTTAAGTTCATTCCATCACCTAGACAGCCTTGATGTCTGCCTTCCTTGTATGCGGACAGATGGAAGGAACGGTCTAGCAGTGTTAGAGGATCAGAGGGAATAGTGTCTGATAGTGATGGGTCATTCATGAACGAACGTGACTCAGAAGAACGAATAGTCTCAGAGAATGATTTCCTTCGTTTTCTACCGGCGCGCATGCGCAAAGCATCGCAAAACCTCCGTAGGTTATGTACAGGAAACAGAATTGAGTTGTTACCTTTTGAGTCTTCTAGTTCGAATCGTTTGTTCTTTTGTCACATGACTCCCATAGATGCTATGCAGTGCAATAGCTTCAAAAGAATAAACGACTCGGACTAGAAGATACGAGAGGTGAGCTACTCATTCTGTTTATTATAATATGTCCTTAGCTGCATTGTAATATCTTCATTACTGGAACTACAGCCAAAATTTGTGTATGTAGATGTGTTGGGGGTCTGTTTATTGAAAATGTAACATTTTATTTAATTTCTGATCAAAAGGACAAAAAGAACTCAAAAAAAGATTCGTTCATTTTGATGAACGAGATTTAAAGAACCGAGTCACTAAAATGATCCAAACTTCCCATCACTAGTGTCTGATGAGTGCTAGTTTGTAGGAGGGCACTGTGCATTTTTTGGTTTTGTGAACAAGTACCAGTGTTTTAAATCTGGAATCAGTGGAGAGTGCGGAAGAACTTGGAAACGTTGGAAACAGGTCATGCAGCTGCAGTCTAGATCATTTGCAGAGTTCAAATGGTGCACAGAGGTAGACCTGCCAGGAGTGAAATGACAAGCATGTGAGTGGCTTTAGTGGATAGAAATGGACCGATCATCCTGATGTCGTTAATGACATAAACCCCATGGAAGGGATAATTATGACCAATACAAGGTTGTGTGCAATGACAGAAGATGAGATCTGAGAGGTGTCAAGGGAGATCACAAGATCATGATGTGCGAATGCATCGCCTGGGATTTGTTTTTGCTCAAGTTTTCCTTGGATTAGGTTTCATGCATGTTTGTAGTTAATGAATAAAATACATTTTAGATATTTATCCCTATTACGTTTGAGTAAACATTAACAGGGCTAGTGAGTGCATATGTTAATATTCCCATAAAAACAGAAATAACACCCTGGACAATTATGGACATTGCACATCTGCGCATTCATGAACATCTGCACACTCCCTGGACATTTCCATTTAAATTCTATTTTAATTCATACTGTACATGATGTAAATCTCTATTTTCTATAGCTAAAGTTTTTCTATATTTTATTCCATAATTTATTTCTTTTTTTTAGGGCCACAGCTGTCGTATACGCATTTTACAAATAAAATTTGAATTTGAAATGTCTTATTCAGAAAAGTTCTGGGGACAAAGAGTGCTATCGAAATATGTGGTTTTCATCTCTTTCCTTTAAAAGAAAATGTTTTGTATTGTAATTGCACCATTATTGGTTTAATCTTCAGGGGAAACTGCTATATTTTATATGGGGTCTATGGGCTGATAATTTCAGCAGCACATGCAGAGGTTTTTCCACATCTGTGTAAGCAAACCTTGCTGCAAGGATGAGGACACACAGCTCTTAAGTTAACGAGACAGTATTTTAACTTTTTAAAATAAGACAAAGACAATAATTAGTCTTTTGCATTTCAGGTATCCCCGATGATGTGATTGAGAAGGGTCGTGATTACAAGCTTGTGACAGAAGTGGTTCAGAATGGCAACGAGTTCTCTTGGACTCAGCATTACCCAGCCAAACACAGCGTCACCAACAAATTCATCATCGGTAAGGAGTGCGACATGGAGACGATCGGAGGAAAGAAGTTCAAGGTAAGCCTGAGACCGTCCCTCTTGTACCAATAACAGTTCAGTCCTTGTTATAACTCATCATTGAAAAATGAACAAGATCTAAAGCTCTACTGTATACTTACACTGAGGGGGGGGGTGTTGGGGGGACAGAGCTCAGCAAGACATCATCACAGCACTGAATACAGATTTGATTGATTAAGATTATTTTTTAAAAAGAGAATCGATCTATTGTAAGATCTGTGAATGGGATTTATTCTTAACGTCACCAGGCAACCGTCACCATGGAAGGGGACAAGCTGAGGACACAATTCCCCAACTACAACCACATAGTCGAGATCAGCGGAGGGAAGCTGGTTGAGGTACATCAATGAATAACAATGAATAGATTGTGCTAATAGAACTTTTTGAGGTGATAACTATTTATGTTGCTATTCTTAGGTATTATAAGGATCATAGAGCAGTGGATTTATATTATTAATTATTCAGAATAGTTTTACTCATTTGTAAGAAGAAAAACACACTTATTACTTCTTTGACTTTCTATATGATCTCAAATATCATATCCTTACTATATTATTCTAACTCAAGAACAGCTTGGGTATTAGTATGTATTGCATACTATATTCTCATACACCGATCAGCCATAACACGAACTCAACCACAAAGTGAATTGAATAACATTGATAACAGTAAACTGGTAAAAGGATCATGGATACCCAAGGTGCGTTTATGCCTGTGGGGAACAAAGACCAGCCCGTTCGTTCTGATCCCACGGAAAAGCCAATGTAATGTAGTACAAATGCTGGCCATGATGAAAAAAAGGCACCAGAACACTCAGTGCATCACAGCCTGGCAAATTGGGCTTAGCGGGCAACAAAATCAATCAAATCAAGCATCCATGGAATGCGCTGGAGAAACATGTCCGATCCATGGAGGCCCCACCCAGTAACCCACGGCACCCAAAAGATCCACATCTAACATCCCGGTGCCAGACACCACAGCACGACTCCAGAGGTCTTATGGAATCATGGCCTGAGAACCTACACAATATTGGGTGTAATGTTCTGCATTGTGATTTTTATGGCTGATTGTTATACTTGCATTGAATTAAATGGGGGAAAAATTTTTTTTTCAGAATTTCTAGGAATTTAAACAAACAAGACAAAAACTTTGCTACTTTTTCCTTTTTTCCCCCCAATAATGTGTGAACGCACTTTAACTTTGCCTTGAACGTCAAGATTTCACACACTGCTGATTTATTTCCACGTGATCTCTGTATATAGAAAATGGCTAACGTGAGTCCCTTCTTTGTTACACAGACTTCCACGGCCACCTCCGCTAAAGGTCCGGTCGTCCTCATCCGAACCAGCAAGAGAGTCTGAACGCATCACCCTGCCTGTGTATGACATGACCAACATATTCAATAAACACTGAAATAAAATCTCTTGATGTGCTTATCCATGTGGTTTCAAATGTAGTTTTCTTTAAACATACGAATGCTGAGAAATCTAATTACCATCATTAACATTTTAGTCAGTAAATTGCTACCACTAGGGGGCAGTCAGCTTTCAGAATGTGTTCCTGCCCCGAGGGTAGGTTGTACCCCTGCTACAATCCTTGCCAGTTCTCTTTGTTCCGGAACATTGTGAGAGCATTCGGTCGACGCTGCTGAAGGATTTACTGCAGCACATCGGGCATTTTAAAACCAAGTCTTAAGCTATGATGTGAAAAGTAACGCAACACAAACAATTAAAATGTCATTATAACAGATTGATGCATCCTCTCAAACTAGTCTCATGCCGAAATTCTATTTAATTTCACTTTTTTTCATAGTAATTTCATTATTAAAAAAAAAAAGAAGAAAAAAAAAAGCTTTTACGTTTACGTTGCGAATGCATGTTTTACTTTGGGTTTGGAAAGAACCCTTTCTAATAATTAAAAGTGTGCCAGCACTTCCCCCCTCTCCGCTGTTCAAACAAAGGTTGTGAAAATGATCCATTACTCAACTGCCCCCCTACCTCCACCACCACCCTACAATCCTTTCTTCACACCGGCTCAGACATGTGGTGTACCTCCCTGGGCCTACACATGTACCCCCAACAGAGCACTCGCACAAAGGCGCCTCCCTCCTCCCCTCCTTCCCTCGCAGGCTTCCTCTCTGTCGTCTTCCAGCCAATATCTTTAATTACTCAGATAAGACGGCTCTCTCAACAGACCCACTAATCTAGCATGACATCCCATTCTGCGGGTTTACACCTTATCAGGCTCACATCAGCCTGCAATGTCACAATGAGAGTGTCCTGCTCATTCAAACAGTACAGATTGTCAGAAGAGCAAATAGGACACAAGATACACCGAGTTCAGTTAAACACAAATACTGACTTCTAAATACAGCATTAGGGTTTTAAATGTTGTTCAGGGTTTTTAATTAATACCTTAATGGATTGTTCTTTGATCTAGATCATCCCAAAGAGTCTCGACGTCCTATACAAATGCAAGTATTTTAAATTAAACCATAAACCAGAAAATGAACTCCTAACCGCTACACTATACATCTAGATTTCAAAGATATTAGCAGCAATGAGAGATTCATTAGGTTAGATTACAAACCAATTGATTATAAGATGGTTGGGTGAATCTAAATGCTGGAGAGTGTAAACACAACATTAACCTGAGGTAGTGTTTGCTTGTCATAACACGGACCTCTGCAGTGCATCATTAAGAAGCAATTTGGAATACATTTTCCCTCTGTTTTTTTTTTTGGGCCGGTCTTCGATCCGGAAAATCTTTAGCCCATGCTCTTTATGTTTGCTCTTTATTCGCTGTTTAGCGACAGGAAAGAGTGTCATGCCGAGCAGGAATCTCCTCCATTGTGTTGTATGTAGCGCATGGGGGGGGGGGTGAAAGAGAGAGAAAGGGGGGGAAAGAAGGGGGAGGGAGGGATATGAGGTCTTCGAGACAGAGAGAGGGACAGAGGGAGGGCACTGCATTCTGGGGTGGGGCTAAAAGGAAGAGCTCTCCCCACTCCTTTCCAACCTTTTCATGTGCAACGACTCCACATTCATATTAAAACACACGTGATCTATGCAAACGAACTGCTTTTACCATTTAGTATAGTATGTAACCAAGAAAGAAAAAAAAAAAAAAAAAAAAAGGACACTTCGTTTATTTTTTGCATTTATTTTTTTAGGGATTGTATATCCAAATGGCATATATTCCTCCCTGTCCCCACTGGCCTTAATCTCCTACACAAATACAGGCTTTTAAATAAAACCATAGACCACTGAATGGACTCCATCAGTACTCTCTGATCTACTAAATGTCTAGATTGAACAGACATTGGTTGCAATGTGCAACATTTTCTTGGTGGAACATATTGTCTTTTAAAAAAATCACTGCCTTCTAGCAGTAATATTTAGTTATTAAAAAAAAAAAAAAAAAAAAAAAAAAAAAAACACACTAAGGCTAAAAATAATACAAAACAAAAATGTAGTGGTAAAACAAATAAATCTACAGTAACAGATGAAATTAATGGTTATGTATTGCACACACAGAGGTTTCACTGAAATACAATGAACTGAAATACAAAACAGTGCCTATATCCGGTACAGTGAACACAATTAATCTACATACAAAACGAGACGTCAACATAAAGGTTTTTATACATGTTCTGGGGATAAAAACTAATCCTGAAGCTCATGACTCATGAATAAAATGAAAGAAAAACAAAAATGGAAGAAAAAAAAAAGAAAAAGCAATGGCATACATTGAGGTAGTTCAAGATCCAGGACTGTCAGAGGATGATTTGGATCTGAAGTCCAGTAAAGTGGTTAAAAAGCTTATCATTTAAGCAGGTCATAAAGCAGACACTTTGGTCTTGCTGCTGGTTGATTTTATTGTGCAGTTGACATCCCTGTAAAACTCACCAAAAACCCTGAGATACATGGACTCAGAGTTAGCGCTAATCTAATCTTTAGTGTTCTGAAGAAAAAAAAAATTAAAATAAAATGTGTCTGCTTCATGAATATTCAGCTTCGCTCAGAGTTTCAGAACGAGCCGTTTGGAATGACAAAAATACATCATCTTTGTTGTCTGTTTACTCATCACAGTGTCATCGAGCTCACCCATGTGTGCGTATAGATCTCCCACAACCGGCGGATCAGTAGTATAGCGGATTATGTAACTGTATAATATTATTTGATCTAAAATCTGACAAATACGTCCACGGTTTCGTAGCATGTGATTAGACAATGACTGTTTTGTCAGTCAGGACCGAAGGATGGCGTGTGAGGTAATTGGCATGCACTACAATGACTTAATGGATGAGGTAAAAGACAATGAAGTCATCTTTCTATGGTAGTGAGCTTAGCATGGGTAACTCAAGTAGCCCCCTCCCACCCACCCACCCCCCTTCTCCTCCCCTGCTTGGGTAAGCAGCTTGTAAAGCTCAGCTTCCTCCAGCGTGAGCTGTTGAGGCGACGGGACAGATGCTTCGTTCCCCTGGGGTTTCCCCCTCCATCTGCCTGCAGGAAGGCCAGAGGGAAGGGGCTCTAAGCCAAAAGCTGCACGTAACCTTCCTCATAGACACGGTCACCTTTAAAGCAGATCAAATACAAACACTTCAACATACAAACCCACTTCATACAAACAAACATCGGCTGGTACTTTTTTCAACGGCATTTTCTTTTCCTTTCAAGTAATCTGTGCATCCCTGATATGGGTTTCATTAAGTCACTGTAAACGATAGCAAAAAGGGATACTGGTATCTCGGTCATAAAGTCAGCGTCCGACTTTTAAGGCAGCAGCATCAAGGACGACACAGTAATTCCAGTGTGAAATTTCAAGGATGCCTTATTTAAAAAAAATAAAATAAAAAAAATAAACAGCAGTTTGGGAAACTGATCTTCATCGTTCCTCTCCTTAAGGCTTTGTACGGAAATAAAATGCTCCTGTGGGATGTTTCTAAGTGTCTGATAATCATATCTCACAGCACTGGCATTTAATTTTCCTCCCATCACGTTCTCAGAATGAATTAGCCCGAACACATACACAGGCATGCTGTAGTCTTTTCTAAAAATGGACAGAGCAACAGGCACCTAGGTGTTTAAGGGGAGGGGGGTATAGAAGGTCCACATTTGAGCATGTTTCAACTTAATACTATGACCTTTGATGGATCTGTTCGGCTGTGGGCCTTCTGTTTGGAGAGTCTGTGCCTATGGCTGAGGGTGGATGGCGCCGGGGAGGCAGAGAGGAGGGTGGAGGACAGCGGGCGCCCCGAGTTCGGTCTGTCCTCCCTCTCCTGGCGTCACCTGTCGAAACATCCGGCTGCGAAGCTGTGATGTGAGCCCAGGTAGCCGTTAGCGTAGGCCAGGCTGACGCAGGGCCGTGGTTCTGCCGCCATGCTCACCTGCATGGAGAGGGGGCCCTGCAAGGGCAAGCCGCACAGCCCTGATGCCAGACTTGGGAAAGAAGGGAATGATGCGGTCGGCATGGAGGAAGAGAGCAGGGTCGTCTGGTGCGGCTGGAGGTATTCCCGCGTACTCACGGCACCCATGGCCTGGCACTCGGCCAGCATGTGGAGCTGCGCCAGAGCAGGGGAGTGCTGCGTGAGCGAGGGGTAGCTGCCAGTCTGGAGCAGGAGCTGCTGCGACGTGGATGCAGGGTGTCTCTGCAGGGCGGAGGGAACAGGGCCGGGCGAGGCGTGAGCTTGAGGTTGTGCACCCTGACTCGACGAGGGTGATGACTTGGACTTGTTGGCTTCCTTCACGTCATTGTCATGTGCACTGTAAAAAAATAAATAAATAATATCAATAAAGGTATTGTACAATTATGTATAAATTATATAATATATCTAAATATCTAATACATGTTCTATTTGCATGCTCTACTGATGGCTTTGTTATGATTTGAAGTTCTTACAGCAGCATGAGCTGGATGCATGGAGTTAGATGATCCCAGGAATATCCTGTGAGCAGGTGGAGCACTGTAGTCCAGCTCGGGGAAATCTGCAGACAAATGCGAGAGGCTGCGATGCAGGCGGCTGCCACCTGTGAGGGTCTGAAGCTCAAGAAGGCGTGATCTGGGACAAAAACAAGTATCCGGGTTGGATGAAATGACGATCACGAGACATACCTATCTATATATCTATATATTATAATCTTTGCAGCCATTAAAAAAATTATAATAAAAAAACGCATACATGTCATTTTCTGTAATTTTAGCTCTAAGAGTTATTCACCATCTCTAACTGCATTCACCTTGCAGGGAAATCTCCAGGAAGTAGTGTGTGTATTTGTCCATGAAAGCTTTGGTCTTGGACAGCGAGGTCAAGGGCCAGCCGTTGTGCAGGTCGCCCTCCTGCACGGCCGCGTGGAGGTAGTAGTCGATGAAGTGAGCTGGCGTGGGCATGCAGAGGTTCCAGCCGAAGGTCTCCAGCAGCAGCAATTCCATTTTGATGAGGTCGCGCTTGTTCAGGGCCAGGTTGAGGCTGCACATGAAGCCCAGCGTGTTTAACTGCTCCAGCTTAGGCACACGGTCCTCCTTCTCCTCAAACTTACCTATACAAAAGAGGAAAGAGGAGAAAATGGAAGAACTTCACAGTAAGCAAATGTACTGTACTTCAGTTTTTTTTTTTCAGTTTAATCACAAGCAAACAAGCTTAAACTAAAGAATTGACGTTGTAATCATATGGTCATTTATCATGTCATGTGCACAGATCTGATTTTCAGATCTAAAATCAAATCAGCAGCGAGTCAAAACAACCACCACCACTAGAACAGAGGACAACAAGAACACTGATTATATTCAGTGGAAGAACAGGGTAATTGACTTGATATTTCGCAAAACGATTTACGCAAAACTTTATGGAATTTTCTTTGTAACTGCTCGGGAAATTAACGTGCACATGTCGGGTGTTTTAGCGGACATACGTATTCATATAAAAGGACAAATGATGCGAACGTCAACAGAAGAGACAGTAAAAAACAGAACTGTGCAAAGAAGATTGCGATGTGGACACATCCCTATAGGTCTCTAACCCCTCCACATGTGTATACTGTAACAATCTATTATTCTGTTTAGAATCTGGTTCCGCTCAAGTTTTCTTTTTCTCATCACGATCACACCCCTGGCTTGGTCATTAGAGGACTGAACGTAAAGTGTATCACATTTTGTGATCATGCCCATTGCTAAAAGTGCTATACAAACAAAACACCAATATCTGTAAGTGACATGTATGTTAAGCAAATTTGAGTGTGAGTAATTGGTCTTCTTTAATAAAAATCACATCACATTTACCAGCAGAAATTTTTTTAAAACCAAGACAAGCCTAATTACACAGGGAAAAAAAGCCATAATGACAGAAAGGCTGAACATGTTTGTTTTTGCTGGCTGGAAAAAGAAGACCCGAAACTCATTTCTGCGAGCCTCCATTCACACGTTTCCCTGTTGGCATTTCAGGCATCACAATCTCAGAGACGTCAGTTTGCCAGCCTGAACAAGTAATTATCACACACAGACTAGAGCCCAGATCGCTCATTCCTTCCACATACCAGAGTGTGTTTATAAAACGCAGGATGCCTGTGCAGATTCTGCTTTCATGTACAGCCGCTCCGAGCAGATAAGACTGCGCTTAAAAGCCGTATCCATACGCAAATTTGAAAGCTGTGAATTTCATGTGGAAATGAGTTAGACATGTAGCAAATGAATCCCTTTCTTTGGAGGAAATTCCTTTGATCTGAGGCCGCGTAGAGTGAGCTATACTGGCCTAAAATGACACACCAGTGGGAATTTAAAGACCGTTTGTAGTGCAGTCGAGCAAACCTACAAAGGTTGCGCTAAGAACATGTTGACTCACCAAACGTATAGTGCGTGTTGAGGAGAAAAGGAAAATGCAATGACTTTAGAATTTGTTGATAAAAGACAGCTTAAAATGGGATACAAGGCAGGCAAAGCAAGGTGGACAAATGGACAAAAAAAAAAGGGAATACAGTTTGAAAATGAGTTCCTTTCAGCCCGCAGAGATGATTACATTTAAAGCTTGTATGAATATAAAGACCTTTGTATTTGAATGTATTTTGGAGGTACATGAGATAATTAAGGCAAATCTGTAAAACATAACACAACATGGTGAATGTCTTATTGTGATACAGTACCAGTCTAAAGTTAGGTAATTTTGGACAAGTTTGAATTTATTTTCTACATCATTCTAGAATATTGGAAAATTTCCAAGATTTAAAAAAAAAACCCACAGACACACACACACAGACACACACACAGACACACACACAGACACACACACCTTCAGGTAATTAAGTAACAACAGTCAGTTGTTATTTTAAGACATGAAGGTCAGCTGTTCTGGAAGAGCTCTTGTAAGACCAGTATTGTCAAGCACATTTGCAAAACCCATTAAGCACCATGATGAAACTGGCTTCTCATGAAGACCGTCCTAGGAAAGAGAGACCAAAACTTACCTCAGCTGCAGAGTTCATTTAAAGCTACCAGTTTAATTTTTTTTTTTATATCACCAATTAACAAACAGCATCTCAGATCAGAGCTGTTACAAAGGCTTTACAGATCATATGTAGAAGATTCATCTCTTCAAAAGAGATTATTTCATATTCTGGACACCTTCAGCATTGCTTTCCAACATAGAGAAAAATGAAAACCAGGAAAGACCACGGAGTTTGAAGGTGTGTCTAAACTTTTGACTGGCAGTGTAAATCAAATCTCCTTGTCGTCTTCTGCATTTGTCCTGAACGTATGCAAATATCTGCACTCGACTGCAAGGGTCACATTCAGCCTGTCTGGCGGTCTGTAAAATCTAAATACGGTGTAAAGATTAAATGAAAATCCGCTGTGTGGAAGTGGTTTGGAGACGTTTACTGTATGCTAAGCCTTTTTAATACGATATTAAGGAGCTTTGCTAATTTCGCTCTGGCGCCAGACTGGTGTGTGGTGGTGCGCTTGAGTAACAGTTCGCTATAAAGTAACGCTCCGTGCATTCGCTCTACGCTCTGTTTCAGCGCACCTCACACAGCTGTTAAAATTCTTCAGGCGCCATCTTAAGTCGGTAAAAGACCCCAGTGGAGGCAAAACTTGGACTTTTGAGTCTTTTTCAGATCATGTTTCTATAAAAATGTTTTCATTTATGTTATCCAAGTTACACACACACACAGACACACACACACAGACAGAGAGAGAGAGACCTGCTTCGGCTGGAATTCCTTTCCTTCACTTTTTGTAAACCCCCCCTCACTTCTCTCCCTCCCTTTTGTGCTAGGTGTTAATATCTTTACTGCAAAGACCTAGCCCTCCTGTATTACTTCCCCTGCATTTAGATGCCACAATAATAAAGGCAGGATGACCCCTGACCTCTCCAGCTCAGGCTTGTGCGTCCACAGAGGGCCCCTGTCTTCAGATCAGTAGCGGGTACGGAGGGGGACCTGGGCCGAGGAGCAGGGGGTCAATAAAATTCCCCACAAGCGGTGCTCATGCCTGCATTCTTTTGAAGAAAACTGATTGGCTTGAACACCTTGAATTTAACTGATTGTTTATACGTTTTCTTTGCATGATGAAAGCAGGCACAAAATAGTGATTTATTAATAGAATTATTAGAATTGTTTCCTATTATAAAACAAATTTAAAAAAGTAAAACTCTTGTCTAACATTCTTAATTCACTCATCCACTCATCACGGTACATTTACTACTAAATTTTTTTTCTACCTTCATGGAGCTTTTTTTTTTTTATTTTATTTTTTTTTAATATAAACAATGCCACACCAGCATCTGTAGCAAGCACACAAGGCTCTGTTTTCGCAGTTATCTGTGGTGTATTAATTCCCTTCATTAGCATCAAACCTCAGGGGAACGTCCGTCACACTAATCTGAATATCAGGAACCCTGCTGAGTGTTTCAGTTCAAACATGACCCTCTAGGCTACTCGGCCTTCCCCCCCTCCCCCGCCCTCTCGGGCCAGAGGAGGGAGAAAGAGGGAGGAGAGGATGCAGCGATATGGCCGTGGATGTGCTAATCTCCACAGCGTTGTCAAAAAACACACAAAAAAAAAAAAAAAAGCGTTTGCGTTTTCTTTCAAGGCAGGAAACATTAAGAATCCTTCACTGTTACACTTCTGCATAGGAGTGGTGTTTACTTGCCATTTCAGCTGATTGGATCCTGGATAAAGTAAACAGTCCTCATTTTTAAATACTTTGTGCCGAGTCAAGCCTTAAACCCGGTTCCCACATCGAACCTCATGTCCCAGGAAAAAAAAAAAAAAGAGGAAATTCGGTACGCTTTCTGCTGTGAGCTGCTCTCCCCCGCCCCCCCTTGCACAGCTGATAACACCAGGCACAAGAGTGCATCCATGCGTCCCCCAAACCTGCCCATGGCCACTGCTCAAGCTTTATTATCAAAACAGCAGCTCTAAGAGCAGTCCATTAGCTCTGTAATTATCTAGCGCTTGCTTAGTCTCAGCGTCAAGCCTGATTAAATTTTTCTTCTCCACATGTTCCTGGAAAAATTGTTTAGAATAAAGAGCTAACCGAAGGTGAAGGACTTCCTTGGAAGCAGTCACGAAATACGCCGGCGATTTCAGAAGCGTCAACTGAAATTAAGAAAACGTGGCAAAGGCGGAAGGCTCTGAAAAGGCTTAATAGATTCTGAGAGGCTTATTCAAAAGGAACAATTTGTCTTGGTGTCTTTGTACTGAATGGACACCTTTAAATACAACAGTTATTTATTATTATTTTTTTTTAATATTAATAATAATAAAAAAAAAAAAAACTCTGCTTTCAGTCATTTTGGATTGATGCATAGTTTTAAAGCATGTCCTGTTTGTAATTTTTTTATTTAATCATTGAACGAACAGAATATAAGATTTCAGAGAAGAAATCGTAACAAAATCTTAAAGAACACACTGAAATCTAAAAACAAAAAAACAATGTTTAATGGATTCGGAGAGGCATAATGTTTCATTCACAAAGTGAGCAATACCCCTCCATTTGTCAAAACAAATAATGTCCTTGGTCTTTTGGAGAAAGCTTCTTTCCCCCCCCCCCTCCCTGGGTTTGGCCTGGAGCAGGTCTCTATAGCCCCATCTTACACCCCCCCCACACAAAAAAAAAAAAAAAGAGGCAATGCAACAATAGCGGCGGTAGCAGCAGCAGCCTGAATCAATGAGACAGAAAAAGCAGGGATACTCTAAACCTAGAGCATCAGCAAGGTCATTACTCATTCAGTCTTGTGCAATTAATTAATGTCTGTACAGCGCCAATTGCCAGCCAGCCAGCCCTAAACCCCCCCGTCTTTGTCCTTTCCTGAAATCATGCACCTTTGTGAATAACAGAAGGAAGAAAAACAAAGATCCTCCACTCAAGACAGTCGTCTTGAAAACAAACCCGAGGTGTGTGTCAGAAAAAAATAAGGGCTTTGTCTGCTGACAGTGTTATGCTGTTCATGACGCACTGAATGAATACAAATATTCTACAAGGTTTTAAAAACGTACATCCGGGTTACACTGAAACAAAACAACACCTGCCTTAGAACAATGTATCTGTCGATATATGATAAATAAAGAATAAAACACCTGAGGGCATGCTGTGATAAGGAAATAATCAATGGCATCTCGGCATTATACAGATTTACTGTTTTCCCCCCTCAGACAAATTCGGATAATTTTTATCTTCTTGTAGTTATACTTAACGCTGTGGAACATCTGTAAAACAGCGTTACTGTCATCGCTTCCCGCTAGTGACTTACTGCAGCTATAAACAAACAGTCGTTTCTGCACCGGCGTCTCGTTTCTCTCTCTCTCTCACTGCTTGTCATGTTACCGTCAAACCACAATGCCCTCTGTCTCGAGGCAGGGAAGGGCTCTATTCATGTGAAATACACAGATCCTTACAGAAACGTTCACTGTAGCAACAACTCAAGAGTCTGTCATTCAAGTGCAAGTTATTATAAAATGGTATTAATACAAATTGCAGCTGGAACTACTGACCAAGTCAAGCATTAACAGCGCTGTGGTATGAAATATTCACCATTCTGAGTTTACATAATCATACAAAAAGACTGTTTTGCTAGCAGTTAAATTTAATTGGTATGTTATAGATTTGGGCTCAGTGGGTTAAAAAAATTAAATGTGTCCATAATATTACATATTTAGAAATGATGATTGATAAAATAAAAAAAAAAAGAAGAAAAACATCTGACACAACTACATAAATATAATGCTTCTGTAATACATAAAAAAAAAGAAGAAAAAAAAAACTTCAAATATTTTTTTCAAAACTAACACTCTGGCTCAGTTAGTATTTTTAATTCCCAGTCAATCAAAGTCTAAAACAGCATCGTGTCTGCTTCTAAAATTCTGCTGCCAAACATCTGGAAAGAAGCAGCATTAACAAAGTTGTTTGCCCAAACCTGTGTATCTGACCTGTGCCTCGTTTTCACCTTGCTTTGTTTGCATGTAAGGAGACATGCCTGCAACTGATAACACACCCCGTTGCATTGCTTTAAACGCTGATACACAGCTGGTTCAGCCTGCAAATTTCCTGAGTAATAAATCTCATTAAGAGATCAGACCCTGTGGCAGTACCACAAAAAGCCACTGCAGCATGTTTTTGTGTTTCTCAAATCGTTCCACCAGCCTAAACACGGTTATAGTTGCTTAGCTTTTTTAAAAATAAATAAATAAAAAGTTACATTCCTACCTTGTAAATGCTGCCATGGTGACTAACTGAGGGTTCCTTTGGGGTCTGGAAAAAGCGACACTCGTCTTGGAAAACAACGCAGAGCGCCAACTACTCTGTGCGACCTTCCAGCATACAAAGGTCACATCGGATAGCGTAACAAATCGTTATGATGGAAACTAAAGCCGTGGTTCAGAAATTCAATTCTTTAATCAGTACTAGAATCGTTAGAGTAATTCAATCCTCCAACTTTGCTAGCTCGCTCAATCCTTTCATGAAAAACACTAAGCACTGACTGTGCAGATTAAAAGCTGTTAACTTACTGGCTAGGAGAAGGCAGGAAAGGGCGATGACGTAAAGTTGTCTCACAGCTACGTCATAATGGTCCATGAAAAGGTCGAGCAGGTAGACAGCCAAGTGACGTGCTGTGGGGCACAGCTGGTAGCGATTACTGAGGACGGCGAGCAGGTCGGCAAAGTAGCGTCTCATTCCGATCTGCGGCGAATGGGCATGGTATGTAGGTAACTTCAGCTCCTGGGGATGGATAAGGGGGAAATAAAATAAATTAGCCCTAGGTGATGGTACAGACATGTGGCATGTCGAGAAAAACAAACAAACAAACAGAAAAGGGGCAAATAACTCGGGATTGAAAATTATTAGCAATATCTTACAAAAGTTACACGTTAGCCATAAATAACAACCAAGTGGGATTATACCACAGCGCTCAATTATGACTTCAAGGCAAATCAGAGATTTATATTAATGTGCTGTTTTATTACCTTGTCATTCCTATTATGTAGGAATGATTGGTATTATGTATTCACTCACATAATCCAATTTAAACCTTTTAATAAACAAATGAAAACTGCTTTTCTTAGACAAAGATGAATTGTTATGGGAATGCTTTCAATAAGGAGACGTTTATTTAACATGTACAAAGGCGTTTTAAGTGTCAGCACTTCGTAACAGGCAAGTTTTCCATCACAGGAAAGTCTTCAAGACAGAGGCCTTTGCTTTGTGGGAACACAACAAACTGTGTGTGTTTTTTTTTTTTGTCCGGCTCTGTTGTGTGGTTACAACAAGCACTATGTTGTCGTGAGACCATAGATTCATATACCCGCCCACTAAATCGACAATCAGAAACATATGCATAAGCATTTTGATACAACTCTGGCCTTTGACGGTCTACGGCACATCAGGCAGCTTTATGATGGCAGTTTGAAGGAGCACTGGTTCCACCATGTCTCTCAGCCATCTGTCCTTCAGGGCATAAAGGGCTGAGTCTCGACCCTCTCAAGCAGCCCTTTTTTGTGTGTGTGTGTGTGTGTGTGTGTGTGTGTCTCGGCTGGCCGCAATTTAGACGAATCTACAGCTGCTGCCCTCTCTGAATGCCCAATGAGATTTGGTCAAATACACGTCTCTACACTGCTACAGGCCTCTTTAAGGATCTTCGCCTGTAAACCCCTTGAGTTAGAAGAACTCACCGGAATTCACCAATAAAATACAATGACAAAAGTAGAGGAAGTACATCCAGCCAAACCGGTTTAATCAATCGCTGTTCTTTCTCATGTTTGTTTTCACTCCGCTGCTTCCAGATCGGGAACGGGCTTTTCACACATTTTAATGGCACGTAAAACAAGAACAAGTTCAACTGCTCAAACTTTGTTCAATTGATAGCACATGCAGCGTAACATCAATTATACTGCACATACCATGCTTATTACCGAGTTCGCTGGAAATATTTATTTTTGTCACTAAATAAAGCCGTCATTCTAATCTGGCATGTTAAATTAAACACCATTTAAACAGGGCTGCTTCTCATTACAGCCATGTGCAGACAAGACCCTAAATCTCACAAATTCAGAAACGAGAGGAAAGCAATAAAGACAGCGTTGGCGCGGGTTGGGGGGGGGGGGGTTTGCGCGTTCAAGCAAGCAGTCAGGCATGGCGAAACAAGAGCGCAAACTTCTGCTGATCTGTTCAATGATTACGTTAATAATTCTGCATTTCATTCCTGAATAATACGCACAAGAGGACAGATTATTCTTATTCAGCATGCTGCCACTGAAGTAACAATGACTCCTGTGTATGTTTTCACTCGTTCCTTACAAATAGCTGCATAGACAGATTTAATTCACTGTATTAAAACTCTGTACAGGGGTTTTACGAACAGAGGCGGTAACTCAAACAGAAACCTTTTGTGTGTGTGTGTATACATATATACACATATACACACACACTGTGTGCCCATATACTCTGTGCCCAGAGACATAAACAGCAAATCATAGCTTCATAATAAATATCGCAGCAACAAAAGTGTTGCATTCATTTTTATACTATTTTTCATGCCATTAAGTATGTATGAACGGTGATCTTTTTTTTTCCTTGACTCCTATGAAGTTAAAAGTTAAGTTAATAATGGAGGTTGTTTTCAAGGCTCTGCTGGTCTTTAAATAGCCAAATGCACACACCCGTTTAGGGATAAATACTGCTTTGCTTAGGTGTCACCAAAGCTAGATATTACAAAATGTAAATTTAGGCTTACCTCATGAAAATACACATTGATGTCCACAATCTAGACATATGCATTATTATATTGTCTTCAAAGCCCCACAATAGTTACGTAGATCCACTTAAGTCACTGTAGCTTAATCAGCTACATCAGATTTAAAGCTCATTCATTAACTACTTAAAAACATTGTTCCTTACCCTTGCATGGACATTACTTCTTGAGAAGTAAAAGGAAATGTAGATATATCTTTTACTATTAAGTGCTAGTTTAAATTTGTGCCAACAATTAAACTTGTTAATAGTCAAACTCAAGTACAAACAAACACAAACAGACTGCTTCCACTTTGCATTCCTAGCCGGATGTGTGATTGAAATACAGCCCCCTCATAAACAGGGCAGACAATAAAAGAGCGTCGCACATGCCCACTCCACAGACAACAGGCCAGACTGAGAAAACACACTTTAGCCTTCACACTACTCTTGGCAAACTTAAACACAAGCCCCAGCTGACAAGCTCAAGCACACTGAAATCACACAGCCCTCATATAGATCAGACTTCTTTTGCAATTCTTTCAAACGGCTTACAAGTTAAGCATGGAGGTTGTTACTCAAACGAGACATGGCGGTACAAAATAAAGAACTTTTCTTCCTTTTTTTTCTTTCTACATGAAGACGATGATGCTTTTATTGTACTTTTTTAGGGAGCTGTGTAGATCTTAAAACTATTTTTAAAAGTTTTTGAGAAGGAATATTGTTACACATCCCTAATGCTGACAACAAGGAAAAGAGCAGGGTAATGTAGTTACGCTGTCCACTGAGCAACCTTTTTTCTACAGGACATGCAAAATTTCACACCTTTGCTTCGAGGACAGATGGGAATCAGACCAATCCAAGTTAACACAAACCCTGTAACACAATCCATGCATCACAGTGTAGTTTCAGTAAAAACAAACAGTAGCAAACATTTCTTGGATAGGTACAAACTTTGGGACACTTTTTGCAACTATTCAGACACTAAATGGATAAACTGCTGTGAAATTTGCCTAGTTAAAGCCATGAAACCGATTTAAAGCTAAAAGTTTGGTAGTAAAAATAGATGATGTTGAAAATTCACCTTAATTCTCAGAGCTTGATGGATATCTGAGGCGAGCTGGCTTTTCCACCACTGTCCCTCCGCTTCCATCTTTCCATCCAGGGAGGCCCTCAGCCTTAAACCAAGAAAAAAAATAGAGAATAAATAAATAAAGTAAAACCAGCATTGAGACTGAGAGTATATATTTATCACATTTTCTCCATTTGCTTGTTCTTTCAAGAATCTCCTTAGATGTGTGTTTCATCACAACAATAAACACTTAAACTTGTTTGGTACACGAGGTGGAACTAGTTTCCACATTTAGCCAAAGTTTTACAAGACTTACTGATTTAACTCTCCCTTAAAGTAACACTGGAGTGAATTCCAAGATTAAATGGACACACTGGTTCACGGACACCAAACACACACACAAACCACGAGTAAGTAGCTCGTTACAGTCAGAGCTGCGAAACTAAAAAGAGTTGCGACGTTAAAATGTAACTCTTCTCGCCGACAACTTTAACAAAGAGAGACGGAGAACAGGAACAGGATAAAAGCCTCGGTGTTTAGTGAGTGTTTACCTCTCAGCCCGCGGTGTTTGCAGTGAACAGAGAACGCCGCTCCGAGTCCCTTTGTCTCAGAGCCGCTGCATTTTTTTTCGGGAGCCGCACCACACACACACACACACACCGCGCGCGCACAAAAATAACAGCCGGCTTCACGCGCTCGTGTGCATGTGCACTCCGCTCAGAGCCAGGTTTCCCCCCGGCCTTCTCACACACACAAGTTGGACTTTCGAGAAAGACGTGTATGTGTGGGTGTTTGCTTTCTTTTTTTTTTCTCTCTCTCTCTCTCTCTCTCTTTCTCTCTCGCGCGCTGTCTGTCATGTGCGGTGTTCCCCCAGCGGCCGGAGCGGAGCGGACAGCCTAATGATACTGTAGAGTGACTGAGTGAGTGAGAGAGAGAGAGAGGACACAGCTGAGGAAGGGCGGGGGGTGGTGGTGGTGGTGGTGGAGGAGCGCGAGAACGCGAACACAACTGCGCACGCGCCCTGTTTTGCTCGTCCACGTGCTGCACTGTGACCTGTGATATGTCTCCCACTGTGTTACTTAAGAAACGTCCCCTTTTCCAGGACTGTGTATTTCAACAATAATGTTGTAAAAATCCAAATAACTTTACAGATCTTCATTGTAAAGGGTTTAAACA
>JAQMYJ010000011.1:7044534-7064766 GCA_030014305.1 Clarias laeviceps | reverse complement strand
ACACACACATACATACATACATACATACATACATACATACATACATACATACATACATACATACATACATACATACACACAAAAAAAACCTCTATTTACATAATATCTATATAAAATTTAAATGCCATATTTAATTAGTATATAGCAATGGAATAGCAATATGAAAACATTTTATATTTAAATAATATCCAAATGTCATATTTTAACAAGAATATACTTAAAATATTAATTTACCAATAATATTGGTTTTCCTTAACTTAACTTAATTAACTTAACTATTAACTGTTAACAACTTTATTGACTTTATTACTTTCTACAAAAATAGTGAAACAAATATTATTTTAATATAATATTAATACAATTTTAAAATAACATTTATAATCCAGTTATAAAATTTATTTTTTTGATTAATCACAATTAATTGTGTGTGTCACTGACTGTGTGGTTTAGATCACTCATGTATCTAATGTATTGACACTAATGCATGTGACGTCACTGTTTCTGTTGTATAGTTTACCCGGGAGTCAGTGCTTTGCTCAGGTGGAGTCGCAGCAGAATACTAAAAGATCTGCGTTTAAAGATCTGACGATTGAAGGCGTGGCTTCTGGTTCACTCGCTGGTTTGGATGAATGGAACTGAACGATCACGAGCGTTTTCAAATTAAGAGACCCCGGCATTTTAGGATGCTTTATACAAGTTCGACCACTAGATGGCCACTTGATTTAGAAAACTCCACGGAAAACACAGTGAATAATTCTTTCATACATTTATTAAGGGGGAAGGACTTTTACGAGTTATTATTTATATTATATTATTTAAAAAGTATATACTTGAATAAATTAATTAACCAGACATTTTTTTAAATATAACTATTTAACTCTAGACCACTTTAGGGGACTTTCTTAGTATTTTTATTTCTGTTTAATGGAACAGTTTTCGTTCCCTGTAACATTTCTAGTTCCTGAAAATAAATTTTTTGACAAAATAATTGCATTATTATAAAAAATAATTGTAAAAAAATCCAAGAACATCACTGTGTTCGCTGTCACATTTTCCTATATATTCTTATGCTGTATGCATAATAAATTTTTCATAGACCATTCTTGAGTCTGTCTGACTCAAGAATCTATTGAGTCTGCCTCAATAATTTATATTTACTAATTATATATTATAAAATATATTTCTCCAATAAAATAGAAATAGATTTAATAACTAAAACTGTTGTACTATGTTTTTTAATAAGTGAATCCTTTCTTTTTTTATCATAATTGTATGCATTTGTGTGCATTTACACACTTAAAATATCCCTGAACTAAAGCTTTTTGCTTTATAGCCTCTCATACCAAAGAAAATGAAACACTGACAAAATATTTGACCACAGAAAGGAAAATTTCTCTGTTTTTAGCAGAATGTCTATCGCCTTTCTGAGGCTAGTATGGAGGCTGTGCATTAACCTTCTGTCATGTAAAATAGCATTCAGTCACATTAGCACCACGGTGTTACTACAGCCCACTAATCTGCTTTAAGCGTGTTATGTATATCTGGCATATCTAGAGCTGCTTGTGTGCGCTGATATGACAGGCTCATGTTCAGCCAGCATATTATATCATGTTATTAAAACATTTGCAAAGACCAACTGGTTCACATGCTTCAGCTCTCATAGCATGCATGGTCTTATTTCCTTCACTAGAAGTCCAAAAGAAAGCTGGCACAACACAAAATAAACTTGGAGGACACACATGCACACTTGCTTTTTAATGACCTCAGTGCCTCCAAGAGCAATGATAACACCTGAAGCTCTTGAGAAACAGCGACCGACTGAATTCAGAGCCAATTTATTTGTAGGTGTCTGGAAACCGTATTAAGGCTTCTGATCTAAAAACAGTCTAAAATTGGATAGTATGAATCACACCCTTTTAACCACTCTGTTCTGAAGCTGCTATTTAGACCGTTAGATGTTCTTCCTAAGCCTTCTCAAAAAGTCCCTAGCTCTATCTCTCTGATGATAATGTTATGGGGCTGAGGGAGTTATATATAACTGGCCCTGTGACTGGACTGGCCATGCAAACTGAATTCCAGAGGCAAGCTCACCACACCGCCAGAACGGCACCTGCTGTAAAAGCTAACTGCCACAGTCCTACATCAACTTCTAAGAGGCCTGCATCCTTTAAACTGGGCTAACTCGCAACGGCTAAAAATTAAGGTCTGCTTCATTTCCTTTGCAAACTTGTCTCAACACAGGTTTTAAGATGGTCGTTGTTCTAGTTTCTTATTTTAGCTATGTAGATGTGTAAATATAATATACTACAGAAGTGTGGCATATTTTTGATTCTTTATTTTTCCTCAACAATACTTTGAAAATAACAGGCGCTTCTGCATAAGCTGACTTGAAGGTTTGCAACAGGTGGGTATTTTTGGATCATCTTGGGACACTGAGAGCTTCTTGTATATAACCAGCACCTGTCATTCTGGGATATTAAGTTTTTCAAATAACCAGCAAAACAAACCCTGAAAGAGTTCTGGATGTTTTAAGGAGAACATCATAAATGAAAGCAGAAGGAAGCACTAAACTAAACACGTCAAAGTTTGAATGAACATGACTTTGTTTTACAGTGTTTGTAATGTTAAGTATTAATGTGCACTCTATAATCTGTGCACTCTTTTTTTTTTTTTTTTTCTTCTCCAGCGGACAGGAAAAAGCAGAAGTGACTTGACGTACCAGAGCATCTTTTGTGACCCGGAAACTTTAGAGTCCTGCTCATCCAACTATAAATCTGTCCCTAGAGCTAGGGACTTTTTTTGCATATACTTTCCAGACTGTTGCCTCTTGACAATGTCAGAGGGCACATTTCCAAAAGACATTTTAAAATATGTGGTTCACTCATCATTTTCCTTGAAAGAAAAAGCCTTTGAGCTTCAAACAGCAAGAGAGGATGAGGAGGAGAAGAACCCAGCACTGTCGGATGATGCCTTGGATGACTCATCAAGTTCATATTGCACTGCCCTTTGTTCACTCAGCGAGTATAGTGAGGCTTTAGAAGATGAAACACAGACAACCTTTACTGATCCACCATGCGAGAATGCTCCGTTTGAGTCCTCACAATCTTTGGCTGTTTCAGGACGAACCATGACAAACTCTTCACCTGAGAACAATGATCTTCTTCAAGACCTCAAAACGAAGCAGAAGGATGCTAAATCATCCCGTGAAGACTCTTTACAAAAGGAACCAAAATATTGCAAAAATAAAGCTTGTGCGAAAAATCCTATTTTTATGTCATCAAGCCCTAAAATAACAATTTTAAATGTGAATCTTATAAATATAAATTCTGTACATGGTGAGCAAGACAGCACTACCACCAGTACACCTAACCCCACACCATCAGATTATTTCAAAAGTAACAACAATGCTGGTCAAACTGCTACCAAACCTGTTCACTATGTTGACTATCTGGAGCACAAAATATCCCCATGCACTATTTTAATGAGAAGTAAAGGTAATAAGAACGACCAGGAATGGAGCCAAGAGCACAGTGATATTAAGGCAGAGGAACACACCGCAACACTTCAACAAAGCTCCAGAAATGCTCAGTATGAACACAACACTGAGTTTAAACTAGACAGTGGTGAATCTATCATCAGTAAAATGAAATGGGAGGGGGAGGAGCAGGGTATAGGGGTTGGAAGAGAGCAGGCAAAGCTGTCACTCAATACTGGAAATAGAAAACCGCCTGCAAGCTGCACCTCAACACTCACAGCCAACAAGCAGAAGTCAGGAATCCTGCCACGCTGTTATTCAAAACGTTTCCTCGCAACCAGGAACCAGCACCAGTCCCAGAGCCCTCCTGTTTCCCGGAGGTTGAAAAAGCAGAGCGGACAGGGCATCGGACTGTCGACAGTGCTTCCACCAGCACCCTGCAGTACGTCCAGGCAACACTGCAGCTCTGCAGATAATACCAAAGGAAAACTCAACATGGCTACAGATGTAGCTGGGACAACAATGGAAGTAAGGAGCCTTGCTGCACTGGAATATACTGGAACATCATGCCCTGAAATGAACTACCCAGATGCTTTCAACTCCACTTGTTGGTCCTCAACTCCGCTGACTCCTGATAAAGATTTTTATGATTGGTCCAAGGATGTCTTGTCGTTCAAGATGCCAATGATCTCAACAAATAAGAATGACACTTCAGCATGCTCAGTGGCTAGCAGTTTTGAATGCATTGATGTGGCCTTGGAAAACCATGAAGAAGTGGACAGAAATACAAAGATGGTACCAAAGAGACAGATTCAGCTGAAAAGACGGGACAAATCAGAGTTTCAAGCTAGTGAAAAGAACATTATTTCATCTACACCCATCCGTCCTCGGGACACCCTCCAGCGTCAGCATAGTACTCCTGCTGCCTTTCATCAGGACTCGCATGGAGCCGAAACAAAGACTGGGCAAAGTGAGCAAAAGCAGAAGCTTCAGAAATCATTATCACTGGATGAAACATCCACCAAAACTAAAATGGCTTCCTGCATCATTAAAAATGTTCTTTCAAAAAGGATGCAACATGAACAGAACCTTAACAGTGATATTCCTGATCAAACCTTCTGTCCTATAAAAGCAGATGACACAGCCAATAATGTTGATTGCCTGACCACTTGTGCTAAGGAGGAGTGTGGTGAAAACAATATAGTGAATTTGACTACAGTTTCTTTTTCAAGTTGTAATACTTCTCAGACATCTCAGAGTCCAACGCTTAAGACTGACTCCCAGACAACAAACTATATCAAAGAACATATCGGTGTCAGCTCCAAAATACTTCCTAAATTGATAACCAAACACAGTTTCAATCCTTTGCTTGGAGGCCTAGGCAAGACGCAGTTTCAGGGAAGTGGTACTGAAATAGCTGCCTATTCTGAAGCTGAAAAAGAGAAGCTGGGTCCCAGTAAGGAGGCAAACCAGGGCAACGGAGAGAGGCTATTCTGTGACTCAGCAAAGGGTAAAGCATGGAACTTGAGTGCAGTGTCAAGCGGAGCTACTGGCAAACAAACCACAGTGAAAACTACACCTGAGGAATGTGTCAGTATGCAGGCAGCCCAGAAACACCATTATGTCAAGGATCAGTCCATTGAGGAGCAAGAGAAATCAGGTGAGGAGGAAGAAGGTAAACAAAGTCCCACAGTGTCTGCCTGGTTAAACTGTAGTCCGGATGCAAACACAGTGGATAATGTCCTGTCCCAATCTTCTCAGTGTAATCTGGAAAAAGATCAGGAGAACAGCAGGGGAGAACTTAAGCCCCTTGGGCAGTCATTAAATATGAGTATTCAGAGCCAAGGAAAATTCAGAGCAATAGCCCCTGTGCATGTGGTGAGAGATATGCGAAGCCTAGTGAAAAACACATACAGTCTGTCATTCAAGGGGCCCAGTGAGGCAGTACAAGGGCTAGAAGACACAGTCCCTAGTTTTGTAACAGCAGCACCCCATCCAGTTATCAGTAAAATGGAGAACAAAGTAAAGGGCCACAAACAAGATGAAAAACTACATGTACAAAAAGGAATTCTACCACGTGCATTGGACACAGTCATCAATTTGTCCTCTACTTCCAGACAATGTGCATCAAAGTCTGACACTATCCTGGAATCAAATGACAAAATTCCCCATACTGGATTTACAAAGGTCAGCTCAATCATAGCAGCTCACTCCAACAGTTGTGGACTATCCAAATCTCCAGATGCACATGACAGCCTAACATGTATCAGCCAACCATGTGTCCAATGTAGCAACGACATGAAACAAACAACTTGCCCAAGCACACCAATACAAGCTCATAAGGGGACCTTAAATAGCATCTGTAAAAACGAACACTCTACAGACACCAGAACCCCAGAATGCAAGAAACCTAGAACCTTTGCCCAGCATTCAACTCAGCCACTGGAAACTGCATCATCAAATTGTGTACCTGTAGAAAGTTCTGACCAGCAGGGCAGCTGCAAGATTTCCAACCTAGTATGTCCTACAGACAAAGATGGTCAAGAATCTCCAGGTCTCCCCATCCAATCACAAAGCACAACTGGCCTTCCCTCTGCCAGTATCTTAACTGTTGCTCCAGCACCAGTGTTCCCATCATATTTCTACAAACCTAACCTATTAGGCTACCAGACAATCTCTCCAAACATGGGGACAGTTAGTTATGTTCAAGGTCCTCTCTTGCTGCAAACACAACCATACAACCAGCCTGCTACAGCAAATTGTCCTGTCTCTTTGACAAAATCGTCATCTCAGCCATGCACAACAGATGGCCACCCAGTACCAAAAGAGTTAACTAAGCAGATGGAGAATGGAGTTACTAGCCAGAAAATGTCTTCACCAGATACCCAGCCATGCACAGCTTCCGTCACAACCTTGGGTGCTGAGGGTATACATGGAGGTGCTAGTATGCTGTATTCGGAAATGAGTGGAATTCAGCACGGGTCAAACCCTCGACACATGTTGCTAGATCCTGAAACTGGACAGTGCTTCTATGTAGACATGCCGCAACTGCCACAACGCAAGATGCTCTTTGACCCAGAAACTTGTCAGTATGTTGAGGTTGTGGTTCCACAGCAAACTTTGTCCAGTAGTGTTATGACAACTCCTTGTGCGATACCTTTCCCCTCCTTTCCCATCCCAGCCATGTATTCCCCACATTGCCTGTCTTACATCCAGACACACCATCCGGTGCTGCCACCACCAGAACCTTGAGAGTTTATTTTGAGGCTGTTTGAACTAGCTCTGGTCACAGAGCACATGAAATCTGAATGATGTTTAATAATGTCTAATAACAATGCATCATGTCAACATACTTGAGCACAAACTCATATATCTACCTCTGGAATTAGTAGCCGTCACTGCTTTAATTCTGAAGGATGCATACATACACACAAGTGCAATGGTAAATGAAAGCCATGAATGTAACTGTTGCTCTAGCTGAGTTGTACTAAATCTTATTGAAACTCAAAATGTATTCTTTTAAATGTCTAACTTTTCTGCATGAGTACCAAGAACATCTTCTACTCTTTTACTAGAACTGTTCACATTGTATGGCGTTTATGTGAACATCCGGTCCTCACAATGTAGAAACCGGAGTTTACTCACAAATTCAACAGTGAATTTATGAATGTAATGGATGAAGGAGCTTCAATCTTTTCCAGGTATTTCTGAGTGTTTGATGTGTGAAGCATGAATAGTTAGGGGTATCAATGGGGCTTAGATCAGCGGATGTACATTATTAAATAGACACACAGATAGAAGTCTAGAACTTGCTTTTTACCACTTATAAGAAAATGAGAATCTTGCACATGTGTTCTTTGTACCATAAATCATTTTTATTGTCTGTGTCCTTTGTAATAGAAATGTTATTTTGAATTTTTTTTAATGTGTTTGGTCTCTTTTAATGAAAACTTGGAGATGAATTTATTCCTTTCGAGAAGCCGATAGTCTTACTAAAGGCAAACTTACAAAAATAAGGAAAAAAAATCTCAGATCTGTCTATATTTCTTTTACATCAATATAATCAGTCACAAAGGAATGGATCCACAGGTTAGAATGAGAACATCTTGCTTCTGCTGCAGTTTTTCCATATTTACTCACTCATTTCCATATTTTTTTTATTCTGAAAAGCTGCTTTGTTAAAAGTGCTGTATAAATAAAATTGAATTGAAATGAATTTAATTAAATAAACACTGCATTAAGAAAAGGACTAAATGAAAACAGAATGCTAAATATTTTATTTTATAATAAGACATAGGACATAGACATAGGTTTAGGCAGGTCAACCATTTTTAAGTCTTTCTCAATTTAATTTTTTTAGTCAATAGTGAATTTTTAATCATTGAATACATAGTTCAATACAACAAATATTTAATAAAAAATGTTAACTTATTTTTGTTACAGTTATTTAAAAGAAAAATATTACCTGGTGTTGGATTCCAGTATGAGGTAAAAGTAACTTAATTTGGTTCAGGTAATATAATATAAGCTTCAATACAAACTTTGTTCATTTTTATAAAGAGTTAGAGGTTTTCTCTTCTTAAAAATCAGTGCTCATAGCATAACAATAAATATATTCTTTAACCAAAAAATTATATATATATCTTGCAGTGTATAAAATGTATGTTACAATGACACAAGCCTACACTTTGGTGCAGTTTTCAATCTCTGGAGCGTTCTGTACTGCATTTTCATCATTCTTATCGTTCAGTTCCTCACACAAGTTTCTTTTGCGCCGACGCAACTTAAAGCCCTGAAAAGTGGGGCAGATGGGCAGGTAGCGAAGACAACCAAGCCGCTCTACCATCCCCATGCCAACTGGGAAATTATATGTGTCTGAACTGACACCGCCTTTTCCTGAGGAATTCTCAGCCTTCCAGTCTGTGAGACCGCGCTCTTTTTTTGTGCCTGGATAAAAATACAGATCATCATTAGCTTCGTAACCAGACGTGGGTAAAAGCACAGAAATCCTATACTTTAATGAAATTAGATACACTTTTTTTTTGCCAGGTTCTAGCCTGCTCTTCAGCTGCAGACTAGTTCAGAAGTTTAGAAAAAAATGTCATCATTTGGTTTATTCTTTAAACCAGTATGAAATATTTCTTCAACTCAAATGGTGAATTTTTGAAAGAAGAGATACTCAGCACCCCATTGTGACACAGTGTGCATTTAAAAAAAAGTCATTCTTTTGTTCAATCATATCTCTTCTAGACTTTTTTTTTTTTTTTTTGCCTTAATACCAAACTATTACTGTATAGTATACACAGCTTTCCTGCTCAGTTAAAATGTGTGCTGTATTAGGATCCACTTTTAAAAAGCATCATAATCAGGTTTTATTCTTCATTTTCATTTTGGCTATAATATAATTATATACCTGGAATGGTGTTGTCCAGCAGAAACGCTAAGAATCCTCCAACAAACATCTCTGTGGTCAGGAGCACTGTAAGGATTTGATCCAGCACTGGTTCACCTGAATAGATCCAATCGGAAAAAAAAAAAAAAACCTGACATCACTGTTTACACAGCCACTTTAATATGTTATATGCAACCCTTCTAAACTATAACTCCGTGGTCCTAGTGCAATACTTAACACTTATTATCCAGTAACTACTATAAATTAATCAGTAACTACAGTGAACGTGGAAGCAGGAGGAATGTCCCTGGGAGTTTACGAGGTAAAATAAAATTACAGAATACACAGACCTGTCTTGATGCTGCCTGGATGAGTGTCCAGGTAATTAGGGAGCATAAGGCCAGAGAACATGGAGAACCCCAGGACAAAAAGGTTCCGTGAGGAGTTTAGATCCACGCTCTGCAGGTTGGACAAACCCACAGCTGTGATCATACCTATTGAAAAGCAAAATTAAATAAAATGGGAAGGTAACAACAGTAAAATGTATAATTTACAAAACTTATCCATTATATGGATATAACTTATCCATTATATGTAGCACTGTACATACTACTGTACATATTACTACTAAAAGCTACAGTACTTCTATTATAATTGTGGGTAACAATTTATAATACAGTGTTAAAATAAGACTAAAATGTATACTGTGTCCGCTATACAGTAAAAGTACTGTAAAGTGAAATACATAATAACTCATTACTAGTGACTGAAGGGTAATTGTGTGCCTTTTTTAAGAGATAATGACGTTCCACCACCTCCCGAAGGTGCTCTGTTGGATTGAGATCTGGTGACTGTTGAGATCTTTTGAGTACAGTGAACTCCTAGTCATGTTCAAAGAACCAATTTGAGATGATTTTTGTTTTGTGGTATGTCTGGAACAATACTCTGATAACCTGTGGCACTTAAACGATGATCAGTTGGTACAAAGCCAAATGTGTGCCAAGAAAATATCAACACAGAAATACACCTCCACCCTGAACAGTTGATATGAGTTCTGTCTTCATCATCTAAATCACAGGAGGAATCAAGACTCATGAGACCAGGCAATGGTTTTCCTATATTCAATTGTCCAAAGTTGGTGAGTCCATGTGAATTGTAGCCTAAGAGTTTAAAGTGAGATGATCTTCAGGATACCTTGGTTGTAACGAGATGTTGTTTGTGTTTCTATCAGCTTGAACCAGATTCTCCTCTGACCTCTGGCATCAACAAAGCATTTTCACCCAGAAAATTGCCACTCACTGGATATCACTGTCTATAAACCCTAGAGATGGTTGTGTCTGAAAATCCCAGTAGATCCGCAGTTTCAGAAAAACTCAGACAAGCCCGTTCAAGGTCACTTAAGTCACCTTTCCTCCCCATCCTGATGACTGGTTTGAACCTCAGCAGATCGTCTTGATCATGTCTATATGCCTAAATGCATTGAGTTGCTGCCACATGATTGGCTGATTTGCGTTAATGAGCAGTTGAACATCTGTTCATGAAGTGGCCGGTAAGTGTAGTGAAATCATTAACATCCACATACTGTAGCTAGTGGTTGTTCAGAAGATCTATAAGAGTCTGTAATTAATGCTTAGCTCAGAATGAACTGAAATCTATTTCTATATCATTCATCCATTTATAGTTGATTATAAATTACAGAACAATACTATCCAACAATTTTTGCTACTAACAGCCTGTTCTACAGAAATAAGGTCTACATGACATGTAATCCCAAAACAAATAATTTGAGCCACCAAGCTCCATACTGCCCCACTGTGGACACAACGTGCCTCTGAACAAACCAGCAAAACACTTACCAAACAAGGTGCAGAACATGCCTCCAAGCACTGGATCCGGCAGTGATGCGAACAAGGCTGTGAACTTCCCAATGGTTCCCAATAGTAACATTATGATTGCCCCATACTGCACCACTCGCCTACTGCCCACCTGTACAGAAGCACGGGACGTTTTTTACGGTGCTATTTAATCGAACAACACAGCAGTAAAAGAAAAACATTGCATATGTGATACTGTATATAATTTTTGTTCCACCTTGGTAATACCAAGCACCCCGATATTAGGGCTGGAGGAAGTGGAGCCATTTCCTGTTCCTAGTAAGCCTGCTATGATGCAGCACACACCCTCTGTGAAGATCCCTCTAACACAAACCGAAAGCAGAAGTATCCATATCAGTGTTGATATAAAGGCATTTATGAAATTAATACTATTCATAAGTGTATAGATCTTCTCTAATAAACCTGTTGATGGCATGAACAGGAGGCGGGGGAGCTCCAGCAAGACGGGCACATGCATAGTAATCTCCGATAGACTCCACTATGCCAGCTAAAGTGGCACTGAACATTCCCAGCACGCCAGCTACTGTCACTGTGGGTAAGCCCCATTGACCTGGGTCACAGAATATCCGTCAGTGTAGGCGTCTGATTTCAGCATACAGCATAATGATCACATAGCAGCCTGTATACCGTGGAATTATGAATAAACTATGAATATCAGAGAATTTTCCAAAAGTCCATCATTTCTAAGTGTATCTTTTTGCACAAGAAATCTTCAGAAGCACAAGAATGTTTTTCAAGAGTTTTCATGATCATGGCAAAGAGTTCATTTTACTTAAAGGTACAGTTTGTATTAAACATGTCTATAAAAGTCTTTATAATCACTCACTCATTGTCTATACGACTTAATCCTGCCTTCAGGGTCGCGGTGGGACTGGAGCCTATCCCAGAAGACTTAGGGCACGAGGCGGGGTACACCCTGGGCAGGGTGCCAATCCATCACAGGGCACACACACATACTCACTCAAACACTCTTTCACACACTATGGGCAGTTTTGGGGACGCCAATTAGCCTAATCTGGATGTCTTTGGACTGTGGGAGGAAACCGGAGTATCCGGAGGAAACCCACCAAGCACGGGGAGAACATGCAAACTCCATGCACACAGAGGCGGGAATCGAACCCGGACCCTAGAGATGCAAGGCGACACCACCGTGGCACCCTCTTCATAATCAGAGACCTTGAAATAATCCTTAGCCAAACTGTTATGGATACTTTCTTCATTTCAGGCTTCTCTTCACATTTTTCCGGCACAAGAACTAACTCCAAAGCTACCAAGATCTGATCCTTTAAAGGTTTGTCACTCAATGGTTTAACTACAATATGCAGTTCTCCTTCAAGGCTAGAGAAGGTTCAACAATGCAAACTGCCTTTAGGAGAAGGTTCAAAAAAATCCAACCCCCTTTAAGATTCTTTATGGTTAACAGTGTGCAAGAACACTATAATGCACTGATGAATAAAAACATGATGTTCTGTGCCTGCTTTCTTTACATTCTACCTAAATTGATTTTATACTTACAAGGATAGGGCATACGAAACCATGGTGCTTGGGACATGATCTCCCCTCTGGCATCAGTTCGAGCCTTGTACCCATACTTCTCTGGGTCATTGGGCAGCACATCCGTCAATGTGAGTATATAACACACCAACCACACCAGCATGATAGCCATGATAATCTGACAAAACAAAGAACGACAGTGATACAGAGACTTTTACTCAGTCACCGGACCAATAACCTGCTACCTTGCCATTGCAGCTATATCTGAAATATGATACGAGTGTAACAAACTCTGTGCTGCATTCCAATGAGACAGGTTTATGGCCCACTAGGTCAGACTGACAGAGACCAGAGGAGAAGTCAAGAGCAATTGTGAAGGTTGCCAAAAAACTATGACTATGTTAAAGGGTAAATGTTGCCTCATACCGGAAACATCTTGAAGATCTGGAAACGGGAGGTGTGACAACCTTTGTGTCTGGAATAAAAGGGAAAGGGGACGGCCCAATTCCTGAGATACTGAGCAAAAAGCACAATAAAGAATATGCATCTGGAAAGACAAAGCACACACACATACACATGACAAACTGATAAGCATTTGTGAAAAGATGACAGTGAGATGAGTGACAGCATGACTCACATTTTTGTCCATTAATTATGAGGCTTCTATAGAAAGAGCATGATTCGCTGAAGTTAACGTGTGAATACAGTACTTAAGGTGATATTTATCCCAGCATTAAATAATATAGCATGTCAAGCCATTCACTGCTCATTCATTATATTTTCATTCATGCAAAACAGTAATTTGTGCTAATAACCAAGCGTCATTCTTAAAACATGATGGTAACGATACTATTATTTGAAGTCTAAGTGTTCTTACAGCAGCGAGAGGCCCCAGTGGCTGCCTGCACGGTCTCCAGCAGTTTGGAACACGGACAAGCCGATCAGAGAGACGGTGGGGGTGACGGTCAGAGGCCCGATGGCGTTGAGCAGGAGTCCAGGAATTCCCACCAGCCCAATTACAACCTCCACCAGACTAGACACAATAATGGCGCCCTGGATCTGTAGGCCAGAGTACATATATAATAAAGTTACATGACTCCATTGCATTGTTAAGGTGCTCAAAGAGCATTAAAGTCTATGCCTAACATCAGGGAACGATATTAATGAAACCCAGGTGCTGTTCATATTTTTAGATCTTAGTACTAGCAACAAAGATCGGGACATTGTGGCTCAGGTGGCTATGGCTCTAGGTTGTTGGTTTGGGGATCTGAGGATTTTGGTTTAAGCCCACTGTTGATGGGTTGCCACACCCAATAATACCCAGGCACTGCATGCAGTGCCAGTGCCGAGCCTGGATAAAATGGGAAGGTTGTATCAGGAAGGGTATCTGGTGTAGTGTGGATTGGATGGTCTGTTGTAGCCAAAAGAAAGTTAAGTAATAGGAACAAAAGATTTATAGCAAAGAAAATAATATAATATTGATGACATTGTAAATCCATCCATCTAGGAACCTCTGTAATCCAACTAGGGACCGTGGAGGCCAATGGTGATCACCATTGTACTTACTCCCATTGTGCGACCATGGTAGGACCTCCGGTCAACATTCACACACTATAGGCAAGTGGGGAACACCAGTTCGACTAATGCATGTCTTTGGACTGTTAGAGGAAACCCATCAAGCACAGGAAGAAATTGCAAACTCCATGCACACAGGCCCGAGGAAAGAATCGAACCCAAAGCCTAGAGGTGCAAGGCAACAGACAGTGCGAAGCACTAAGCCGCCAAACATAGTAGCTATATAGTATATTGTGGATATTGTGGTTCAAATTTAAAATTGTGAAATGTGTAGAAGAGAATAATGGACACATCACAATGCTTGTCACTTTCTTAATAATTATGATAGTAATATTTTCAAACTGTTGCATAGTGCTGTTTGGGATTAATGGTGTCAAAAATGCGTAATAAAACTACTTTATGGGCAAATAAAACATTTTAAGGTCCTTCAGAAATATCCAGTGTTAAATGATGGCTCACATGGAACAACATGATTTAACCTCTCCACACTGTGCATTTAAGGACATGGTGATTAATACCTCTCTTATCCGTGGATGCCAGATATGTGTGGTATTCAGGGGTAGGGTCCAGTTTCCATAAATCTCCTCTGCAGAATATTAACAGCATGCAGTGCCAAACTCATAAGCATGTTAACAATGAATATACATAGCAATGGCTCTTAGGAGTATGGGGTAGTAACCAACTCAATGGGTTGTACTTGTACCTTCAGGAGGACACTTCCACCTGTCCAGTCTTAGAATGGCCTGGGCAGGGATGAGGAAAGCAAACGCACTGGCCTGAAACAGGGGTAACCTAGGCAAAGTGTATGATATATTGAGACATATGAAAAAATAACCCAGACAAAGCAACATCTATAAGAACTGATGTTTCCGAGACTAACCTGACACCAAAAGTGGTTTGTATAAGAGTAGTAATGCCCACGCAGGTGAAAATCGTCCCGACTAGCTGGCTTACGGTGTACTGATCCCTGCCCACACACATGGCATCGGCGAGTAGGAAGGGCACAGCGATGGTGCCACTAAAACATGTCAGGTAGTGCTGCAGAGAAACATGGACGGAGGAGATTTATGAGTTTCTGTGAGTTTAAGATAATGAGCTATAAAATGTTCAGGGCAAAGGACAAGGCTGAAAGAACTCCTGACTATATTTTATATTAAAGGTCTCTTAACTGAAATAATCCACCGCATTAGTCTACATTAACAACCCACCTGGCTTAATGAGACATTTTTACAAAGTCACAAAGTTGGTTTAAACATGTGCTAATTGAGGATTGTTTGAATGCAACAAAAAGACATTCAAACAATTATTTTATCCTTAAATGCCAAGAAGTCATCATAAATGAATAAAAAAAAACTTTGACTGTACATTTTCCATTTGGCTGACACGTTTATCCGAAATGAGTAAGAGGTTTGAGGTTTGAGGTTTTAAGGGTCATGTTCAAGCACTCAGGAGGAACAGCTAGACATTCCTGGCATTTAGCAGGAACATTCCAGTCAGTACCCCAGAGCCTTAACTACAGTACTGATCTACTACTCCTGCTTTTAGTCAAGTAACAACTGCGGACATATTAATTAATGTATTGGTTCATGTTGGTTATTGTAGATTCAATTTGGTTTATGGACAGAATAAACATTAGTTAATGCAGGCATTTTTTTTTTTTTTGCCTTAATGATTTTATGGTTTACTAAACAAACATAGATTATGTGCTTGTTAAGTGTTTGAACATACCGTACTGTTTAAGCATATAAATTAATATTTAAGGCAATGTATAATAATTCGCATATAGCTACTTGGAGGAGTGGTGGCCCAGGCGACTAAGGCTCTAGGTTGTTGGTTTGGGGATCTAAGGATCCGGGTCCGAGCCCGTTCCAGTATAGAGAAAACATGCAAGAAAGAAACAAAGATAGTGGGATACAAATGGTAATTCCCTTTGATAGTGTTCTTAGGACATACATGAAATCTATACTATAGGTGCTTCTTGACTAATGTCATAAACCTTTGTAAACATTTAAGAAAGCTTATTCTAACTAGTAACAGCTTTTATCACCATCAGTCTCCTGATCAAAAATAAAATCAATTGGAGAGCTGACATAGGATGTCATTGTTGATATAGGATTGTGTTATGACACCTTTCTGGATGACCTATGTTGTAATGACATTACAAGTGATTTGTTTGTCAAGCTGAATTCACTCGATTTTATATTTAAAGAATACTGACAGTAATATACCATAGTGTCATAATATGACATATGTTTCTTTAAAAACTATATAAATAGTCAAATAATATACTGCTCAACATTCTGACTAAAATTTATGAATATCAATAATAATCTCATGATCAGACATCTAAAATTGTGTAACTGGTCAGAGCGATTACATTCCTGCTGTTAGTGTCAGCTTTTCATGGTAATGTTAATAACAAAGTAGCCAAATCAGAGGTGTTAAATTAGCAGATTAACCTCACTAACTGACAGTATATGTGACTCTGACATAGCAGAACTTTAACTGCTCGCAAAGACTTGTCATGACATTGGAACCTCAATTAACATCTCACTGAATCAGACTCTGTGACAGCCGACACCTGTTGTAAGCCTTTAAACATGTGGACACAGGTTAATGCCAAGCATTTTCTTTTTTCTTCTCTTGAGGTTGTAAAGTGTGCTTAAATAAAGTATACTTCACTACACAGTATACACACTTTCTGTACCTGTAATCCAAGCAAAACACACAAATACCAGGGGGGTACATCCTCAATTCTGTAGATCATGTCAAAACCTGGTGTTTGAGCATCCGCTCCACTTTCTGGGAGCTGCTCGATACTCTTGATACCCTCGACTCCCTCAGCAGGCAGGTCCTGCAAACGGCCATCTTCAAGGGGCAACTGGAAAAAATGACGATGTCAAAGATTTTCATAAATTAAGTCTTCACTCAATGATTGACAGTGTTTAGTTAGACCGTAACACTGAGGAAAAATGTCACGTTACTGTTTTATATCAAATTTTCTGGACATCCATTGTTCGCAGCGGTTTGCAAGTTTACCTTACTAGATGTGAATTGATTGGAAGCCAAATTAAGACTTGTACCGTCAATCTTTTCGGGAGGCATTTATTGTGCAGTATATATATATATATATATATATATATATATATATATATACTGCACATCATAATATTTATATTTAATAATATTTAAATAATAAACAATTAAATAAAAAATGTTGGCTGACTATATATATATATGCCAAAATATTATGATGTATATTAAAATAATATAATATTATCATATTATTATCATAACAATGTGATATATAAAATGTATAGCAATAAATTTAATATTTAACAATTTTTGTAAACAATTTTTGTAAAAAAGAGTTTGTATGAATTCCTCTCTCTCTCTCTCTCTTTTTATCTCTTTATATATGATAAATCTTAAACTGAACTAAATTAAGACAGAAAGTCAGTTCCACAATAGGGCTACAATATAACTATAGTAGTATAGATTTTTGGAATTAAAAACTTTACACCAAACATCAGCATGACCTTAAATTTCTGTTCTTTATTCTCTTAAACTGTACCAAAAACAAAACGGTCAAAATACGTTAATTCTTTTACATTTAATCTTTAAACATTCAATCTTTCACTTTGATAACTTTTGAGTAAACAGTAAATGTCTTTATCATTAAATCACAGAGCTTAATTGATTTCCTTCACAGTCCCAGTAACATCTGGACAGATGACCGCGAGGTGTCTTGCCTTTACCTCAGGCTCAGCTGCAACGTTGGAGTGCTTCCTTGTCCTGTGGGCGCTGGATGTGAGCGTGGGCTCTGCAGGGCCCATATTACTGAGTCCTGTCTTTACATGGCGTCCACTGTGGAGCCAGCCGGCTTTATAGAGGAGAGACGAGAAGGGACAGATTATGCAGGTTAATGATCTGCCTCTGGCTGGACTTTACTCAGAGCGTCTCATCAGCAAGCATTCAAGAGCTACTTTCTCAGAAAGCAGAGCGTGTGAAGTGACAGTAGATGCTTCACATTCACACGAAAAAAACAAAACAAGGTGAGTGATAAAAAACAAAAAAAAGAGTACAAGATTAGGCTTGCGTGGTTATGTGGGAGTAATGATTGGCTCGGGGAAGAGGTTTCACAAAGCTCTTTTATAAGTCTGCTCAACTCCTCCTCTTTAAACAAAGAATTCTCTGATTCCTAATGACACAAGAGAGAAAGTGTGGAAATCAATGTCAGTATTAGTGAAATAAAAACCAGGGCAGTTTGAAAGATTTTAGGCATTTACTACCAAAATATAAGATATTTCCTAATTGCATCACACCCATTTAAACTAGACCTACACTCCAAAAATATTGCCCCCCTCCCCCTTTGAAATATATTTTTTTAACTGAAACAATTTTTTCACTATTCATGCGCATATACATAAATAAACAGTTTTTCATTAACTTGCTCACAGTTATCAGGAACTATATACTTTCCCTTGACCATTTCCTCTTTCCATGGGTATAAACATGATGTGAAACGTAAACCGTCTTTGGCATTCATTAAATACACACACACACACAAACTAAAAAAAAAAGACTTAAAACCAATAGTGCAAATGTTTTAAAGAAGCCCTATGTCCGTGAATGATGAACCCGGGTGAGGTGGCTCGAGTGAAACGCCTGATGGTTGAAAATCAACATCTGTACACACAATATTCACCAACACCACTTGCGCATTACAGGAACTCGGCTGCGCAGTACAGTCCTCACCTCACCCCAAGCCACTTTCATTAAAGGAGTTCCTGGGAGGCCAGTGTTTCAGACATGAAGCAGGAAGTCCGACTATGGCATCGGCATACTGAGAAAACTCTTTACCTTGATGATATCCAAGAACTAGTGAAACACTGTGATAAGTGCATTAGTGTAGTGTTTTTTTTTTATTTTTTATCATAACTGTGTTGCTGCACAATTAAAAGTCCTGGTTTGAGTTAAATGTTGAGAAATGCTGCCTAAAGCAAGCTCTACTTGTGACCGACCCACGAGATGCAACTCTTGACACTTTTTGGAACTACAAATACAATTGGACAAAAGGTTGATAAAACCAGGAACGTGATTAGCAAAAGGACAAAAGGAATGCAGTGAGGAAGAATTCAATATCCAGTGTAATGGGATTTCATAGTGGATCACTATTGGTTTGTTATGCAACTGGTTAACCCTTTAACGTGGAGTTGGAAAAGAATGCTAAGGGAAAAAAAAAATCAATGGACATTATCATCTATTTTTGGTCTCTTCCATACAGTTGAGATATTGCTTTGTGGTAAACATATTAGATTATATAGATCTATTTTATTTCTCTTGCTACTCTACAAAGAATTTAAAGATCCACAGCATTTAAAGTATCATGTAGTGTTGTTTTTTTTTTTTTTTTTTTTTTTTTTTCCCAAGCATAGCATAGCATAGAATACCGTAACCGAGTGGTAGAAATAGCTCAATCAGGTTAAGTGCAACACATTCTTCAATATGATATAGTGCACAAAACACGCTTTACCAAAATGTTAAACGATGAAGTTCTCCAAGTACCAGGAGATTTGAATCCAAAATGTAAACACTGCACCTCTTTTAACCTGACCAAAGGTTAGTCATTCCACAATATAATCATTTCAAACCTATATCCTAATTAACACAGAGGTTATTATAGGAAAATAAAACCAGTGTTATAAGATGGTCATGTTGGCCTGAATGGAAAGATCTGGAGTCTGAACCCAAACAGAATTCAACAATGAGTTGAAAAAGAATGAGGAACATGAAATGTTGATGCATGAAGGAGTCTCAGAGATAGAGAACTAATATTTAGTCTGAAAATGTGTTAAGACATGACAAAATGTCTGCAATGGAACCAAATATTAATTTTAGATAAAACATATGCATTGCACAAATTCAGATCAGAATTTACATGGTCAATTTCATAAAATTAAAAAATATGAGAGTTATTGAGTTTCTTATAGCCTACTCATGGCTTTTGGGATAATCTCCAAGATCAAATGCAATCCTGACCAGGATATACTTGGATACAATAAGTACAGTGCATCCGGAAAGTATTCACAGCGCATCACTTTCTCCACATTTTTTTATGTCACAGCCTTATTCTAAAATGGATTAAATTCATTTTTTTCCTCAGAATTCAAAACACAACACCCCATAATGACAACATGAAAAAAGTTTACTTGAGATTTTTGCAAATGTATTAAAAATAAAAAATTTGAGAAAGCACATGTACATAAGTATTCACAGCGTTCGCAAAATTGAGCTCAGGCGCATCCTGTTTCCCCTGATCAGCCTTGAGATGTTTCTGCAGCTTAATTGGAGTCCACTTGTGGTAAATTCAGTTGATTGGACATGATTTGGAAAGGCAC
>JAQMYJ010000011.1:7013623-7044434 GCA_030014305.1 Clarias laeviceps | reverse complement strand
GTTTCGAACTTCTTCCACTTACGGATGATGGAGGCCACTGTGCTCATTGGGACCTTCAAAGCAGCAGAAATTTTTCTATAACCGTCCCCAGTCAATTCCTTTGACTTCATGCTTTGTTTGTGCTCTGACATGAACTGTCAACTGTGGGACCTTATATAAAATTCTGAGGAAAAAAATGAATTAAATCCATTTTAGAATAAGGCTGTGACATAAAATGTGGAAAAAGTGAGGCTTTGTAAATACTTTCCGGATGCACTGTAAGTATTGTTGAGATGTGAACCTGCTGCAACTTTCCCCCTGACTACATAACCACCAGAGGGTGACAAATGCTAACGTTTCCCCTTAAGATCTACGATAACGCCTCTCTCTCAGTCTCTCTCATGTATGACTCAGGCTTTTTAAATTCAAAGAGAATTCAAGCCTGGATATAATATACTTACAATGTCAGAGAAATATGCTAAAGCCTTTTAAGCGAACCAGAATAGCTGACAGGGAGGGATGAAGACAACCCCATCATTACACAACGTTACATTTCCTAGACAGGCCTAGTTTGGTTGTGTATATACATGCCATGCGTGCATGTCTGCTTACTAATGCTGTATCCTCCCTGACCATTTTAATCTGAAGGAATCACCATTTCAAAATATATATTTTTTTTTAAATGGAAGAAGAAGAAAAAAATGTGTTGTACGGAACAGGCTGTGGATTAAAAAGTAAACTTAGTTGGAAGACGTACAACGGGAAATAATCAATATAAATAAACAACTATAAGACAGGAAACAGAAAATAAACAAATATCAGAGAGGAACTGTTCGTCAATTATTAAAGTGCTCTCAAACACCACCTTCCACGCTTGCAGTCTATAAACTACACAGACAGTCATTTAAACAAACACCTTTATAAATACACCAACACCACCTTAAATAAAGAAAAAACATTTTTATTACACTCCAGTGCAAAAGTAAACATGACACGCCACAATGAAAGGAGCAACGGTTAACAACTGAGTGACCTACATGCTATGCCCGTATTGAGGCCCGTGTTGAAAAGAACAATGATTAATGGGTTGTGTTCTTAGAAATAACTGTATTCCCTAGGAACATGCAAAATGTATTTAAATGAATAACAGGCTGAGAAAGGGTCAATGAAAACAGGACTGTATGTGCACTTTATTGGGCCCGTCTGGACATGAGCATTTCTCTGATGTTGTCCTCTGCCTCTTTCACACTGCGCTCCAGGTACGTCTTCTTTTGCTGTAGAGATAAGAGACACAGAAAAGCCATGTGAAATTATTTGAAATACCATGAAATGTGACTGATATTATAATTATGATGATAATTTGCTGATCAGTGGTGTGGTGAGGTACATTTACTTTGTTACTGGACTTAATTACATATTTAATGTATCTGTACTTTAACTTGAGTAGTTTTATTAGAGAATATACTTTTTAATTTGACTCAAAAATACAGCAAATATACAGAATGTAATTTTTCTTAACTACATTTCTGCATGCTGTTGCGATACCCAACAACTAGGTGTGTAGCACTTAAAGAGGGGAATGTAGCTACTTGCTGACTGTTATATGTAACTGCGTGATTTGCCTTTCCTTCGAGTATGACGCAACAGGTGTTTAAAATCAGAAGCGGAACTGGTTGCAAACTGTAACAAAAACAGCATGTTCACAATCGGGAAGCAGAGAGAAAAAGAGAGTAAGATTTTTTTTTCCTATGAAAAGGTAAAGTAAATTTGAAGGTGAGTACTTCTGTACTTTTACTCAAGTACACAAGTATAGAACTTCAAATTTTTAACCTCCACATTCATCCAAATGACAAACTATTTCAAATGTACTTCCATCCAAACAAACCAACAATATATCCAATCAAATCCCATCTAACCATTCATTCTATTAACAATCCACCCATGCAATTAACCCTTTATCGAACTGTACATTACACTAACCAACCATCCATTTTATTAATAAATCAGCCATTCTAATAACCAAAACACCCAGCTAATCAACCCGCATCAAACCATTCATTCTATTAACCAACACCCATTCTATTAAACAACAGTCCATCCAGTCAACCATCCATCCTATTAATAAACCATCCAGTCTATTAACCCACTATTCATTCTATAAACCCATCCTCCATCCAATCAACCATCCACCTCCTTCTCCATTCTATCCACCAAACATCAGTTGCAAAGCACCAATTCACCTCTTTATCGAAAAATGAATATAAGAGGATGTAGTTTATACTCTAGAGCTACTTGTTCTAAGAAACATAGCGTGATGAATCTATGTATGGAACACCAAGTCAATCATTAGTGTTTCTCAAATCAAATTCAAAAACCTGTGGTAATGTTAAATATGATTTAAATAACAAATTAACATATCTGGAGTTATTTGTTGCCATCCTCTGAAAGTAACGCTACTTACCTGCATAGTTGTATACAAACACAAATCATGACAACTCAATATACCATGATAATATTTGCTTTGCGTGCATTTTACCATTATGTCATTATGCCTACACTATAGACCTCTCAAGTCTCAACTTATCTTTAGGTATACACTAGAAACTAATCTTCTGGATTAGTAGTCTACACTGTAAACACTTTTAAGCATTAAGATCATTGCACATGTGCTGAGACAGATGACAGACAATGGCGGAAAGCTTCAAAGGGGTGCTAACAAAACTTGTTACGTTTGTATGACGTCTCCATGTTATCCTGTAGCGACAAATATGCTACCCAAAATAGCTGGTAATAACTAGTATTTTCCAGACTGACAAAAAAAAAAAAAAAAAAGTGTCATGATGACTTCACTCTGATTTGCCAACTAGAGGATATAACTTAATGTACAAAAGGTATGTAGGTAAGCATGTGAATATAATCATGGTTAAGTATCAGCCAGGCACGCACACAAGTGTAATGCTAACTGTGGTCTGGGAAATAAATCACATTCACATGACTCTCATATGGGTTTTACTTTTATTTGTTGAAAATTGGATACAAACATCTTTCCAGTATTTGACATTTACATCTGAAACCAAATCTGATGCAAACTGGTATAAAACATTCCCTGCATTCTGTTGATGAAGTGACCTTTTGAATACTTAAAATCTTTTAATAGATACACTAGCCTATTCAGGAATAAAGGTGAGAGGGTGGGGCAGGTCTGAAACACCTGAATGGGCAGCTAAATTAAAGTGGTGTCTGGGAAACGTGCTGTTATCTGAAACCTCCCAAATGCGTCCTGTGCCTTGAGTCATTACTACAGTGTACAAACACGCACACAAGTTACAACAGTGTACGTCTGGCTTAGAGGCATTATGACCGTATCTCAAAATCACAAAAACCAAGGTCGCATGAACAGCGATGTTGTGAAACATGTGGAATCATGCACGTGTCTACCGCGCGAGTCTTACTCCTGTGGACGCTGGTCTTTGGGGTTATGACCAACATTCTTTTCACATGAGTGAAGATTAGCAGCTCGTCAAGTTTGGCATGTGCTCTCTTCAATGGTCTTGCAAATCTTGTTTGAAATATTATTATACATTGCACACACACAGAACTATACTACAACCAGGCTTGTAGGAAGTCATCTTTGTGGAAACAATAAGAAAAGGAATGTCTGTGGTATGTTTCCTTTGAAAAGACACTCCTCTGAAAAGTCGGTGTGCAAGGTGCTGTATATAAATGCTTCTTGCTGATCTGTCGCACAAATCTCGGTCAAAGGTTTTCCGTTCACATGATGCTTATAAAACAGCTATCGGTGTAGTCTTGTTTAGTTTTTGTCTAGTACAGGGCTTGTTCATGTCTAAACTCCATTCTCTAGTCTGGAAAACATCCACCTAAGTAACAAGTCTTTATATAGTAATGTTCAGTGTTGTAAAAGCTTGTAACGTGTGCAGCTATATTTGGGCGAAAAGTAACCACGGTCTACCTGTTGGATTAGAATAATAAACGTGCATATAATAATTATGGTAATTTATAAACATAACTTATCCTACATGACTGAAAGTATGCAGACAACCCTTCTAATTAATGGGTTTGGCCATGTCAGTTATAGCTGCTGCTAAACGGAGCAAGATGCGTAACCGCCAAAAACAAGTACAATCTGCACGAGTGGTACCAAGTGAAGAACACTTGGCTTTTCAACGCTTCTTTTTAAAAATTTTTTTTTTTTAAACAGTTAAATCACAGGTCGAGTAACTCTTAGGTGTGTTAATGTGAAAAAGGAACACCAAAGCAGTTCAAGTGGATTCTACACAAGCTTATGGAGAATCAGGATCGTTCGTTAAAATCCTCGGGAATTGGATTTCTAGCAGCCACACACAAACAGCATCATTACGTGCACCTCATCGGTTGAAGATAAACCACACCAGGACATTGGACTTTGGAACACTGGCAACACCTAGTCAGGTGTGATAAATTATAATTAATCTCTTCAAATGCAGTATAGTCCAGGTAGACAGATACATTACTGTGCAAAAGTCTTGAGCCACCCCTCATTTCTTCATACTTTGCTACCAAAGAGCTAGACTTTCTTGAATTTGTTAATGCAGTCTTGAGGAATAGTTCTCTAGGCTTCCTGAAGGGTTTGGTTGGCTCTCATTTTTGGAAAGTTTTTGGCTCTCATTTTCAGTCTAGTTCCTGTACCTGACTAATTTCTGAGGAATGTTTTTTTGTTTGTTGAGCCACACAGTGACCTATGAATCATTCAAGCGCTGAAGAAAAAATTAAATTAAGACATTAAGCGGTGAGAAACAGGTGCAGATGATGATGTACAATATACTGGTGAATGCTGAGTTTTTGGAACAACTGAGAAATGAGGTTGCTGCTAATGTTGTTAAATAAACAACCAATTTTTTTTATTGTATACTGCCTGGCAAAAAAAAAAAAAATAATAAATAAATAAATAAGTCACACGAACACTAATATTTTGTTGGACAGACTTTGGCACACATTCTCTATGGCAAGGTTTTGAAAAGCTTATGCAATGTGAACATTTATTTCGGTCCAGAGTTGTAGTAAGTTCTCTCTCTCCAAGATCTTGTATTGATGATGGGAGAAATCTTCTCCCCAAATTACGAAGCTTATCAATGGGGTTAAGGTCTGGACTCTGTGGTAGCTAATCCATGTGTGAAAATCATGACTCATGCTCACAATTTCAGCCCGAAGAATCCCACGGAATATGATTGTGACATCAGGGAGAAAAAGTCAATTGATGGAAAAACCTGGTCAGTCAAGATATTCATCTAGTCACTTGACATCATTTTGGGTACATTAATGTGGCTAAACCAAGACCTGACCAACACAAGCAACTCACTTCTTCTGCGTCTCTTCCTACCCTGACATCATTCTGCGACAGGGCAAAACTGGACTCATCAGACCACATGACCTTTTTCCAAAGCTCCACCGTCAATTCTTTACGGTCTCTAGCAAACTCAGGCCTTTTCCCCCCAATGAGCCTCAACGATGAGTGGTTTTCTTAAACGTTGCTGTTTAGTTCCAATCCCTTGAGTTCTCTTTGCATTGCACGTGCGGAAATGCTCTTACCATTAAATAGAACTGGGGATTGTACTGTTTATTTACAATTTGGTTTCACCAAACATTTAAGTGACCTCCGATCATGACCGTTCAAAATTTTTTCCAAACACCTTTTTTCTTCGAAGATGATGGTTCATCACTATCCTTCCACGTTTTAATAATGCGTTTTACAATTCCTAACCGAAATTTTGCAATCTCCTTAGTTCTTTTCCTGATTTGCAGGACAATGCAGGACAATAAATTAACCCTTCTGAAACAGAGTAACATCTTTGCCATGACCACAGGATGTATGTTTTGAGATAGCTTTTTAAGAAATGAGAAGCTACTCACTTCATCAGTTTGGGTTAAAGAACTTGTTGCCAGCTGGAACATATCAATCACACTGCACTTTGCAGCCTGTCGAATTGTTCCCAATTATTTAATTTAAACTACAAAATTAAGTTTAATATGAAGAAATGATGGGTGGCTCAAGACTTTTGCACAATACTGTAGATTCTTGTCAGTGTCAGTTTGTGATTGTGCTCAGCTGTTAGATGGTTCTGGGAAAGAAGCTGTTCCTGAGGTCATTGGAAAAAAAAAAAAAGTTTATCAGGCCACACATCTTTATGTCCCGTCATGTTGCTTGACTTTTGAAAAACTTTTTCAAGAAATGAATGGTCTTTCGACTATTCTGTAGTTTGTGACTGGCCGACTTTGACTTTTACCCCCATGATCTGAAACACTGCCATGTGGCATGGTTTTCTCCAAGTTCTTCTGAGTTTTCCCAATTTTCTTCCCCTTTACAAATCTCCCTACTGGCAGGTGGACTTGCTTTGTTAAATCTATGGACTGGTTGGCATTATATTCAGGGTGAATTCCCACCTTGTGTCTGGTGTTCTAGGCAAAGGCTCTGGGGCCACCACAATCTGAATGAATGAATGATCAAACACTGACTAGTGAGAAGGCAGTAAAAGCTTTATTTTCAGCTGATGTTACTGTGGTCTCTTAACTAGCAACATGAGCTTGTCTAAAAGAAAAGTTTTTAGAGAATCATTTAGAGCAATTAGAGAAACATTGTTCTGGATGCTACAAGGCTCCTTTGATGCTTTTGACAAAATGGCATCAGATAAACTCTAAGTCATTGTTCGTTGACGGGAGGATTTAAATATAGCAGCTTGCTGATCCTGTTCACAGACACAACATTGTCTAAAGGCATTAGAGCATAAAAGGCACCACGGTTTAACCACACACCGGGTAGCATATGAGGGGGAACCTTTTTTAGCATCATCATGTCTCCCGTATGCATGTATACATGTTCATAGACGAAGGAGACGAAGATATTTCCTGGGAAATCCTGATGAGACTTAAGACAACAACTGCTATCTGTTACATTCCACACATTTCATGAATCTACAGGCTGATATACAGTAGAACAGCTTCTTCTAACTTAAAGGTCAAAATAGTGTTAAAATGACAGTGAAATCCAGGAGGACAAACAGCAGAGGTGGAATGTGCCTGCGGGAGTCATTCCTAAGGATCCCTAGCATTCCACAGCTAGATCATATTACATCCATATCTATTATTAAACCAATCAGAATCGCAAGATAATTGCTCCATACATCCTTGCAGAATTTACTGAAATGCAGAAAGGGCAGAGACCAATGTTAGGTATTTCCCTCAGGCCTGTGTCTATTGCGACATTACAAGCGAATACGCATTATGGTTTATGGTGATCAGAAAGTTGTTTTAAAGAAGTGAAAGAATTAGCCCATTGTGTACAAAAAAGGAACAGTGACGATATCAACGTCTTTCACATCATCATCCAGGACTCAACTGACCAGTACTGGACTAGACTGGAGAATTTATGCGCAATATGGTGATTGGCCAACCCCTGGCATTCAACAAATATCACAATATTTATTTCTTCCTGATGACCACTAGAAGAAGAAGAAGAAAGAAAGCTTTTGCATCACAAAAACTAAATAGCCATAAGATTTGCTTCCCCTTGTGCCACCGGGGTGGCTCTGTCCCCTTGTGATGTGGCTCCACAGGGAATCTATGGTTGTACTGTGGTGTCTGGCATCAAGATGTTGGAAGCGGATCCTTCGGGTGCTCTGGGTTTACAGCATGATGCCTCGAGGCTCTGACTTGCTGATTGATTTTCCATCATAGATTCGGTCTGATGGAGTGCAAATATTTGGTAATCTTTTTTATACGCAAATATTAACCATGTACACTTATTGATTATTCTTTCTGTGTATATGTGCCCCACTTTGGGGTAACATTAAATCATGAGTGAAGTTTCCGGGGAGGACATTTTGCTTTCATGATTGATAAACTCAATAACAATTATTTCCCATCGGTCTTCACTTCAGACTTTCACCCGCTGGGTCTCTGGTTGAGGAAGGGGGACTGAATTTCACATACAGTGAAGCACCGAACCAAACGTAGGTGAGACGGAGTCCTTGTAAACAACCATCACAAAGAAGGTTTGGAGATTAATTAAAAAATAAATAAATAAATAAAAAGGGGGGAAACTCTCGTCTGTCACAAAAGTGGTATTCTGAATAAATTTCTTTGCACATGTAAACCCACATATCAGTTCTGTTTAAACAAGTTATGTCAGAATCTCTAATTGCATAAATTTCAATCAACTGGGGAAGAAAAAAAAAAAGGCTCATGGGAGAGTGGGACTCTCCATCAAGCAGCAAGCGAGCAGGGAACACCACCACCTCATGGTTAATTCCCATTTACCGCAGCATGAAACACTCTTAACCAGACGATAATGATACCTTATAAAGCTGACCTTTACAGAACAATGCAGAAAGAGACACAAAGACACGGTTTCTGACGACCGGTGAGTCAAGCCGCAGAACCTCTCATTGTTCGATCCTCAATGGGCCTCTTATGGCAGAGCTTGGTGCAAACACGACAGGTCGGATAGACTGCACACATCCTCCTCTAAATGGAACTCTTTGTTGTTTGTTGTTTAAACGTTCCTATGTTGCAAGCAGACACGGTGTAGTGCTGACCTGCCGGGAATGCCGGCACGATCTCTTAGTGACTAAAGAACGACAACAGACCCTAATACAGCACTGCTCTGGGAAGTGTAAAGCGAATCTGAGCAGAAACGTCAAAATCTTTTTTTTCCCCCTCCATGCTGTACTAACCTCCAACAGCTAACAGGGTTTAGCCTGATGGTATTCTTAGACTGTGACCTGCTGGATTATATTAGGTTATGTTTTTGACACAGACTACAAAGCATTTCTGTAAGTTATATATTAGAACTATAAATACAGCACCAATGTGTCTTAGCCAAAGATGTGTGTGCGAAAGCACTGACAACGCATGCAGTATCCTCCACAACCACAAAAGTATTAGGACATCACCACATGTACTTGTATTAGTTCTCTCTCTGCATAAAGCAGGTGATTTCACTAATTAATTGTGTTAACAAAATTATAGAATTTGGCTAAAGAGTTTGTGACAGCTTTGGGAGCCGCGGCCTGGGTCGTATCCATACCTACACTTGATAGAAAACTGTTGAAAAATAGTGAAGAAGGCAGTAACACTAAAGAAACTTGATCTTCAGGAAGCAATCACTCAGGCACAGACTGGCATTGAAGTGACAGACATATTTTTGACTCTATGGCCAGTCGGACCCAACATGATCCAAAAAATAAAAGGACTTTATTATTGTTTTCTTGTTATTTAAAACATTTAAGTTCACATTTGTCTCAATACTTTTGGCCCCCACCGATAGCTGGCACGTCAAACCCGTAACATCCCTGTCCGTCAGGTTTGGAACTGTTGATCAGTAATGTTCAGCAAAAGAACTGACAAGTTCTGCTTCTTTTTAAAAACATACCGTCATGGAGTTTTTTTGGTCATGAGCTGTGCGTCAAATAAATTTTTTTTACTTTACATGCAAATATGTTTGCTAACTTAGAAAATTGAAAAGGCAGGTTGAAAAGAAAAAATAAATGTTGAATTAGGAACTGTTGTGGAAGCAGAAGTGTGGAGTGCAGACGAGATAAAAATAAATTAGTCGCAGTCTAGAGTGCACATGAATCAAAATCCAAGAAGTTAAAAGAATCCGATTCCAACATCCGAAAAGGAGATGGTGTTGATGTTTGCTCGTGCATATAGAAAGGTCAAAAGGAGTGCAATGCTGAAGTGCAAAGCACCAGACGTGACAAAAAAAAAAAACCCTCACCACTGGAATCCTTTAAAAGCTGGTATTAATGGTCTGCACCACAATTGAAACAGAGCGTGTGCTGCAGAGAAGCTTAATGCTATCTGTTATAACGTTAACATGTGAAGACGCCTATCAGGTGTCAAAAAGCATCAAAGTGCCTTGTAGGGACGTTTGTCCCCAAGCTCACACGCAGCGCTGACACCCAAGCCTCGCAACTAATCCTGCAGACTGTCTCTCGCTGGCCCCTTGAGTATTAATAACGGCCATCACCCATCTTTTTCTGTCAGCACAGCGAACAATGTTCTATCCAGGACGAGACCGAGGAGCTGACAGGTCCATTAATTGTTCTGTCATCGAACCCGGTCTCGCCTACGCGGCCAGCCAAGCGCCCACCTGCATCGTGGGCCAATTATGAGTTCATAAAGGAATCATCAGCTGGCGTATTGTCATCACTCATACACGGCGGTCACGAGGATCACTGAAGGGGCAAGCGGACCGCCGGGATGCTAATGACATCATGTTACCTCCTAAATCACTGCTCCTTCCAGGGTAGCGGGTGTGGTGGCCACCAGAGCCATGAGCTCATGCGCACCCTTCGGTCTAAATACAGTACGGTCACGTCTTATCCAAAAAAATGGCAGCAATGCCATCTCAATGTACACACCATTTTTAAAAAAGGACCAAGTATCTCAAACGACGGTGTGCCCTTGGGGGGCGAGTTGAGGAACCTCCTCGGTTTCCGTCATGTTTTAGTACACAGTCTGCAAGTGACAACAAGCAAGCACACCAATAAAAATGTGCATGTTCTTCAAGATCTTAAAGATTTATTATGAAACTCAATATGGCTTGCTTGGGTCTTCTCTCCAAGCAAGACTTTTAGGTAGAGGTGAGAGGATAAACACAGCTTGGGCACCGAGAGGAGTGTGACAACACTCTTATGTTTTGTCCTCCCTCTGAGGGAAGCCCTCGAATGCATTCCTAACCCGCCACCCTGCACATCATCATCAGCGGCAGCCCAGCCTGGGATTACACCCAAAACCACCATCTACGCTGCAGCTGCATAAAAGCCCAGACGAGCGTCGCTAGATATGAGCCAAGATTTACACTCACACAACAGTGATGTTCATTCAATATACAGGATGTAATAATGTAACTGGCTATCAAGTTTAATCATGGAGTTCTCATCGGCTGTAAACCATATACCAATTTCCTTAAAGATAAGCAAACTTTAATTAAACGATCCATTTATTCCACGTTATTACGATGGGTTATTAAACAACAGGTCATAAACTGTGCTGTCGTGCCAAGTAGGGGAGAAGGATAGCTCAAAAAAGAAGGATGCAGGGGCTAAAGTGGTAGAAACTGGAGCTGCATGAGCATTTAATAAAAGTATGTGTTTCGATCTACATATAGTAACAGGGTACAAATCATTTTAAAATAATGACTGACATCACCTGCGATGAATCTGCGTTTGTTTTTTTTCCCAGACAAATCAAAATGAATGGAGTAAAGATCGCGCTTGTAATAAATATATATGAGCATCAACACATAGTGTGACGCAACATTTGTTTGAGCCAACTAGGGCATATTAGAATGAGTTACGTGCAGATAATTAATGACATCAGTTTTCTTCCATAATAAAGTCTGCAAATGTTTGCTCACCCCTGCAAAATTAACATTTTGTTAATTTTTGTTTAACATATTGCTTAAGGCTGCTGTGCTGCGTTGCTTAAACAAACAATCTATATGGAAGAGTCACCAGAAAATTTGATCTGTGTAAAGACTTGAGTCATTCCTCCATAATAAATGAACTCAAACGATGTAGATTAAATTACAGAAACAAGAACAAATATATTAATGTGACAAGATGTAAAGTTCCTAAAGATAATATTTAAAAATGGGTTGTTTATGTAACAACTTCAGCAGCAACCTCATTTCCCCTCCCGTCTGTTCCAACCACTCAGCATCATCAGTATACTAATCACCCATCTGTCATCATGTGCACCTCTATCTTCATGCCTTACGTTTTTTACGTTTTTTAGTTGAGGAACCTCCTCAACACGTTTTTGAATGATTAATAGGTGAAAATAGGAGCCTTGAGAGCTGTTCCTCAAGACTACATTCAGGAGAGTCTGTCTCTTTTAAAGAAAACCTACATTAAAAATACAGGAAAGTGTTTAGAAGCAAAACATGAAGAAATGAGGGATAGCTCAAGACTTGCACAGTTCTGTATGCCTCACATAACATTTTTTTACAACAGGTAAATTACCACACACCAAAGCTGCTAAACAAAGCCATTCAATTCCACAATAAAACACAAACACGTTGCATAAAAAAAAATTATTTAAGATGCCAATATTTCATATTTACTAAACATTATTAAATTACACATTATAACTTTAAATGGCCAAATAATTCTGTTAAATAAAATACAGGAGAGTCTGGAGTCTTTTTACCCAGATCAATTTGTTCAAGATATCTGTGTGAAACAATGATTCAATTCGATTCAGTTTTATTTGGATAGTGCTTTTAAAACGTTAACTGTCACAAAGCAGTTTTACAGCATTATAAAATGTATATAAATTAATTAGAACATAAAAAAAACATACAGACTAAACCAATCAGTGTGTCCCTGATGAGCAAGCCGAGGTCGACGGTGAAAGGGAAAACCTCCCTGAGATGACAATAGGAAGAAACCTCCAGAGGAAACGAGACTCTACAGGGAAGCCATCCTCATTTGGGTGATATCCTGAGGCAATGACTTTGCTAATGGAAATTGAACAGAAGCCTGAAGAGTGCATAAAAAAAATTTCCCTTATGCACAAAGTAGTAAAAAGTTACAAATTAGTTTAAGATGATTACAGGATAATAATTTGGATATAATAACATTAAACCACGATTTATGCACCTTCATTGAATTTGCTCATTCGAAGAGGGAATGATTACTAATGATTACTAATTCTCACATCGGTAATTAAAAAGATCTATCCATAGACAGTAGTAGCAGAGACGCTACATGATGCATGATTTTTTTGTAAACTATGATCTCATTTTTTTACGTTGACAAAGCCTACCCCTGAGCTGGTTTAAGCTTAATAACTTGTCGACTTGGTAACGAGCCAGACAACAAACTTTGGAGAACGGAAATGAAGGATCATGTCAAATCGTTTAACAATCCAATCCAGCTAACACAGTAATCCGTGTGTGAAGAACAGACCTCTGACCTGTTAGACTGACTTATAGACATGACGTTAGATAGAATTTAGATTTGGTGTACTGGCTGTACCGTTCATGTGTCTAGACTGTTGACACATGAGCTTAAGGTAAGGCAAATGTTACATGTAAAAAAATAAATAATATAAAAAAATACTGACAACAAAACATATTAGTAAGGCAACAAACCAACACCATGCATTTCGCTGGAACTGTAATGATAAATATTGTTTATGCAAACGATTTTCCCTGAAGTAAATACTTTGATGGTGATGGTCATAGGTCCCTGTATAATAGGTACAGGAATCAACCGGGACCACCTGATACAATAATATTGTTATATAATATTACGATATCCAGGTGCCAATTCAATTGATATAGCGATTCTGTATCCTGATTTCTTAAATATCTCGATTCTATATTACTTTTTTTTTGTTACAATTATAAGACCATGAAAAGTTTTATACCATAGCTTTATTCACCTAAACTGGACATCCGTTTCTTATATTAGCTTTCTCACTTAAAATCCAAGGACGCCAGTGTGTGAATAGTTTAGGATTTTAAAGAAACGGTGACATTTTACTGAATCAAATGCCTCCAAAGTCTTGAGCGAGTGTTGATTAGTTGCGAGCATGCAGACGGGTGTATGCAGTTTCTAACAAGTGTGTGCGTGCCTTCTAATGAGCGTGTTTCAAAACTAATTAGCATTCATGATGTTTTGAGACTAGTGAAAGCATGTGTAAAGTCGCTCGCAGAGTTTGGAGAAAAAGATTTTGGAGTCGGTGTGGCGATACATACATGAATCAGCACACAAAAGATCTAAATCGTTAAGTTTGGACCACTATGCCAGTCATAACACATGATTTCTCATTTTTCATCACCATCATCATACCATTCAGTGAGCTCTTGTGCTTTATGGATGGGGGCGGGGGGTGATGGGGGGGGTAATCCTGCAAGACACCACTCTTATCAGGGTAGAAATCTGCACCACAGTATAAAGGTGATCAGTCACAAAATGATTCTATTGATCTGCAATGACTAAGGAGACAAAAGAATCTGCCCCATGATGGCAAAACAAATATAATAAACGCCTCGCCCAGCACAAAGGGGACAACCACCTGTTTTTTCCTATAATTCGTCACCTGTTCTTTCTTCCTTCCTTCCTGAACTACCGCCACTCCCAGGTGAACTGAAAAAAACATATAATCAATTACATACCAGGAAACTATGCTCTATGCCCATGGGGACCAAAGGCCAGTCTGATCCCACAGAAAACCAATGTAGCAGTAATTGCTGTAAAAAAGGTCTATGATAGAAATTTATCAGAAGATTCAGGGCATCACAGCCTGCCTTTGCTCCATCCTCCAAATTCCCCAGATCTCAATACATTTGATTATCCACTGGAGTCGTGGACAAACAAGTCTGATCCATGGAGAGGCCCCACCTTCCACACAATAAGATCTGCTGTTAAAGCGCTGATGCCAGATACAACAGCACACCTTCAGAAGTTTTGTGGAGTCACACATCATGGGGTCAGAGCTGTTTTGGTGACGCAAGATAAACCTACACAATATTGGGTTTAATATTTTAGCTGATCGGTGTATATAAATTTTACTACTATTTTACTACTATTACTATTACATTCTAAACCAGGCTTGCATTTATTAATTTGGCCGAATTACCAGTGGGACAAAAGCTCAAAAAGGGAAGAAAAAAAAAAAAAAAAAAAAAAAAAAAAATGCAACTCTTCTCCAAATGACAAAAAGCTGTCAAAAGAACAGATAATTAGAATGTCTTAAAAAATGATGAGACTGATCTACACTTAGAAGTGAACACACGGCAACATCTAGGATACAAAGAACAAACATTTGCACAAACTTGCATTAAGATAGCGGTAATGACGACTTCAGACTCAGACTAATAACAGAAGGTGGATGATAAAACTGCAACTTTATGACCCATCCCACCCAAACAGATGGAAGGTGAATCGACACTGTGCCTCATTTCCTGTACTGAAGTCTAATCATCCATGCCATCTGCACGGATAATATTTACTTAAGGTCAAAACCAAAGACTTCTGAGGTTCAATTATGGGTAAATTCATGATCAAAAAACACAATACTGTAATTAGTCTAATTCTTGTGTAAATATGTGGCAGTTATAATTCCAACTCCAGAATTATAGGCACTAAGCATGCTTTATTCAAACACTTAAAAGAAACTATTTACTTTTTCTTCTAACAAAAAAAAAAAAACATTCTAAATTTGAAGAAAAATTGCACGCTTTAGACATTTTAAATTCCTTTCATGCATTTTATCTCTCTGGGATGTAAAGTAGATTTTAAATTAGATAATGCATACACCAAAAAATACATTAAAATCGAATTTAAAAAAGTGCATTAACCACAATCAGGACCAGAACAATAAAAGCTTTTAAAGTTTGGAACAGGAAGGAGGTGCACTAGCACACAAACACACACACAGAGAAGAGGATAGTGTGGGAGGTACAGAAGACACAATATCGCAATTGCAGGATTTCACATGTTTTGTAATCACATCCAGAAAAACAGGCTGTTTGGTAAAGTTGCAATGTTGAAAGGAATCTATTAAAAGCAACTGCTACATTTTTTACCAAGCATTCATTCAGTCACTCAATTGTTCATTCAAGCTGTCCTCGATGAACTATATTTACCTACAATGACTTATTGTAGGTCTTCACCCTAGCAGTTATTAATGTAATACATGCACAATTTAGAAAAGATATTTAGCCTACAATGCATGTTTTTAGAGGAAAAACATGCATTGTATGTTTCCTGTGGAGGAAACCAGGGTTCATGGAGAAAAACCGACCAGGCATGGAAAATCCACACACGAACCAGAAATGCAATGTGAAACTCAACCATGGGGGCACAGGGTGACAGGGCTTCACCAAACACTGCTAGTGATGGAAGAGATGCTGTGGTTGGAATTGAATTGTTCAGCTGACATGTACAAATACTCATGATGACAGATTTTCTTTCAAAGAGACAAATTCCTTCCACGCTGCTGAACGATTGCTCAATTTCATTGTGAACGTTGGGTCGGTGCAACTCTCAACTGTTTATAGTTTTACTTTGGTACCAGAACTTAAATGGAACAAAACAGCATGTCTTTGTACCTAGTGTAGGAAGATTGATCTGTTCAATACAGCCAGGCATGCATTTTTCATGACGTTCTCGGTGCCACCACTTGCATCACCACAATGGTGCCAAGTTTCTATGAGGGCGAGTCCATTTGCATTTAAACACCTTTGATATATAATTGATATGGCATCCCATCTCCTCTGCTGACCCTACCAACCTTTTCTTCTCCGTCACATAATGTGAAACAGGAAATAGCCGGCACCCTGTAGGCCAGTGCATATTTAACAGGACCAGAGCTTGGTTGTCCGCATTTCTCCCTGGTTCATAAAGAACTTTTAAACTCCAACAAACTTACCGAACTCATACCTGGAGGGTCCCTGGATTATTTTCTACTGGAGAGGCTCCAACGATAAGTACTAGCGGGGGTACAGATGATTTTGAAAACAGTTTTTACAGAAAAACTATCCCTATTTGGAAAAAATAATCTTAAATACTCAGTCATAGCACCTTATTTTCTCCAGGTTTTATGGAGCAATTCAGCTGACTGATAAATTAGATTTAATACTATACCACAAGAGACTTGAACCAAGTTAACCAGGGAACCGCAATACGACAAAATGTCAAGCAGTTAAAACTATGGTGTAGAACAAAACCAGTAAAAAAGATTTTACAAGCATTTATACACATAGAGCTGGGTGATGGGCTTGAACCATGTGGCAATACCCTACATATTCAATGCAAGTATTAACCATGTTTATTGGTCGGTTTTTGCGTCAGTCGAATTACATTAAAATTTCCAAAATTATGCAACGTTAAGAATGATGGTTTTATGAAATCAAGAGAAAATCAGATAAATAAAGAATTATATATTTAATATATTATAAAATGTTATTATAAAACATTTTATAATATATATAACTTTTATATATTATAATATATATAACATTTATATACAGTATTATAAAAGTTGTAACTTAAAGCTGAGGAACTTTACAATAAGGGATTCCCTGTTTGCTTTTTAACGTAAAGAACCATGTCATTAGTGTGAAACAGTAGATAAATACCAGGCTGACGTGGTCGATTACAAAACGGACGGCCACAAAGGACGCAGCCAATGCCATTACTCATTAGCTGAGAGATTTAAGCAAAAACACCACGAAAACGTTACAACATAATAGTCATGGGAACATAGCAGTGTAAACCCTGCAGGCTTGCCGTCTGGTATGATGTCACTGCGTGAACAATTATTCTGTACATTTACAATGAGGGCCTTGTCTTCTTTTTTGTTTACGGGTCAGTATCCAAGATATACCAAAATAAAAGAATAAAACACATCATGGTTTTAGTAAAAACAGTTGGTGTGATGTGTTGTCTTTGGATTTTTTTTTTTTTCATGCATGATGAACGTAGACATCTAGACACAGACTTGTACAAACGTGTAAACTGTGGCAAACTGAAATAGAAAGAAGATATATATCACTCATCCACATTAGCTGCCTAGCACGTTGGTACGGAAACCCAAATACAGGGGCATCCAGTAGCCAATTTCATCTGGTGAACATTGTGATGTCAGAAATGATGCAATTCTAACCAGTGAATTACTGCTTAGGATGAAACCCTGAATTATATTTTAAACAAACATACACTACCGATTAAAACTTTGGAGACACCTTCTAATTCCTGAAAAAAAATCTTTGCTGATTTTTCGTTCTGCATTGTAAAATTATTCTGAAGGCGTCCAAAATATACAATAATCTCCTTTGAACAGTTGATATTTAGATGCATCTGCTACTTATGCTCTGTAAAGCCTTAATAACGGCTCCAATCTGAGGTACTTGTAAATTGGTGATTTTTGAAGTTGGTAAATAAATTAACAACTTCTCTGCAGCAGAAGTAAGATTTTGGTCTTGAATTACTGGGATGCTTTTCATGAAAGCCAGTTTCATCATGGCACTTGATGGGTTTTGCAAATTCACTTAACAATACTGTCCTTGCAAGAACTGACATTTCAGACCTGTACAAACTACAAAAGAAAAAGTGATATTTGATTACTTTAGTACAAATCCTTAGTGATTTTCTGCCTATTACAATAAATGAACTGACTTAAGAAAGAGAATCCCCCAGCGCTGGTTGAAGCTAGAATGTCGAACCAGACATCCTGTACGGAAGGGTAGGGTACAAATAAGCATGCCTCATTAGTTATACTGTAATTACAGTTAATGCTGTTATTATTCGTAACTCCACTGTCATCACTCACATTTCAGATACTATGAATATCAAATCAAATAATATGCTAAATTAGGACAAAATTTTTATGTAACAGTTAAAACAAAGTTCGAATTCCAGTATTTAAAGCCACAAAGATATGCAAGTTCATTATAACGTCAATATGTATTATTCATGCACCAAATTATTCCATTTTCTCTTCATTTCCTGACAGCTTGAGTTATTGAGAAGTTCTGCAGAGCATGATGCAAAGCAGGGGTTTGGTACCAATGACATCACAGGCATCCAATGCTTTTTTTTTTTTTGGAATTCCCCAAATTTCTCTACAGTGCAGACCAAGCAACAAATGTCAAGACAGTAATCTGTCTCAATGGGATAAAATATTCACCACAAAATAATTTCAATATTGTTATTATATTTCAATATAATAACTACTGCTTTAGTTCACGTCCCTGATATTAACAGACTTGATTACTGACATGATTAATCATACATTATGACATGATATTATACACTGGCCAAAAAAAAAACCCACCATCAGAAAGTTGTAATTATTGGGCTAGATCAGGCAAAGAAAACAACTAAGGATTTTAAATTACTGGAACTGAGTTAAGAACCCTTCAACACATTTTAAAAAGCCGGAAGGACAGAAATAAACCTTCAACTTTGTGAAAGAGATGTGGTCGGAAAAATAAATAAATGAATAAATGGGGATCACATACAGTAAATGCTTGGTGAAGTTGCAGGGTTTAAAAAAAATAAAAATAAAAAAAATCAACAGTAAAAACTATACACAAATGTATTTGTGTATAGTTTTTACTGTTGATTTTTTTTTTCCCATACACACACACAACATGATGAGAACTCATAGGATTGGGACTAAACAGCTGTGTGAAAATAAGAAAACCACTTGTTAGTGAATCGCAGGTAGTGAGTCAGGGTAGAAAGGGCAGAGAATGAAGTGATGCACCAATCACACGTAGTGGAAGGGTATTACATATGTAATGGATTAAAAAAGTTTTTATTAGAAGATGGAATCTGTACACATTTTGGGAAAATTTTCTTGTTTGTTATTGGGACCAAATATGTCCCTACAATGATCCTGATAAATCCTGATTTGGATTTATTTCATAAATGTGATTTACTTATCATCCTAACGCTTATCACGTCCTGAGGTGTTTTATTCCACTATCACCACAGCAAAATAATTTATTTACTAACAAATGCCATAAATGTACACTGAGGTTTATGTTTGAATGTGCATGAAAGGCTGTTACCTCCAGCTCCTTGATCTTGTCATCTGCAGTTTTCTGCTTTTCCATGAGCTGATTATTTATCTCATCTTTCGACTGCAGGATAAACCTGTAAGGCGGAAAGAGTGACTTTCAATCTCTAAACTTTATTGATCAAATGTGCCGGCGTCTGCATGGTGATCGAGATACATACATGCGTCCTACTCCTTCGTACATCCGAGTGCTATTGGGGAGTGAAGTGATCTCTGCATGGGTCAGATTAGCGTGCTTCTTCATGCGACTCAGTTGCTCGATTTGCAGGTCTGCGAGCTTAACCTTCTGCTGCGTATCGATCATTTTGGCTTGCAATTCTGCAAAGGCCTGCAAGAGGACAGGAACAAACAATATATTTTAATGGAGTATGGCACTAAAATTATGAAATATATTATAGAAACAAAAGGCTTTGTTGTATTTTGCTATTTAAACAAACAATATATACACACAAACACACCGATCAGTCAGAACATTATTCTATTGGATCAGAATACACAGGCCAGCCTTTACTCTCCATGTGCAGCAGTGAGCCTTGGCCACCCATGACAGTGTTGCCAGTTCACGGTGTTCCTCCCTAGGATCACTTTTGGTATGTCCTGACCACTGCAGACCAGGAACATCCCAGGTTTCAATGAGGGCTGAAAAGTGGGTAGGATATAATATGCAGAGAGGCCTACATTAGATCAACTCCAGCTCTTGTTGGATTTTCCTGGTCTGCAGTTGTTAGGACGTACCAAAAGTGATCAAAGGAATGAAAAAACCTTTTATTGTCATTCCAACCATATACAGTTCAGTACAGATTGAAACGAAGCAACGTTACTCCAGGGCCAAAGGTGCTACATACATGCAACAACATAATTTATGTTGAGTTGTTAATTTAACAACACACTTTACCGGAACCAGCTAGCTAACTAAGAGATCTAATTAGCTGACTAGCTCAGATATGACAGATTTACATTTTTAAGTTAACCTAAAACTATATATTTCTATACACAAAAACAGATAACAATAGACAACAAAGTGCATGTGCAAATGTGCAAACAAAGAGCTACAGTACAACGTAACACGTTACAGTACTTTTTTTTATTATTTTTTTTTAGTGATGAGGTATGAGTTGAGGTAGTGGGAAGAGAAACAGTAAGCATTTGACATTCCTGAAGTAGCAGCAATCATTTAAAATAAATTAATAAATAAATCATCAAAAATGGGTCATGTGTGACCAAGGATCACTGATGCACATGGGATGCACAAGGCCAGCCCGTGTTGTCCGATCCAATTGAAACGCTAGTGTAAATCAAATTGAAGGAAATGTAAATGCTGGCTCAGACAAAAAGGTATCAGATCACACAGTGCATCAATGTTATGGTGGCAAAAGGGGGAGACCTACTAAATACTAGATGGGTGGTGCATAAAGTTGTGGCTGATCAGTGTATATTTTAATGGTGTATGACCAGGAAATGACGAAATATATTACAGAAATAAAATATTATTACAATATTTTGTTGCATTTTGCTATATAAACAAATAAGACTGACTTATAACCAAGTAAACATACAGCAATATTAACATGTACACTGATTAGCTGGCTAACTATTATGTCATTGGTTGTAAGCTATCTGAGTACAATGTGAGTAAGCTAAAAGATATAGCGACATATCACAGTAATCCTCATTAAATCATTCCCCATATTATTTATTTTATTAACTATTTATTTATTACAGTACGCGTTATACTTGACCATTAGCTAGCAACTTGTATTCAAGTCACACCACGACGCTATCCTTATACAAAAATATCTCCTCTATAAAACATTCCAGTTCAGGACTTTTAACACAAATATACAGTTTATATCGTAAATCAGCGGACCTGCAAAAATAAACAGGGTTTTAGGACAAGATATAAATTTAGCTGTTAATTTTATTGGGATTTACCTTCTTCAGTTCAAGGTCTACGGGGGCCGCCATGTTGCCAGAGAAAGGCGGAGCGACTGCGCATGCGTACTGTTAGCTTTTTCCTCCGCATTCCCATATTGGGGAAAGCAGCTTTTACAGGAATAACTAAAATGCTTATGAAATGTCATGCTGATTTAAAGACAGTTATTATAAGAAGTGTCAGTAAAAATTATTTACAATCCACTCATAAAATGTAACCTGAACTGAATTGTTTAACCATGCTGTGTGCTTGTATGTATTTTAATTAAAGAAGTGCTTCTCAAAATATTGACACTGGTAGAATGGTAGAAAAAAAGATACCACAACCCATCTTTATCTAAGCTTTTATAGGTATTATTGTATTATTATAGTTTTATTATTTGGGTGGTTGCGTGAAGTGAATGGGTTTAAACCAAAACTAGCTTAAAAACTAGCAAAAACTAGCTTGCTAACAATCAAGGCGGCAAACAAGTTAGCTTAGCAGCCTGTCCCTCATTCCCAAATTTGTTCCCAGATTACTATAAACGCAATCCCAGGGAGATCATCATGTAGTAAATCAGAGTTCAATATTTCTCAGTCCAGGAGAAATCGTAAATGTCACAAAATATGTTAAGCATACTCAAAATTGTTTTAAATGCACTCACGAGCTAAATTCTTTTGAAATGTAGACACTGACTAAATGCTTTTGAAATGCAGTCACACACTAAATGCTTTCGAGATGTCGTCACAGACTAAAAAAATATTGCAGCAGTGTGGAAGTTATTCTCAGATGGATCCCAGTGATTCTTTTGCACTTTGTAGGTGGTCCTTGCCTCTTTGTAATGAATCGGTGGGAGCAAAATTGTGCCGGATTCTTACAATTTACGACTTTCTAACTACAAAGCTTCACAAACTTTCACGATTTTAACTCACAACAGTCAAGAATTGCTTTGATTATCATGTGTGCCCTCATGATCATGTCGGAGTGACTCCCAACCAGTACAAATGATTGTTTGCTAGCTATCCTAAAATATATGACGTCAAATTTAGCACCATCTGGATCTAAATGTAAGTAAGAAGGATGGTCATAAGAAGATACCCAAAAATGGCGTATCCACATGACTTGACAGGACATGAATGAAAATCTTGGTTGAATGCTTTGACAAAAATTGCCATCCTTGACAGATTGTAAGAGGTTCAAAAGTAGCAGTTGTTGACAAGCAATAACTAATTGTGAGGTGTTGTAGGAAGTCCATGGGTACATTTGGATGTTCTCACAGTGCTTGGTGGGTTTCCTCCGGGTACTCCGGTTTCCACTCATTAGTCCAAAGACATACAGATTTGGTTAATTGGCACTCCCAAATTGCCCGTAGTGTGTGAATGAGTGTGTGAATGTTGAGGTTTTACCACAGTCATAAAAATAGGAATAAACACAATGGTCTCCACAATCCCTAACTACAGATGTTCCTAGATGGATGATGGATAGGTACATTGTGAATGTTTGTGGATTGTTTAGTTCGGCATGAGTTTGGAAAGATTTGGAAAAGAGTTGAATGTACCTTTTAATGATTTGCATGTGCATTGAGACATTTTGTGGCTAATGCATAGACAATTTGTATGAGATTAAGCCGTGTGATGAGAGATCATTGAGTGACCAAGAGCAAAGAAGAATTTAAATTCAGCACAGGACAGTAACAGAAATGTTGGAATGGCCCCTATGAATAAAATTATCTTGTCTTCTCTCAGTGGAAAGTTTGGGCATAAATAGCCTAAACTAATATGCTTTTTCCCTTGTGTGTTAAATGTGTGTTAAGGGGGTCTGTGGATGTGTGGATAAAAAAAAAAACCTGTCTTAAACCATGTATACTTGCTCTGTATGTATGTGGCCATGGTTGCACGAAAGCAAACTATTCACTGGAACCCTTCACCACAACAAACACCGCTGTGTTTCTTTTACTGTATATCTACTACTACTACTGATACTATTACTACTACTACTACTAATGGCATTTATCTATGGATGTGGGTGTGTATTCTGACCCACCCTGGACTGCCACCCTAAAAATGTCACTTGATAAAACCTGTCCACATCAATGTGTAAGGTCTGGCTTTGCCACTCAAACTGCAATGGTTCTTAATTAAAAAATTGGATTCACTGAATTAGGAAGAGTTTTCTTAAATGAGGATTTGTTCTGTTTGCTTAAGTGACATATAAAACCCTTCTATTGGGTTTTATTTCCGTGGTTAGGGATGCTATTACAGTATGTTTTCAGTGGGTTATAACAGTATAACAGCTAACAAATTTGGGATTATTTATGCATTTAATGATTTTTCTAAAGGAATACAAATGTGTATCACAAGTCTCTGATGTTTTTTATATGTGACAATAGGCTGTGATTTAATTAAACTAATGGCAAATTTGCCATTAGTTTCATTAAATCCCATTAGTTTTGAAACTAACGGCAAATTTGGGATACTTCCATCTGCTTTAATCCTGTATTTCAGGTTTTTCATAATAAAGCTAAAAACACTAACACTGTTTAACAGTAACAAGGCATCATTGATTGAGGATCCAAAGATGTACAGTAAACTACAAAAATGTCTACTACTACTTCTATTACTTTTACTACTACAAACTCACTTATCGTCTATACCACTTTATCCTGTATACAGGGTCGCGGGGGGCCTAGAGCTTATCCCAGGAGACTTGGGGAGGGTGGGGGTGGGGGTGGGGTATATACTGGAAGTGGTGCCAATCCATCATCATTTAGGAACATCAATCAACCTAATCTGCATGTCTTTGGACTGCAGGAAGAACCCGGGGTACAAAGCATGGAGAGAACAGGCAAACTCCATGAACACAGACCCCAAGGTGGAAATTCAACTAGGACCCTGAAAGTGCAAGGTGACAGTGCTAATCATTAAGCTACTTACAATTAAATTAAATATGGCAACCCAGTAAATGAACATTGCAATTCCCACAATGATGAAGTCAAACAATATTCCCAATGTCTTTTTTTCCCTGACCAAGTTAAGGTTTGTTAATCACTGGGTCATGTCAGTACATTTCAAATTAGTTTTTTCCCCCTAAATTGACTTAATGAAGGATATAACAACATTCTTGTTCTTGTTGATGGGTGTTTCTCAAATATTGCATGTTTGCGCATGCTTAAAAAATCTAATTATAGTGTTCGCAGGATCTTGTGTAGATATAGATGAATAAATTTGCTTGACTTTAAAGCTAAAGCTCAAAAGTGTAGAAAATTGTATTTGAAAAATACCAAAAAAGACAAATATTAACCACTCAAAAAAATGTCATTGTAGTAAAAATTTTTTCATTTTATTTGACATTAATGAAGTTGGCAATTATATTGTGTAAATATATTTGTTTTTGTGTACCAGGGAATAAACTAATACTGCTCAAATAAACCAATACTGTACATTACGGGACAAAAGTCTGGAAGCAATAATATCCTTTGGGTTCGACCCTCAGTGGTGAGAGAACCAGTGACTCTAGGGGTCATTTTTTTGCTAGTTCTCAGAAAACATGTTGCACCTTATTGAATTGTGTATTGTGTTGATGGATGATAGAATATTGTTGATGCTTCCATACTTTCGTCCAGTAATGTACAAACAAAGTTCCCACCAATTATTATTAATTGGGCTCCTTGTTTTACATTACAGTCTTAAAAATCATTAAATGGTTTTCAAGAATAATTCGCAAACTAAACTTCTAAATTTGAATGACCAACTTTTGTATACATCAGCAAATAAAAATGCATAAAAATGCAAAACAGAATGTTTGTGGGTTATATTGTAATAAATATCTAAAAACTTCAATAAAAAAATTAACCTTTAAATCAGAGAACAGTGATGATTTTCTAGTCTTGGCTCGGCACTCCAGTTTGAAATGAAACAATGACTGTTAATGCACAAACCACTACACTTTGTAAATAAGCAGATCTCTACAAAACGATCTTATATAGTACAGTACTTGTGGTTTTATTAGTGATTTCTTTACAGTTAATGATGACCTGAAATGTACACGGCATCGCAGACGTCACTTAAACGCTCAATATTATCCTTTTGATGCTGCCGCAGCCATAAGAATTGATGGCCTGGTGGTTCTTTGAATTCACACTCATGGTTTCATTTCATATCCAACATGATGAAGTACAGGGACAAATCCACTGACAATACATCACTGTCGCATTGCTTACAGACTTGACTGATGCACTGATGTGACAAACCGGCAGTGCTTTCAGTTAATATACATAATTATTACATGAACAAATAAATAGTTAATAGATAAATAAATACACCAACATGACTGACCTCATAGAGCTAAAAAATCTTTTAAAAATAAATAAATATTACGTTCAAACATTTTAAAAAACTATAACGCAACTACATTCAGTGATTTTCTTACTTCTTACTGTATATTCTTTTATGTTTTGGAGCCACACAGACTGTTTTCTACAATCTCAGTTCAGAATATCTTTCAAGTCGTCCTTTGGAGACATACGATGTTCTGGACACTACCGTTTTTCCTCTTCAGCATGGACAGGGTGTCTCCGGATGGTAGCCATTTTGTCCACTGAACCACTGGATTGTGTCTCTGTTATGAAATGATCATTATTAATGGTTCCAAATTACAGTATAAAGATTTCCATGCATGATTATGTGGCATTTCTGTTCCTATAATATGAACTCAATTTAGACTTACATTGCTTTTTCTTCATCGCTATGCAGTAACTGGAGCTGGATCTTCTCATCCATACTAGTGTCACTTTTTTTTTTAAATCTGTAAAGATATATGTACATATGTTTAAACGACTGTAGTGACGGATTACTGTAAAGGTGCACATGTTTAAGCAAAAGTACTAACCTTAAGGCCAGTAAGACACCAATTACAGTGAAACACATTAAGGATAGACCCGCTGCCATTACAGCCAGTGCTGTGGTGTGACTGTTGCCTTCAGCTACTTTGCCAACGGGCAGGATGAACAGGTGGCACCTATCGCCTGAGTATCCTGTCTCACATCTGCAAATATATACAACGTCAGGCAGGACTGATAACACAGGGGCAAAATGTAGTATTTTATCCTTTGACCAGTAACCGTAATCATTAACCTGCTTCGTGTGACTTACATGCAAGAGGTATGATTTAGGTCCGCCAGGTACCGGCAAACGCCATGAATGCAATAATTTCTGTATTTTTCCTCCAGGCAGGAGTTCTTCCTGGCTCTGCCCTTCCCTTGACCTTTTATTGCGGTTACCGTGGAATCTTTAGACATAGTTGAAACTGTAAAGAAAAAAGGGAAGAAGTATAAGTCAAGAGATTGCAGGAAAATTTACAAGTTCTAAATACATTTTAACACAAATAAATGCTTCATTCATCCTCCAGCAGTATAAACCCTGAATGGGACTCCACGCACGCATGCATCCACAAATTCACATATGAGGTACAATCATTTTTTGTAAGATGGAAAAAAAAAAACACAGGAACCCAGGGAGAACAGACAATAAGCTGAGCTCAGGACTGAACCGTAGAGATGTGAGGCATCGCCGAAACCCACATAACCACTGATCTGCCCCACAAATAAACACTGTGGTCGTTAATCCAACACTGGGGACACATCAAATTACCGACATCTGGTTTATTACCAAAATGAAGAAGGGTGGGGGGGAATCAGATCCTTGGCAGTCATTCAAAGAATTTCCATTTAGTGCAATTAATGATGCCTACTTAAAGTAGCCGCCGTCATGTCATTTTCATATCACACATATCGCCTTTCCCTCTGATTTAGCTGAACATGAGCTAGAATACGATGTTTAACAGAGCTTAGATTACTAATCCACTTAATCCACAAACAAAAAAAAATAAGGATCAAATCTGCATGGTGGTCATTGAACTCTTTTTAATTTAATACACCTCTGCAGGTCAGACTTTGTTATTATGACTTGTGAATGCATTGCATTGCAAATGATTGCATTCATAATTGTGTAAAGTGTGTTTACAGATATGAAAGAAATAAGATGTTATCAGATATATGGTGAAAAATCATGTGTTTCTTTGAGAATCTTGTATTAGTGATCAATTTCAAATGGAATAAAAATGTCAAATAATGTAGTTTCCGTCTGAGTTTTGACCATCTGTGCAGAAACAGACTGGTAGATCTATCTATCTATTTATATATACATATATAATGGTTAATCTGCCAGTCTGTTTGTGCATCTACAGATAGATAGATAGATAGATAGATAGATAGATAGATAGATAGATGGGACAGATAAAACAATTAAACAAATAAATAAACAATCTCAGAGTTGGATGTTACCTCTGGTATCGTCATTCTCATATTCCGCAGATGATATGTAGTCTTCGTTACTGTCCAGAAAGTGGTCGTCTGTTCTGGTATCATTGTTTTGAGTCTGACCTCCAGTCGAAACGGGCTGAAGTTTCCTTGCTGTCACTGCAGCACCATCATCCTGGGACGTGCAGCCACATAGCTGGAGGGAAACTGCAAACACGGGTGTCAGTTAGCATTTGGAAAATGGTTCGAAATATCAGACAGACAGTTTTGACCATTTCGCTGGTCCCAACAATGAAAGATTTTTATGCAGCTTTTATTATTTCAAAAATAATAATAAAAATGTAAAAATCTAGAATAGAGCCAAGGTTTTTTGCTTAGTTATAGGAGTAGAATTTTTACTGATAATTATTATTAACAAAGCTGCATGAAAAGTTATGTGCATTCTTAAAAGTATAGTAAATTAAACATGTGTGTGAGATAAGCAATAAGCAATAAGTTTTACATCCCTGATGATGTCGGTGATGATTTACCAAAGACAGAAAACCCTGGTGAACTTCAACCCTAAACAGCTCTATCAAGTTACTGCTATTTTTTATTTATTTTTTTAACATGAATGAAATAAAAAGTTGTGTTTAAAAAAAACAAAAAAAACACTCACCAATATAATAAAGGAAAACAAGTCCTAGTTGAAAGGTGTTCATATTCCAAGTGTGTGTGGTATCCAGTGAAGTGGTCCAGGTGTCCACAGCTTGCAGTGTGTTCAGTGACTGAGCCGAGCGGAGCAGAAAGAGCCTGTCAGTGTCAGTGAGAGAACTGCTGACAGAATGCAACACTGCACCGCCCCTGCTCTTACATAGCCACACTGTACACTTCCTCAATCGAGCCTGGACACACCTGAGTAATCATTACGCAAATGAATAAACAGATAAATAAATAAATAAATATTTTTAAAAAGGCGTGTTTCCAAAGGTCCTCCTCATGGTAACTGGCGCACAGCAATAAAACCTGCAAAGGCTTATAACCCAGATTTATGCAACATTCATAGTATAATACTGAACAGTGTAGCATTAGTATAGAGAGGTGTGTGTGTGTGTGTGTGTGTGTGTGTGTGTGTGCATGAGAGTGAGAGTTTGACCACAGAGCGCCATCTTGTGCTTAAACTACAATTGAATGCAACAAAAATTATTAAAATTTTAATTACAGAGTAATAATTGTGAATTGTTTTTTTTTTTATTTGTAAATTGTCTTAGCTTATTTGAATTCCCAGCACATCTGTGAAATTGTCAAGAAATTCAGTATCTACACTGCATAGCCAAAAGAATCTGAACCCCGTAGCATTACACCCACATGTGCTTTATGAATCTGACTAGGATTGAAATATGATTAAATATACTGTACATAATGATTAGGCGGGGCTGTGGCCGCGCCCGTACAGGGTCAAGGGGTTCGATTCCTGCCTCAGGTATGTGTGTGGCATTTGCATGTTCTTCCCATGCTTGGAAGGTTTCCTCCAGGTACTCTGATTTCCTCCCACATTCCAAAGACATGCAGATTTGGCTAATTGGCGTTCCCACATTGCCCGTAGTGTGTGTGTATGTGTGTGTGTGTGTGTGTGTGTGCCCTGCGATAGTCTGGCACCCTGATTGGCACCCAGAGTCTTCTGACATAGGCTCTACAGGACCTCTGGGAGTGTGTTGTGGTGTCTGGAGTGCTGGGAGTGTGTTGTGGTGTCTTGGTCCCCTTGAGCATCGGTGAGCCTTGGTTGCTCATGATCATGTCACCAGTTTACTGGTATATAATTGATAGTCAGCATTAATGTGTTAATGTAATGACTAATGCTTGTATAGTGTTCACCTACATACCATAAGACACAAATAAATGCTATATTTGTCCTTCATCAGTAACTATTTTAACCTCGTAATGTTTCTCAAACAGTCGTGAGATGAAACATTCCTTGTTCTCCTGGCTCAGCAGCCTGGGGATGAACTTGGCAGCAACATGGCTCATGTTCAAACCATACATGAGGATCACCTGCACTGTTCTGTTTGACGCACTGACAACAGCGGAAATATTGTGGATTGTTTTCAGAAGATCATCATGCACAAGCTGCTGAATGGTTTCGACATTTTCATTGATCGAGCTCGTTAAAGGTCTTCCTGATTTTTCGGTGTCTTCTTCTCATTCCAGGTCATCTCACCTGGTCCCTCAACACCAGCTCTCTGCACAAGAAAGGCCAACAGCGTCTCTTCTTCCTGAGAAGGCTGAGGAAGGACCACCTTCTATAGAGGGACTATCGAGAGCATCCTGAGCGGCTGCATCACTGTCTGGTTTGGGAATTGTGCCGTATTGGACAGAAAAAACCCTACAGCGGATAGTGAGGACAGCAGAGAAGATCATCGGGGTCTCTCTCCCCTCTATTGAAGACATCTACAGTACACCACACGGTGCATCCGCAAAGCCACCAGCATTGTGGAAAAAGGTACCGAAGCATTCGGGTACACACATCCAGCTTTTTTCCACAAGCCATCCGTCTCCTCGACAAAAAGGTACTGGACTGATGAAACACACACACACACACACATTATCACACTGAACCTCAAAACATTCAGACTGGACTAATCTACACTACCAAACTCTTGTACACACCAAACTGTAAATGCTCTTTTGCACAATATTCATTACTCGGTTATTTTTGCACTAACTATTTTAATCTTTGCTACTACTTATGGATCGTTTATTGTTTTTCCTCCCACTACCTCAACTCCACAGAGTAGTGTATTGTAATGTCATGTTTGTCGTACTGTCACTTCGTCGCTCGTTTGCACATTTGCACCTGCACTTCATATTGTCTCTGTTGTGTCTTTTGTATAAAAACGTAGATAGTTCCCAGCTAGCCAGCTAATTAAGTCTCTAAGTTAGCTAGTCAGTTTTTTTTGTTCATTTATGTTGTCATGTCAATCTGTCTTGTCTCAGCTAGCCAGCTAATTAAGTCTCTAAGTTAGCTA
>JAQMYJ010000011.1:7002544-7013523 GCA_030014305.1 Clarias laeviceps | reverse complement strand
ATTTATGTTGTCATGTCAATCTGTCTTGTCTCAGCTAGCCAGCTAATTAAGTCTCTAAGTTAGCTAGTCAGTTTTTTGTTCATTCATGTTGTCATGTCAATCTGTCTTGTCTCAGCTAGCCAGCTAATTAGGCTTCTTTGTTAGCTAGTTAGTTTTTCTGTTAATTTATGTTGCATGTAGGACCTTGGTCCTGAACGTTGTTTCGTTTTACTGTGTACTAACTGTATATAGTTGAAGTGACAATAAAGCCGACTTGACTTGACTCAAAAAGATGTTCAGTAAGCCTGAGGACAGGCCTCTGTGCTGGACACTCTAGTCCTTCCACCCCAGCCGTGGCAAATTATATGCTCATGAACATTATTTATCTGCATCACACTTAATCATATCAACATTGAAAAAAGATTAGATAAAAAAAAATAAATCTAAACTGGCAGATAACCTGTTCCAGAGCCACTTAGAAAACAAATGAACAGGTAAAGTTAATAAAATTAAGTCAATTAGAAGCTACCAAGCATGCATATATTTTTTGTAGGACTAAGTTGGAAGATGCAGAAAAAGTTGTCCTCAGTGTACCAGTGGCAAAGAAGCCATGTGATCTGATACGTCGAGGAAGTGTAAGTTCAGTTAAGTGTAAACATTAACCTGTTGACGCAAACATTATGATCTTTCAATGTGACATTAAGTAATAAAACATCATGGCTGTGCTGTTTATGTAACTCATTTATGCCTACAATAGCACATCCCAGAATGCTTTATTCCCGTCAGATTTTGTCCATATTTATAATGTAATAAGGAACAATTATACTTAGATCCTGTTATGATTGTTATAGCAGCACCGGTAACATTTTTCTCGCCCAATGCTGAGTTCCTTGTTACAGGGAAATCACAAAGCTCTCAAGCTTTAAGTTACAGAGCTTTACTTCCAACTGTTACTGAGACTCCAAAAGCCTGAATAACGTCATTAAAAAGTGAAATATCTGCATTAAGTTGAAATTCTGCATTGAATAATGACACAACAGTGATTGGCCTCATCAATGACAACGACGAGACCAACTACAGTGCAGAGGTAATGCACTGGGCCGAGTGGTGTGCTGACAATCACCTGCTCCTGAACACCATTAAGACCAAGGAGCTCATTGTGGACTTCAGAAGGAGAAGAGGTAATACACACTCCCCTGTCTACATCAACGGGACAATGGTCGAACGTGTTACAAACTTCAAGTTCCTGGGGATACACATTTCTGAGGACTTAACCTGGTTCACTAATACCTCCAGTCTCCTCAAGAAAGCTTCCCAGCGTCTCTTCTTCCTGAGATTACTGAGGAAGAATCACCTTTCTAAGGACATAATGAACAATTTCTACCGTTGTGCAGCGCATCATTGGTACCCCACTTCATGGCATTGAGGAAGTGTACAAGAAAAGGTGTCTGCGTAGGGCCTGTAGCATCGTGAAGGACACCTCTCACCCTGCATATAAGCTGTTTTCTCTCCTTCCCAATGGAAAAAGGTTCAGATGCCTAAAAGCCAAGAGCAGCAGGATGAGGAAGAGTTTTTACCCCACAGTGGTTACCTTATTGAACACTTCACCAACCAACTAACCCCCTTACATGGACGGCATCATCACTGATAACCCAACATTCTTGTATATCTCTGTAAATATTACCTGTACATTCATTTGTATAATCTGCACATAGACAGTACACTAATATATGTATATAGGTATACACTCTGCATTTCCATCCAGCTGTTATTTAGACATATCTGTATATTTAGTTATTCAGTACACTAATTTATTCACCTCTGCTCACTTTGCACTGTATATTCATTTAAATATACACATATACCCAATTCATACATAGCCTTTATTTTTTTAATATATATATATATAGTTTCATAGATCTGTACATGTTTATATGGCACTGCTAACTTAAATTTCTGGTTAGATGCTAACTACATTTCGTTGCCTTGTAACTATGTGCAATGACAATAAAGTTGAATCTAATCTAATAACCAACATTTTTCCTCTCCATCTTCAACGGCTGTTGTAAAGAAGAAGCAGACTCGTTATAACCACAAACATGTTTATTTCAGAAATCAGTGACAGACTATGGAAAAGGAAGACATGCCTACAACAACTCAAAAGATTAAAAGATCTAGATTTATATCAAATTTGGACAAAAGAGATTTTTTCCAGTTATCTTTTTTTCCACTTTATAAAAATCCATAGTCAAAACAGATATGTCAAAGGCATTCTACAGCCTCCGTACTAGACATTATAATGGTAATATTTACAAGCATAAACTTGGCTCAAAGGTTAGAGCTCAGTCAGCATGAAGGCAGAAACCCCATTACAGCCTACTGGTTTGGCAGATTCACAATACAAAGGATGGAGACACTGATTGCAGTGCGAACACTCAAAACGAAGGGACAGGAAAAGGGTCCGATCTTTTCCTCGCTTCTCACAAAGAACAAAACTTGAAGCCATTCTGGCACATTTCATTTCCCCAAATGTCTCTTTTTGTGGGCCTTGGCAGTTGTCTCATTCAGGTTCTCACATGCCCCAGCCTCCGCCCATGCTCATGCCTCCGTTCATGCCCATTGAGCCACGACTGCCACCATAATAACTGCTGCTCTGGTTACCTAAAAGAAGACAAAGGACACAAAAGGAACGATACATTACACCAAAGAGGCACGTAATGAAGCTGGTTAAACTAGAGCTTTAGTCAATTGCTATATTCTGATTAGGTGTATAAAAGAATGTGTTTAATGGAAAACAGTATTCAGTCCACACTTACCATAGTCATTGTATCCCCCCATGCTGGACTGGTTATTATAGCCTCCACCATAGCCTCCTCCCATATTCTGACCGCCATGCCCATAGGATGACTGATTACCTAAAATATACAGAAAAAAAAGACTTTAATAAACAATTATAAAATCTTACTAGTTACATCCATCCCATCACACATAGAAACAAAACCCCTGTCTAACAACGGACAAACTAGCCAAAGATTTAGGTCCATCTACACAACTTACCCATGCCTCCCATGTGGCCTCCATATCCTCCGTTACTGCCCCTTTCTGTTGAGTTTAAAAAAAGCTCAACGTAACGATGCTCTGAAGAGGTGAAAAGGAAGCAAATTAGTTAAAAAAAAAAAAGTAAGCAAAACTTAAAAACATAAATTTAAATCCGATCCTATTTTCGCAGTACGTACGCATATTAGCCTTATCCTTGGACATAGCAGCTACAGCGTCCTCATGTGTCGCAAACTCAACATCAGCTTCTCCAGTCACACGCCCATCTGGACCCACCTCAATGTGTACGCGCACCGGGTTCAGGGGAGAGAAGAACTGCGAAGTACGATAGTATAATTAAATAGATTATATTAATAATAGATAGAATAATAATTAAATATCTCCCGAGCAATGAAGATTTTCATTACTGGAGAGTGATAAACACTACTTTATCATGTACACTCGCACATCCTTACAGTGTAGATGTCGTTTTCTGTGGCGCGGTATGGCAGCCCTCTCATGTGCACGCAGTGGCCAGTCGTGCTTGAGAAGTTGGAACCTCCGTCTCGGTAGTGTCCATCCGACATCCCTGAAGGAAGGAAGGAAAAATTAACATTTCACAAACTCTGAGCAAATTACGGTTAATAACTAAATAAGGACCAGCTTTAAAAAAAAAAGAAAAAAAAGCTGTTAAATGCTATAAAACTTCAAAGCTAATCTGACCTCCTCCGTATCCTCCACGCCGTGACCTATCGAAGGATCCTCCCCTGCTCATGCTGTTATAGCCACGACCACCCCCGCTGGGCCGGTCATACGGGCCGGGTCTCTGCATGCTCATGCCTTTACGAGGAGGCTCGTAATGTGTACGTACTTCAGCACGGCTGCTCTTGAAGATCTCAATGTACCTACATGTCCATAGGAAGATGTCAGTGCAACGTTTTAATTACAACCTCAATAAAAGACATCATAAATGCACATTTTCACCTTTTTGGAACAGAACTATTTCTTGCTGTTTGAAGTTTTTGAATACCACCTTTTGCACAAAACATCTCCAGATTTTAAGGAACGCATCAATCAGAAGAGCCGTTTTTGCAGCCCTTATGAAAACGCACGTCTTTTCGTTTAACATCCAGACTTTCAGACGTGTGTAAAAAATGTGCGATGACGAAAAATAAAAGACTTTAATATGGCATTTAAGGGAATTTTTTTTTTTAATTGATCAGCTGAATTCTGGTTAACAGCCCTGTACACCAAAATAAAACAAATCAGATTTTGTTTTATCCAATACTTCAGTTATAGGGGAAAAAATTGAATTTTTATTCTCATCCAGGCTTTCTGTCTGCAAAGATCACGTTGATAAGAGACAAAACAAAAAAGATACAGTCTGACTACAAGCAACTGGGGTTTTAGGTGTGTTAGGTCTTTAAAGGAGGCACAATGTTAAGTGTAACAAAAAAAAAAAAAAAAAAAAAAGACTTCAAACTAGCCAATAATCAAAATAATTGAGGACATGTAAAATAAAAAAAAAACAAACAAAAAAAAAAACACATATATATATACAACCCATGAATGTGGTGAAATTCCTCTTCTGGAGACGTGTGCATGTCCATGACACTTGTGTGGGTTAATGATGGATAGTGTTAACACATTGCTGGCCAGTTGTCCAGGCACAGGTTAAGTCAAGGCTCTGACTTACCTTCAGAAAGTGCACTTTAGTCACGACTTGTCTTAATCTGTGTCTGGCAAACAGGCGTCATTACTGAAGTCAGTGAATTCCACAAGAAAAGCAGCTGAACCCGCCAACCATCCCCACCTGTGCCCTATTCTTTCCTTGTGTTTCTTTAGAGCCTTTTCAGCTATTTCCTGTGAAGCAAACTGCACGAAGGCCTCCCCCGTACTCCTCCACATGTAGTCCACCGGCAATGTTATCCCATTTGGCACGATTTCCAACCCTTCAACCCAAGGACAGATAACCCCAGCGGGGGACACATTAAATCACATGCCCATTCACACGGTTCTTACTTTTCATGTTTTTTTGTTTTTTTTGACATTAACATTAATAATAATCATCATAATGATAAACCATACACACTGACATCTAAAATAATTGAAATTGATTAGAAGGTTATAATAGGTTGATGAGACAACCTAACATTTGTATTGTGTTTTGATTGACATTATGAACAATTGTCCAGCTCAACGGCTGGAATCCGCAAAATAAAAATAAATCTTTAAGGAAAATCAATGGAGTTAAAACATGCAAATGGTCAAATAAGTATCTATGTCAGTTTAATCAAACATTACTGTTATTAAAAATATCTAAGCATTTAGTCAACGGCAGCAATGAAACCGGGACATACCCGAGAAGAACTGTACAATCTCCTCCTTGCTGCAGCCAAAAGGCAGGCCACGCAGTCGCACCAGTCCGTCACCTTCTGTCTCTGGACCGTTTGGACCAGTGTGCTTAAGAACCCAGTCCATTTCCACGTTATTGGATTTAAATACTGTATAAAAATAAAAAACAGCAGGACAGAAAAGATTATAAACTCAAAATATAAAACAGATGTCAAATGGAGTGCAGGCGCTTCCAGACAGGAGACGTTTATTAGGACTGAAAACTGAAGTCAAGAGTGCACTTAATGTGTGACCCTTAACTAAGGGTTTAATATGTCGGACTACTTGTTCACATACAGGAATGTCTAGGAGTGTTAAAGAAAACAAATACATTGTACTGTTGTACACATAGAATATCTTTAATGCGGTGGTATAACGACCAATTCTGAATTAAAAATCGTATGCTTTTAAACATTTATTGTTGGGATTTAAGATCTAATCATATATCTGTAACTTTTAAGTTTACTGTAGTATTATGATTTTACAAATTTTCTGATTTTATATATTTATTTCTTTAAATTCTTTACAAGCAGCAAATTATTTACTTCTACATATATATCGCTATATGCAATTATTTCATTGTTAAAGACTAAAATTTATTACAAATAATATATGGATAGTCAGGATATTGTGTAGAGTCAATCAATAATTTAAGCATTTGTTTTATGATTGAGGCTAAAGACAAAGATACCAAATGGTGCATATCACATCTTAAGTCTCAATCACAATGTATTTGTGTTAAAAATACTTACCGTGTGATTAAGTTATAACTATACGTACAACTTTGATTAAGTTTAAAAGTAAATGGTAGTCAGTACACAAATAATTTAAACTACTATAACAATTTCTATGTATGGTGCCAATTGCTAAGCAGCACTCAAATCAAATCATAGTTGAAATTTTATTTATTATTTAGCACAGTGGGCCATTTTTCCTCTCGCTGTCTCATAAAAACGTATGATAACAACGTAATATTAAGGGTTTAATATGTAAGGTATAAAATATAATATATAAATATAATTTATAAGTATATAAACATAAAGTAAAAATATTAAATAATGAGGTAACAATATTTAAAAAGAAAAATCCAAAAAAGCAAATGAAAAAGGATCTAATAAAACTCAATCCTGGGTCATCAAAACAACGTCCACTTTTTGTTTAATGATTTCAAAATGTGTTAACAACATGTAAATATAATAACATCAAAATCTGTTGCAAATAGTGAATAGTGCACGAATGAGTGAACAATTAGGAGTATTTTTTCTTTATCTACAAGGCTGTCTAAAGTAACTCCTGTATGAAGATTAAGCAATTTTGCAAATACCTTCCACATATCGATGTCCCATTGTTTCTCTGTCTTTTTTGAGAGCAATCTTGAGGTCATCCTCAGACTCCAGCTCCACAAACGCCTCTCCACTCGGCCTGCCTTCTCGAGTGTAGGTGAAGTGGATGCTCGCCCCATTATTAGCCACTTTGCAATCTTGAGAAGGAAAAAAAAAAAAAAAGTGTCTTAACCTACTAATTAAACCATTTATTTGACCTATTTAATTTCCCAAAAGTTAAGGCATAGACGTGATTCCCATGCTACCACACCATGCTCCCCCCAGTGCCTCCGTCCAGAAATTGTGCTGCTTATTACATTATAAAAACAAGTGAAATGCTTGTATAAAACTATAAACTATATAAAGAGGTCAGAAAATGTGCGAGGCCATTCACACGTTCTTACCAGAGAAAAATCTGGCCACTTCATCGACGGAGCAGGACCAGGGGAGACCCCGCACTCTCACCACAAATCCCTCATCTTCAGCCATGATTAACACAACTCTGTCAGCAAACACACGTCACAAAACTGTAAAATAATAATAATAATAATAATAATAATAATTTTTCTATAACTAGACAGGACTAAGCACAGCTAATTAACACAATAACCTAGGAAGTTTGGGTTTAAAAGTGCTATCGTAGCTAGCATCAACAGAACAAAGGCTAAAGGCAAATGGCGCTAAGCAGGAAAAAACAAAAGCCAGGCCTCAAAAACGAAACAAAAACGCAGCGCTGGTATATTAAAAATAGTTCGACACAACACGCATATATGTCTAAATTTACAAATGTGTGATTCTAATTCCAGTAAATAAAATGATATAAATATCAAATAAAACAGCTTACCTTAGCTATTCGCTCTTGTTCGGCGTGCTCGACTTCCTCTCAGGCAACACTTCCGGTTTGAAACGTTCTTCTTCTACGCCTTCTGTGGCTCGAGCACGAATCGATTCTCTGAGGCAGCTTCCCCTCCACCCCACCCCACCCCAACCCAACCCTCTCCCATTCATTCAATCACCTTTAGCTTTGATTAGAGCACACGATGGGTTAAAATGATTAACACAAAAAAAATAAAATTTTATTTCTCATGCTCCCAGAACCTCTCATGCTTTCACAATCTGAGTCCTGGTATATTTCTGTACCATCAGAAAAGTAAAAACAGAAAGAGAATAACTGCATTGATGTGATAACCTGGTCGATCTAAATTACTTTTAGGATGGTATAGATATAACAGATAGGAAATGCAATAATAAACACATTCGCCGGATTTTTCAAACTCAAAGAGAGGGAAATTTTATTGGAGATCTTATATTCAAGATATTAACTGGCATAAAGCCTGACTTATGCTTAATAAATACTGCATCTCTAACAAAATAAAAGATGTTCATTTTAAGATTCTCCACAAGATTGACTCTGTAAACTTTGTTTTATCTAGATATTTGGAGGTAGAGAATAGATTTTTTTTCCTGTGATGCATTAGATGAAACTTTGATTAATTTGTTCTTTGAGTGTGAGAAAACAAAAAGATTCTTAATTCTCCTAAAAGACCACCTCTTGGACCACCTCAATGTATCTTACTCCTTTAGTATTAAAGATATAATTTTATATTATGAAAATTTGAAAAATAAACCTCTTGAATTTGTAGTTAATTATTTTGTTTTAATGCAAAACACATTATACATAAACATAATTTAAAAGGAACAATTTCCCCCCTTTTCATAATAGACCTCACTTTTTAATTAATAAGAAGAATAGACTTCTACATTACTATGACATTGTTTTTAATTGAGATAGTGTGTCTCTTGCTACATCTTTTCCACTGTTTATACATCACATCTATTCTCTTGTGTCTTTTACATTTATTTTGGACTGCCACATTTATAGTTCTTTGTCCTTTGTGTTTGATTTGTTGTTATTAATGTTTTTGTTGTTGTTGTTTAACAGTATTTAATGTGTTTTGTATTGTTTTTTTGTATTGTTTCAATAAATAAGAAGCTTGCAGAAAAAAAATAATTCACATGAATTCACATGTCGAATGCACAGCGCCCCCTGCTGCACTGATTGAACATAGGCGGTCATAAAAAAAATACACAGATTTACTTTGTTCCTGCGTTTTAAACATTAACCATAGACTTTATAAAAACATATACACAACGTAGACATATTATATAGAATCTATTTTCAAGATAATTCTATTTAGCTAATACTCTCCCAGGTCTATGTGCCTCTGGCCTCAGTGGTCAATTTATTAAGAACATTCAGCATTTACAGTAGATTATTTGTCCTGTGCCTGGTGTGACTGGAGTGGTGGAAACCTGTATACAGAAGTCTAGTATTATGTGGCATTTCATTTGATTATATATCTTAATGTTTTAATATATATATATTTAATGTACTATTTTAATGTATTTTAACGACATAATAACATAATAATACGAAATGCATTATTATGTTCAAGTTTAATAATTATAGTTTAATAATCTTAGATAAGATTATTTATTATTAAAGCTTATTTGCTGTCATTTCATTTTTAAACAAATGTTGAACCTTTGAGCTCAAAGCTCCTCACATAACTTAAAATAACATAAATATTCTGAAATGTATTTTTTTCTTAGATAAGAATATTTATTATAAATCTTAATTTGCTGTCTTTCATTTTAAGCATTTCACTGCATATCGTACTGTGTATGACTGTGTATGACAAATAAAATTTGAATTTTATATTTAAATAAATTTTTTGTGGAGGATGCGGGCATCGATCCCGCTACCTCTCGCATGCTAAGCGAGCGCTCTACCATTTGAGCTAATCCCCCTCCTAGAAAACTGGGTTCGCATTTAAAATAATATAAATGTATTTTTTTATTAGATAAGATTACTTATTATTAAATCTTATTTGCTGTCTTTTCATTTTTAAACAGATGTTGAAAATCGTATAACTTAAAATAATATAAATATTCTGAAATCTATTTGCACGCTATTGTTATCCCTCACAAAAAATGCTGTCTATTTCTACAGATAAAGGAAATAAACTTCACTGATGTGTGTGCTCTAGAATAAAATGATCATCTCATACTATTTAGAAATATTCACGGAATGTCGATAATTAATCAAAATACCACGGGATACGATATACTGACTGATTGATATTTTCGTTGTATCGATGCCAACGTCATAAAGGTTCTACAACTACCATTTTACTGCCCTTACTTACGACATTGCGCACTAACTATGCATTGTGCATTCGATGTTAAGGTTCTTGAAAATGCTTCTCTTTGGAGGATGCGGGCATCGATCCCGCTTCCTCTCGCATGCTAAGCGAGCGCTCTACCATTTGAGCTAATCCCCCATTGAACAATTGTTATTCAGGGGTCATGCTGTGGCCTCCATATTATATACTTGTCTAGAAGGAAGCTGCAGGACAGGAACACATGGACGCTTCTGTCCTCCTCATTTTTTCCACTCAGTGGCTTCATGAAGAATTCATATACATCAATTTAACCTACTGTAGATGCATGTGGCTGCTGATTCACTATGGTTTGCTCCATACATGAGTTATGTCATGAACAGGAAGAATCCGTGATCCATGTCTGGTGGATCACCACAGCAGGTGAGGCTGGGAGGAATTACTTCTAGCATTCAGATAGTCAGCACAGGTGCTCAGCAGGGACATATCCTCTGTACTAATGACTGCACATCCAAAGACCCAGCTGTCAAACTCCTGAAGTTTGCAGACGACACTACACCAAGATGATGATGAGTGTGCATATCAGCAGGAGGGGGATTGCCTACTCCCGCTCACAATAACCAACAACCCTGTGTCACCCATGGAGACATTCAAGTTTTTGGGAACCACCATTTCCCATGGCCTGAAATGGGAATCCAACATCAACTCCATCCTCAAAAAGGTCCAACAGAGGATGTACTTTCTGCACCAACAGAAAAAGTATGGTCAGCCAAAGGAGCTGTTGATACGGTTCTACACTATACCTGTCCTGTGCACATGCATCACTGTCTGGTTTGGAGCTACCACAAGACAAGACAGGAAAAGACTGCAGCAAACAGTAAAAACGACAAGAAAAAAATATTGGAGCTCCCCTCCAGGAACAGTTTCTTCCTGCAGGCAATCACACTCAAACAGTTGAACTGGACTACAGTGGGGGAAATAAGTATTTAATCCCCCACAGATTTTCTAAGTTTGCCCACTTACAAAGAAATGAAGGGTCTATAATTTTTATCATAGGTTTATGGTA
>JAQMYJ010000011.1:6990050-7002444 GCA_030014305.1 Clarias laeviceps | reverse complement strand
TGACAAAATGTGGAAAAGTTCAAGGGGGCCGAATACTTTTGCAAGCCACTGTATATGCAATACACTATTTAAAAAAAAAAAAAAAAAAAAAAAAGCACCACCATGCTTCTTACAAACCCCTTGCATCCTACTGACCATTACTGCTACTTGCACTACTTACATATGTATATGTGATGCACACTTATGTGCAATGTAAGTGTGCACTACATTGCACACTTACCCCACAAGGTCTTTTTTTAACCTGTAGTTACTGAATGCTGTCTACGTACTGTGTAGTGTCTTGTCTCAGTTGTACTCTGAGAGGCACAAACAGCTGGAATCAAATTCTTTGTGTGTGTGTAAACATACTTGGAGAATAAAACCCCATTCTGATTCTGATAAGAGTGATGCTTAAGCATTGCTGGCTCAGTGAAAAGTTCCATTCGGAAGGCCCAGTTTCAGTTCCCAATGCAGTGCCTGTTCCAAGCCCAGATAAAATGGGAGGGTTTCATTAGGAAGGGCATCCGGCATAAAACCTATGCCAAGCTGCGTGTGGATCGGATGGTTCGCTATGGCGAGCACTCGATGGGGGCAGCCAAAAGACCAACAACAACATAAGAGTAATATTGCAAAAATTGTTAGAAGAACCATGTAGTACTTTATTATAGTAATTATGAGAAGAGGAGAATGTTTATTGTTTTATTTAATCAGAACATCTCATTCAGCACCAACCAACTGAACACATTGGTTTGGCTAAAGACTGATATTAACTGATACAACTTCTCCATTCCTAATAACACTCAGTTCATTTCCTGAAGTCATAAATTGTGTGTTGCACTGTTAAAGCATTTAGTATAGCTTTCAGGCCCTACTCTGCCGGGTTAAAAAGGTTTTCACATTCAGAATTTTCCGGATTAGTGTTGACTTAATATGAGGTACAACATATTAACATGTCTACAACTTAAACTTGAACAGTAAGTGTGCAGCTAAATAAAGTTAAAAGCATGAGGTCCAAATTAAAAGCTGCCGCACTGATCACTGGGTATAACACAAAGCAAAATAAAACTCCATCTGGATTGCATGCACAAAGGTGTGTGTGTGTGTGTGTGTGTGTGTGTGTGTGTGTGGGGTGGGGTGGGGGGGGGGGGTGATCTCTAAAATTTGTCAGTATAGATCTTTTTAAAAATTTGACTAATGTAATGGCTTTTGGTTTAAGCTTTTCAGAGCATAACAATGTCTTTTTTCTCTCTTCATGGCAAAAAACTATTAAATTTGAATGCCCTGTGACACCAAGTAATAAGCATAAATTAATACATTGGAAAGTAAATCCAACAAAGCAACTTCACCTTCTTGTGGAAGTCTCACTCTAATCTGGGAGAGCATTTAAAACCAGTGGTTTGTGGCTGTGTATTTTATAGTCAGCATGAAAAAAAAATTCCAGTATTCAACTTAAATGTCTTTAGTTTAAAGATCTCCAATTAAATGTAATTCAGTGCACATAAAAAGAAACATAAATAAAACAAATCAGTTAAATAAATTAAATACTGTTCTTAGTGATTATGTACTATACTAGTAAACTCAGGCATATTAAATTAAATAACAGTGTGTACAGACATATCTAAGTCTAAGTGCACCTAGAGCCTAAACTCCTTAATTTAAGGAAGTAAAACCCAGCTCTCGCACACACAAAAAAAACAACAACACAAAAACGTCCCCTGCGCTGAGGCCATCTTTCATTGTCATGAAAAGCTGACAGAATTGGTTACTTCCAGCAGCTCCAATGCATTTCGGTATGCTGGTGCAGGACCAAAAGGTACCGCATTTCCAATAAACTATCTCTCTCTAAATAAAGTGATTAATCAATGCACAGATTAATCACTGACACTAAAACCTTTTATGTCTGGGTAAGACCATGTTGTTTGACAAAAGATTGAAGTCCTCTTTCAGTTGCCCCGTTGGCGGCCAGCAAATCGGCGCAGCTTCTCGCAGTGGTCTAGCTTCATGGTCTCGGCTTTCTGCTTCAGCCGCTCATCGCGATAAAGCTGACCCAGGTTAGCCAGGTCTAACTCTGAGAGGTACACAAAATCAACATTAGTATAGGACATGGTGGGCTAACAGGTTGCCATACAAACTTATCATCTCATAAATATATATATAATGTTTGGAAACCCATACAATATAACTGATATAATTGCAGTCCAATCTATTTATTAATGCAATTCATAAGTCATAGAGCAGTACCAAAATTATAATGATACTAAATGTATTTATACCACAGCGCTGCCTTTTACTAACTAATGGGCCAGAAGCCATTTGTAACAGCAGGTCTGACATTAGTGCTGACTGCAAGGTGAGGGCTTTGTGGTGTTTGAGAAAATGACAAGCTGTTTTTTGTCTTAATGACAGAGACAGAGAGAGAAAGAGAGATAGATAGAAAGAGAGAGAGAGAGAGAGAGAGAGAAGCTATAACTGAACAGTCTGTCAACCTTATTCTTTACTTATTAAGAATTTAGCTCCAAGACATATGTACTAGTAACATAATATCTTTCCTCTGGGCTCATATGCTAAGCATAACAAAAACTGATCTTGCTGAATAACATCATACATTCATCACTATTTAACAGTCAATACAGGGACATGTGATGTGAAAGTTTAAACCTAATCAATACTAATTGACAATGCAATAGATTGTCATTATATATTAATGTATTGCAAGAAGGTGCTTGATCTACATGAACATTCTGCTTCTCAGCACTAGGTTTATACTGTAAGTGTTGTGTTGTTTAAACCATAGCATTAAATCTTGTATGTGGCTCATCTAAAATATTAAGTTATTTCTCTGTTTTTTAAATTATAAAGTTTAAAGGGAATTTGAATACACTGACATTCTTATCAGAGTACTCACTCTGTTGTTTCTCTTTCCAGCAGTTGCTCTGTAGATGGTCTATGTAATCACTCTCAATGGTCTTCTCCAGGTCATCCAAAGCCGCCCCATGATATTCTTTCTCGAAGCTCTTATCCACATAATACTGTACGCCTAAATGCTGCGTCTCCCGGGACACCACCAGTCCCATAGACCTGTAAAATAAGAGGATATTGTAGCAGTGTGATCAATACTGAAAACAAATCATTCCCTAATTCATACAGTAGCATAGACTGATCAGCCATAACATAATGACAACCTGACTAATACTGAGAGTAAGCCTCCGGTTTTGCCACGACTACAATGATTCGCTGTGTGTTCTGACACCATTCTGTGAGAACCAGCATTTACCTTTTGAGCAATTTGAGCAGCAGTAGTTCTATTGAACCGGACTTCGCTTTCCACACGCATCAGTAAGCCTTGGTTGCTCATGATCCTGTCACCGGTTCAGTGATTTTCCTTACGTGGATCACTATTGGTACATCCTGACCACTGCAGACCAGGAACATCCAACAAGAGCTGCAGTTTTGGAGTTGCTCCAAAATTGTAATGCTGATTTTCATAGTAAGGTGTCAGAATATACAGTGCATCACTGTCGGTTGTGGAAAGGGGACTTACTAAATATTAGTCGAGTGTCCATAATGTTATGGCTGATCGGATCAAAATTCACAATATGATAACTGTCTGAATTAACCATGTATGCTATAATCCCATTGTAACTTGAGGTCTAAGGAAAGATCAGACTCACGGTTTGTAGAAAAGGCTGTAAGGAGGGTTAGTAGCCATCAGCTGGGTTATTACAGAGATGAGGATAAGCACCAGGACAGGCAGAAGCTGGAGGAAGACTGTGAATGTATTCTAAAAAAATAAATTCAGTAATAAAATATCATAAATATTAAAAAGAAAAAGGTTTTGTAATTGATTGTATAAAGAAGACTCTGACCAAGCCTTAGGACTACTTTTCAATCTGCCATACTAGTCATACAAGTCACCTTTTTTTTTTTTGCTCTGTCACAGCTCCTCATACACTTCACCCAGAAATTTGCACTATCAAACACGTGGTACAAAAAAGTTAAATTGTGAGGTGTCTCAAGGGCGTCTAAAGACTGTTTCAAAGCCAGAGGCATGTCACTTGTTTCATTAGGAAATATTTCTAAACAGTCTACTGACTGGAATGGCACTTGGAATAGATCGTAAGTCAGTGCCTTGTGTCGTGTCTATTTCAAGCCAAATATTTCCCCTCTTGTGACCCTCTAGGAGGCTTTGAACTCTGGATGTAGGTGGGGTAGAGCTGCCAGAGCAAAAATGTTGATTGTTCAGGAGGCTTAAGGACCAAGATTAAAAACAGAGTGATAAAGAACAGGAATGAGCTGGTAAGGAGATTTATTAGTGATGACACGGAATGTGACTGACCTGACTCCGGTTTTCCTGTACTTCCTCCTCCCGCCTTTCATACGTACGCCGTCTGCGTGGCTGGTAGAAATGAGAATAGGAAGCTCCTCTGTTTGTGTACACATGAATGTTGCCTGTAGAAAATTTAATTTACAATATTGAACACGGGTCATGCATTAAAAAGAACAATATTTTTGTGCTGCAAAAACTGCACTAACATAAAAGATGTTTATATTTTGCAGAATGCTTGCACTGCAGATAAAATACACCACTAAGATCTAAGTTTGAATGTAAGTGTAATCCAGTTTAGTTTACGTCCTGTTAATCTGGTTGTAGCTCAATACCGCATAGTTTCCTGAGCGAAAAGCTTTTCTACAGCCTTGATCAGTCAGATCAGATCCTAAAGAAGGCATTATATATCTTGTATATAAAAGTGTGCGGACATGCATTGTAATCCAAAATCACAACGAACTTGGATAGCAGTCCTATGAGCACTGTTGATTGTTGAAACTTTTTTTTCTGATAATGTTCCAACATTGGCCCATGAGGATCGCAGAAAACTGTAAGCAAAATTCCAGATGATGGTTGCCTTTTTCTGTTCCACACTCTGCAGTTTAATCTCAGGCTCATAGTGATAAACCCATGTCTCGTCACCAATAACGATTCTCTTCAAGAAACCTTAGAGTATCAGTTCAAATTTAGTTTGCAGATATCCAAATGCTTCTGTTTATGCTTTTCCACGAGTTGTTTTAGCACAAAAAAAAAAAATCACTGTAGGCTGCTCTTCTTTTGTGCAAATCATAAGTGGGGAATCCATTTGCTTTTAAACGGAAATCGCTGCTAAGACAGTGCGGCCAACAGAAGTTTTAATATAACCGGACTGTGGATCATTTTTAGCTCACTCTCATACATACAGTACAAATCCAGTTAATACATTTTAGACTAACCTGTTGGAAACCTGCCACCAAAGAAGATGTTAAAGAGCTCTTCTGGTGAGATGTCGGCCTCAAAGTCCCTGTGGAAGGTTCGGTGGTGTGCGTGAGTATAGCGAGGCTGGGCTGAAGAGTGACTAGCTGTCTCTGCAGCACCCTGGTCTCCATACTGATCATACTGCTGCCTCTTCTCTGGGTTACTCAGCACAGCGTAGGCATTACCGATGGCTGTCGAAAAAGAGCAAGACAAAAAAATTTAATAAAAATAAGACTATATCAAAAAACAAAATATTATTTACAAAAAATAAATACTTTTCATCATACAGGGTTTAATACAATCTCTTATCATGCAGTATGCATAAATCAGAAGGTGGTCCCTCTTTGTACTTTGTAAGTCATTGACTTGTACAGAGTTCAAGACTAATAGGTTAACCTACTTTTTATCTGCAGCACATACTGTACGGATGGAGTGTAATTTTTCATCCGTAGTAAAATGAAATGCTTGCACATGTTAAAAGCTACACTTTAACAAATGGTGTTGTGTAATGCAGAGCCATACCTTTAAAAGCATCAGTGGCTCCAGGAGCACAGTTCTTGTCCGGGTGAAAGCGTAGCGCGAGCTTGCGGTATGCCTTTTTCAGATCTTCCTCACTGGCATCCTTCGGCACACCTAGAATCTCATAGAAATCCTTACATCTCTGTATCCTGCCAGTTAAAAACAAACAAACAAAAAAACAGGCTCTGACTCACTAACGAAAACAAGGCAATGCTATGGACTAAAATCTGATATCATCATCTTGTATCATGTGTGATGTAAAGGAACAAACCTTAGGACACCCTGCCTCTGCTCTTCAGTATAGCTCTTTTTGTCATCCCGGGGTGTCTCATCAGTGTCACTTGCATTGTAACGCTGCTGCTGCCGCCGCCCAGGGATGTCCTCGTCTGTGTTCCTCCACCCAGGTGGTGGTGTATACGTACGCTCAAATTCTGGGGCGGCTGCACTGCCATTCTTCACGATAGCATCGATGAGGACTAAATGTTGATAGAGAGGAAGCCAATGACTTTGCACATGAAGTGAATGAGATGTTTTATCCTTTTTAATTATTATTGCTATTAAGCTTAACAGGACATCTAAAAAAAAATTGTCTGGACAGGTGATGGGTAAATCAGCAAATCAGCTGCATTTCCTCATTTGAACAGTTGAATAATAATGCCAACTAACTGATACATGCATATACTCATGATGTAAAAGCTCTCATCCAGCCTGTTCGATCATCAGAAAAGTCAATGTAGCACAAACTGCTAAAAAATGTTAACGCTGGTTATAATAGAAAGGTATTAGAAGACCTCCTGCATCACAGCTCACTGTGTATGGGGCTTAGCAGGCAAAGAGTTCAAGGGTGTTGATCTGGCCTTTAAATTCTCCAGATCTCAATCTGATTGAGCATCCAAGGAATGTTCACCAAGCAACTTAGAGAATTTAAAGGATTTTCTGCTAACATCCTGGTGCCAGATACCACTGCACACATTCAGAGGTCTTGTGGAGTCATGCCTCGATGGATCAAAGATGTTTGGGGGCACATATGGAACCTAAAACCTAGGTGGTTTTAATGTTATGGCTGATCGGCGTATATGTATAAACTACATTTCATTTATTTATTTATTTTAAATCATGACGGTGAAAAATATATACTATTATTGAACTGAAACTGAATGGGTATCTAATGTTTTGTAGCTTTAGGGTGTGTTCACAGGGTTCTCTTGGTTTAGATGAAGGCATAAAATGATACATTCATTTTGGTTTGTATAAAGTATAAAGTCCTGGTCGGTGGCGTTTTCAAAATCGGACCAAAAGACACAACAGTATCCATTTGCATATATGGTGGTGTCTTTACCAGCTGAAATCTCATTACGAGTTTATAAAATGTATTATAATACAATAATAAAAAAAACAAGCAGATAATAGGAATAAAAAACATTGCCAGTGTATCTAATGTTTTTATTTTATGACTAGCTTTTATTCAGACAGCTGCCAGTACTCATTGAGGTTCGGACGGCAGCGTTTACATTTGAAAATTGGCATAGAGTCGCCTTTCAAACATTTCTGATTTGCTTGTGAGAGCCTTACAAACTGCAAAAATATGATTCAGAATAACATAGGACCTGCTTAAATGTTTCTCATTCAGCAACTACATTTAAAATTGTTGAGTGGCAGAATATTTTTACGGACAGTTACGATTTCTTCTGAAACTAGATTTAACGAATCACACGAATAACAATTTTCTATGATCTTAAGATCATATAATATTTTATCATTGAAAAACCTAATAATGGAATATGAATAGATTCGATTTATGAATGTAAACAGGTCATTTATGTGTTCTCTGTTACATCAAGCCATAATATTAGATCAGGTAACTGAACCGGTTTATTAGTTTACTTAACTTATCGAAAAGAGTTTCCAGTTCGTTTTATTAACCATGGGGGCTTAAATATACATCAGATGTTAAATGTTTGGCAATTATAAACAAGTCTGAGGACCTAGCGGACAGCTGAGGATCGCGCTGATCATGAGACATGCCGTAATTAATATCCCGACGCTGCACTTTCTATTTCTGTGCCAGCATGGAGATCCTGAGGCTACTCACCTCGGGCTCGGGTGCTGGGGTATATTTTCTGTGCTTCGTATAACATCTGCAAGGCTTTCTCCCTCTGCCCTGATCTTAGACATAGCTTTGCTTTCTCTATCAGTCTATCCGACTCCTCTTTATCAGATGAAAACCCAGGCATCTCTATAGCGGCTTCAGATAACGCTGCTGCTTAGCTTGCTGCTCTGTAACACGGACACCCGGATGACAGCTGCAATGACAGGGTGAAGAAAACTAGCTCGAATTATAATAACACTGAAACTTAGGGAAATGTTATTCCCCCTAAACAAAGATAACGTTAATAAAGTAATACGTTAAGTTATATGTACTAACGCGGGTGGATGTAAGCAAAGAAATGTTGCGCGGAGAAGCCGAATAGCTTACAGGCTAATATCAGCTAGCTAGCAGGAAGCTAGTTTCCGATTTTCGGAAACATTACAACCGTTTAAATTGCTGACGCTGTCACGCATTTCACTACACGTATTGTTACGTAATCTTCTACGAATAAAAATAATCTAAAAAACTCAATTTTACATCTTGCTTATTTCTCTCCAAATATTACCGTGTTATAAGCGAGACTATGAAGTGCCTTAAATAGCGGTAGCTAGCAACCGCCATTGCTAACCGGAAAAAATGCAAGCACCGTAAAGACCAATAGGATGTTTTAGCGTATGACGTCACTTCCTTTGCGTTGCGTGGTAACATAAATTGTTACCCGAGGTCATGAAGTCAATTTCTACATACTGTATGAGGCACTATTACTAGCTCTCAGAATGCACATGGTTTGTGTGTCTGTGATTGCTCGGATGTAGTTTTTTTTGTTTTTTTTTTTAATTTATTTTCTTTGTTGGAGTCGACCAAAACACAGTATTGGTGCTGATTTTATGTTATAGATATAATACAGAAAATGAGTGTGCCAAAGAAGCTACTTTTAAAAAATTATGCAATATTAAAGTGACCTGTCTTGCTTCCTTAAATATTCCTTTTTGCTAACTTCAGCCGAAATATCTTTTGGAGAGATGATTTTGAATGTGCCCCCAAAATGGGCATTTTTCAGCCGTAAACTGTCTAAGACAGTGACAAATTATTCATATTTCAACTTAACGTGAGGTTCAGCTGTATTTTGCAAAGTTTATCTGTATGATTGTGTGTGTGAGAGAGATAGGCGTAAAACCTGTGCCAAGTTGTTGTGCGGACTGGAATGTGCGGACTGGAAAGACCAACAACAACAGAAGCAACACCACTACTTCTGCTTTGTTGAAATCCAGTAGATTACATTACCGCCAACTTATTCTCCCTCATCTTCCCGGTCTCTTAAAGCCAATTCTCCAGACCAGGTTTCCTCAGACTTTTCTTATGCTTCCTCCCCTGACCTTTTCCTCCTGCATATATTTCCTGCATGAGAGTCTCACATTCATGACATTCCTCACAGAGTCCCGTTGGGAGTTTACCTCCTATAACTAGAGTGCTATTAAGGTTGCCTCTAATTCCTAATCTGCTAATTAATACTTCCTCTTTCCGATTCCCCCTCCTTATCATATCGTCTTTGTCCTGTATTGAATGCAAATGTCTCACTTTTGGTTCATTATCCCACTTCTGTTGCCACTGTTGTTCGGCCTTTTTCCACACTATACCCCTTTGACTTTGAAATTTGATATTGACCTTAATATCCTTCTTTTGGCAGTTCGTCTGCTCTTTTATTTCCCCTGTTACCCGAACGGGTTGGGACCCACAGGAAAGAGACATTTTTCCCTTGCCTAAATATTCTTGAGTTAGCTAACAAGATTTCATTCACAAAATCCTGGTGGCTTCTTGCTCACTCACTCATCATCATTACTGATGATGCCTATCCCAGGATACTTAGGGGACAAGGCAGGGTACACACTGGACAGGATGCCAATCCATTGCAGGGCACACAGACATACACAAACTCATTCACACACTATGGGCAGTTTGAGAACACCAATTAACCTAACCTACATGTCTTTGGACTATGGGAGGAAACCGGAGTACCCAGAGGAAACCCACCAAGCACAGGAGAACATGCAAACTCCATGCACATAGAGACGGGAATCGAGCCCGGACCCTGGGGTGCAAGGCGACTGTGCTGAGCACTACACCACCGTGCCTCCGGCTTCTTGCTGCATTAATGTCTGTAAGTGCTGCTGCTGAGTCACTACAAATGCCTGTATTTCGGTGACTACCCTTCTCAGCCCATTCTAGTGCCATCAGTAATACATACAGCTCCACAATACATACACTTAGACAGCCTTTCTCTGGCTACTGTCTAATTTGTAACTAAGTACAGTAACTGCAGCTCCGGTTTTCTCCGATTCCTGGTCCTTATATGGTAACACTTCCTATAGCCCATGTTCAGACGAATATACATACAAACAGCATACACATAGAAAAGTGATCGCATGTGTGTCATGTGATCGCATACGCATATAGAAAAGCCACCATTGCCCATATGTTGTATTTCCAACTGCATGCTGTGTTCAATCACAAATTCAGATGTAATATTTAAAAGGAAATAACAAATATTTGAAATGTAACAGAAAAATGTAGAGACAACCTGAAGCTTTATTATCTTTTACTTTGATCTCTGGGTCCAGACAAAAGCAGTTACAGGAACAGAGATAATTGGAAATATTCAAGCATCATACATTCGGCATTCATTAGCTTATTCTTTAAATTTTGCCTATACAATGCAATTGTAAGACAAACTACAAAAATGTGGAACTGTGTAATTCTAATGATATTTTGATCTGTTGTTGCTGAAAAAAAGAATGAAAGGAAGCTTTGTTTCAGTGCAGCAAAATGAGTCCTAGTTTGATTCCGGTCTACTAATCTTCATTATCAAGTGCTGTACTGTAAATGGAGGAGATCCGTAGTGAATCCGTGTCTGTAAACAAAAGAGAACAATTCATTGATGGATCCAGTTATGTGTTAGCGATACACAGCATAAATTATCCAAAAATATGAGAATAGGTGAAAACATCTCCACACAATCTCAGCAACTTTTATCATGGCATGGCTGTTGGTTTCAGATGGGTTGATTTGAAAACCTTTTAGGGTTGGTCTTTAGATTCTACACAGAATGGTGTAAAAAACAAAAAACATCCAGTGAGCACTACTTCTGCTGCTGGAAAAAAAAGCTTTGTTGAGGCCAAGAGAAAAATGGCCAGAATGGTTTAAGCTGACAGGAAAGCTACGGTAACTCAAACATCAGACAGACAGACAGACAGTTAGTTAGTTAGTAACAACATTTTGGGATGTTAGTTGATCCCAAAAGAAATTTCAAACATTCAGTAACTAGGATAGTAACACAGTAGGCATGTAGTTAATTGCAAATCGTCAATCGTGTGGAGCATACAGTCAAAAAACAAGGACACGTGGGAGATGACATGCTTCAACAGAAATGACTAAGAAATAATTATATAAATATATTGTAAAGAATAAGATGAATATGTGCAAATAAACACAGATAAAGTCACACTTTTCCGTTATGTGAACATTAAAACCTGGACATTTATCTGCATGATTTTATGCATTATATGACTATATACAGTATATTGTGCATGATGGTCATCATGAATCCTTACCAGTATCTGTGTTTATTGTTCTCATGGAGACTAACATGATGCTTTCCCTCTCACCGATGTTGCTCATATGGCTATAAGAACATTGAACAAACAAATATAATTACACTAGAACTGATGATCTGCTTCCATATATTGAAAATGCATTTTTAAAGTGTTAGTTCATACCCTTCTGATACCACAGAGCCATAGCTTTTGACACCTACAGGGTAGATAAAAACTTCATTATTTCCTAATATACACACACAAACACACATACACACATGTACATAGCATCTCACCCTCTTCTTTTGTATCATGACACCGTCCTCTGAAGTTAACAGCTGTTACCAAGATTACCATAACAACAATAAGAATGAGAATGAAGCTCATCACACCTGTGCAAAAAAGAAAAAAAAAAGTTACAAAAGTGAGTTTGAAAGATATCTCTGAACAATCCTGATTCCATAATGCCAGGTGCAGCCTACCGAAGGCCAACGTGGTGAGCCCATCGCCTGTCGTCATTGAAGCATTACCTACACATAGATCGGAATACATTCAGTACAATGGACGTACTTGCAGGACTTGATTTGGATTTGACTTGACCAGCCTAGGCATTTTTTGGAAAATAATAAACACAGTTCTTCCTTATGAGTCATTTATTACATGGATTCCCCACTTCCCAAAATATTTAATTACAAGTACAGACTATTTAAATTTAATTTATTGACATTATTATCTCTCTGTAGCAATTACATTATTCCACTGCATCCCACTATAATAGCTTTTAAATTTCCAGACTGTCAATTTGCCAATAGAAACAGTATGTTTACCTGTTGAGGTGTTTACCTGTGAAACTGAAATGTGAAGATGCAAAACAGATGCAAGACGCACCCACACACACACACACACACACACACACACACACACATATATATA
>JAQMYJ010000011.1:6952168-6980974 GCA_030014305.1 Clarias laeviceps | reverse complement strand
CCCCTCACATATACTAATGTACCACAAACAGGAAGTTAATATCACCAACCATTCCCATTTTATTAAGGTGTATCCATATAAAGGGCCACCCTGTATTTTTGAATACCCAAAGAATACCCAAGTTCCTAATTTCCTATAAATCCAACAAAAATATATGTGATATGTACTGTATTATACTGTTAGAACTGTTATACTGTTAAATATAAATATACATATATATATATATATATATATATATATATTCAGACACCTAGTAGAAGAAATGTTTTGACATTTTTATTATATGAGTAATTATATTACTCTTACTTTTACTCTTACTCTTACCCTTTTTCCACTATCTATCTAGAAGAATCTTCAAGAATAAAATGTTATGTACAGGCTAATTGTAGAGGAAAAAATAATGGAGCTTTCAAGACTCACTGAACAATCGTTACTCAGGATATTAAACCCATTTCCCCTCTATCATCTGTATTCAATCAGGCCTTTTTCCTTTTTGGAGAGGAAATAGCCATCAGTTCCCTTTCCATGTGAGGTGTGCCTGCTTTAGAGCACGAGAGGTTGTGGAAGAGGCTAACACACTCTGGTTGGCTGGGAGTTCCTGAGAGGTTCAGTTACCACATGCTACACTCACAGTTGCCTCGTCAGAGGACAAGGGAATTGCAGCGCTTAACATACCGACTCAAGTAAATCATGCGTCTGTGTCAGACACCATCTCAAAACATCATGCATTCTTCAGAGTAGATGTCCCTATTCTAGCTACTGTTATCGCCGAGAAAGGGCATTGTAAATATCTGGTGTTTAATTCCTTGGACCACAAAAACAGAGGTCTGAAAATATGCTTGTGCCTTTGCCTTCCTCTGAACCGACCCCACCCTTTGTCTGGAAACCTTGCCTTTTAAGGAAATGCGGTACAGCTAAACTCTGTTCTGGATGTTGGTGTGGTCATTTTCTGGGCCTGAAAAAAGTCTGAAATCAAGAAAACCAAGACCTAGTCCATGGGAATATCTTAAAGTGCTGCTTTCCTAGAAAGTAGTAGTGGTCTTGGAACAGTTAAAAAAGTCACAAACTGCAACTTTAAAATGGATCCCAGATATGTCCCTTGCCCTTTCTTGGACCTCAATACATTGCTCCTCTCAGTGATTCCTCTACACCGCTTGTCCTACTGTTTGAATGTGCTCATGGCTGTGCAACAGCTGACACTAAGCCCAGATACATGTCCTGGATTTACCTTCGCCGTCACTTGCTTCTGTCTCGATGGCTTCGATGGCTTCGATGGTGGCTGGGGGGAGAGGAGGGGACCTGGTTACACTCGAACAAGCCATGCATACAGCAGTAAGGCACAGGCAGCAGTAGTGCACCAGTAGCGACGACTCTGTGAAATGCATGCACGCCAACCAGACTATGGAGCACAGAGCCAGTCAACCCCTCAGGCACACACACGTGTTCCCGGACGCCTGGCCGTCCTTCTTAACCTGCCACAGACTCACAGACGCTCACCTCAACCCAGTTTACCCACTGTGGGGAAACCGACCCACTGCGGTCCAGACTTTGGGGTCACTCATAGTGCACGTAGTATAGACAGAGGAGCACCCCAAAGCCTGGAGTCTGTCAGAGGATACAGAAAGACAGATGGAGAGACAGGTGGAAGAGACAGGGACAGGTTTAGAAAAGTGCCCAGAGACCCCGGTGTAGACTTGTAAGCTCACCGCTCTGCAGAGTTTGTTTGCCCCCGGACAGCACACCACTGGGCAGCATACCAGTTGGGGTCAACCCCTTCAGCGTCAGTACATTCTCGCTCTCCTCTCTGTATACAGCCAAATAAATATACACAAACTCCCATAAATCTCTCCCAGACCTGAGACATTTCTTGGACATTAGCATACTGAAAGTGACTCAATTACTGAAAGTCCTTCACATACCTGAGCACCGAGAACATCTTGGCCATCTTGCCAATGGCACGGATCTTGTTCCTAATCACCTCTTTTCGTGCAGCTGCTGCGTTGGCTGTGGGCGGACAAAAGATTTCACACTATATTGCCAAAGGGAAAGTGATTTAAATGCAAGGCTTGCTGGGAGCACATCGTGAACTCCTTAAGAACACTGTGAGCTTGCGTTGTGCTCAGGAAGATTCTGAATACAGAGCTATAAAAGTCAAGGCGAACATGAGGTAAGACGGAGTGCAGAATTTAATGGCAATATCTTACCATCAAAGATCTCTTCTCCATCGTTCATTAGCTCATCATCAGAGCAGATGCTCAACACATTCACCAGCATCTCTGTGACTGCAGGAGAGCGTTAATGGATAATCGGGTCATATATATATCGTTTAGTGTTTTTCATTTGTGCTGTAGATGACTGAGGGAGAAGATTTACCTTTCTCTCCGACGAAGGGCAGAGACCAGGTGAAGACGTCCATGAAGTTCGGCAGCCAGTAGGGGTGGGGGGAGCAGTTAAACTGTCGAATGTTCATCACGTTGTTCTCGTATTTCAGGACAGCCGCTGCCATGGGAACACGAATAACCGCATTTACACATTGAGAAAAGTTAACTTTCTGAAATGTAATGCAAATCACGAGTGATTTGTTCTTGATTGTTAGGAAGCAAGTGACCGGGCCTTACAAAAATGATCCAGTTTGATCCTAATCTCAGGGTTCTCTCCCTGAACGGTTTGTTGTATGTTTACCTTGTTCCCAAAAAACAGTAGCTCTTGACCCATCTTTGCAAAATATATGATTATTATCTATTATTAAACCATGACCATGCAAACCATGACCAAAGGTTGGTTGCAATCGACCATGACTTGCTTAGGATCCCAACAACATCATAGGATCAACCGACAAGCTCACACGCTCACACACAACTGGTTATTTCGACACAAATCAGCCAACAACATCTCTTTGGAGCGTGAGGGAGATGAGTTACAAACCCCCAATCCTGGAGGTGCGAGCTGACTACTGATCATTAAGCTACCATAGTGCAATACATATAATTTATTACTAATGATAAATACAGACATAGAACATGTTGAGTACAGTATTGATTACAGTAACATGTTAACATCTTTGTCCCTGCCAGTCTATGAATATATGTGTGTGTATGTTGTACTGTAAGAAATATCCACTAGATGGCTTCTTCTGACGCCTGAGCTACTGACCCTGTTCCATCAGGAGAAATAAAGCCACATGGATGGAGTCAGTGAAGCTGACAGCCTCTCCCACCCACACATCTCCTCCATCCTACTCTGTTTATTGTAGATAACACTACATGCACACACACACATACAACACATCGACTGCAGTCAGATTTGTCAATATTATCCAGACAACTTGCTCCGACTTGGTGTTTCCAGCACTTTATGGATTCAATAGAATGTCGAATAGAATCTGCACATGAAAGGGTAGACTTGAGAAACTGAGAAATGCTAGTTCCACCCACCTTTGTTGTTGTAAACATCAAGGTAGTTTGGTGCGGAAAAGATGGTGATGAGGGACGGGAAGCCGGTGGTCTGACTCTTCCTGTACATCCGGTATCTGTGACAAAACAGACCACACCAACACAAAGATAAAGTGGCAAGATGCCAGAGAGGACTAGTCTCCAAATGAATGAAAATAATCATAGATTGAGGAAGGGTGTGCGTGTGTGTGTGTGTGTTTGTGTTTGAGTCAGAGTGTGTCTGCATACATACCCTGCATCTTGTGCTTCATGTGCTCGGATGACTGATAGCAAATTATTATTCTGTAGGAACTCACACACTGCTGGATAACTGTAAGGCAGAATGAGAAACAGAAAGAGCATACATGTAGTTTAGGCTGCAGTCAGCAGGAGCACTGTAACATGTGGACAAGTTTCCAGTAGGGGTGTGAAAACATCGGACAAAACCCAGAGGTAGAAATATCAGCACTGTCAGCATGATCTGCTGAAGTCTGACAGTTCCTCATGTCACACACATTACTCGGGGTTCGAACTGCTCTTCAATATAAATGCGCACCGGACACGCCATGTCCATATCTCAATTCTCAATATGTATTTTCTAGAAAGTTTCCAGAAAGATAGTTGTTGTTGGTCTTTCGGCTGCTCCCACTAGCAGATCATCCATCCGATCCTCACACAACTTGGCACTGGTTTTATGCCATTCTTGACACGACCCTCCCATTATATTCGGGCTTGGGACCGGCACTGCATCCAGTGGTTGGGGCTTGGGCAGGAATTGAACCCAGGCCTTCCGCATGGCTGGCAAGAAATCTACCACTAAGCCACCAATGCCCATCATTTTCAGAAAGATAGTATTTCTGGTAATTAAAGAGTTACAAAATTTGGCGTGGCATAGACAAAACGGAAGTAAAGGATTTAATAGTTTTCAGTGTCGATCTTGACTTGGTGTCACTTTCCTTTGCACTTGATATTGACTTGGCCTTGATTTCCTTAATCCCTGGTCTTGTGTACTAGTGTACCACAAATCCGCTGCTGTAATCATAATGGCGACCCTGGGCAAACATCATTTCTATACAGTGCTGTTATTGTATACAGTTGTGGGAGATTTAAATTCCTCATAATGCAAAAAGAACAAAAATCAATCCCACACTTCAGAATGGGTATAAGATACCGGCTAGGTTCTAAATTTTACTTTTTGCTCAAGACATATAGAGTGTTTTAGTGGTGATTAAAAGATTTGACATCAATGTTGCTAAGCAACTAGGGGAAAAAAACAGACATTTTTGCTAGCTAGCATCACATTTCATCATTAAGTCTTATATGTATTGAAAGTAAAGGCGTAGCGAGAGCTGAAACTAAATTCTCCACCAAACACCAAGTTCCTTATCTACATATCAACATTTTTTGTCAGATTTTGTGGTAGCACTGAAAGCAAACCTAAATCCTGCTGTTACCGCTATACCAAAAAATGTACACGATGGATCCGGATTTGGGCGCTATCAATAAATTTTGTTTTCAAAAATCACGAATAGTAATGGAGGAATCTTCTTTAAACACAACGAACACATCCAGTAGCACATGACACAAGCACAGAGGGAACACACAAATAATTATACATATGCTGACAGTTATATTATAGCTTAATGCTTGAAATGTCTTCACGCACACACACACACACACACACACACACACACACACATGCAATACACCCTGCAGATTGCTCACATGCTTTTGTTATAATTATTACAAAGTGTGCCAGGTGTTATGGTCAATATCTATTTTGACCATATGTGCAATGTTTTGGGGTTAAACCTTTACATAATAAAACGCGGGTTCGCCATGAAGAGTGCACATAATTTTGCCCTGTCAGGAGCTAATGGAGCGTGCAGTATGATCTAATGGAGAGGAGCTCGTCCTGTGGCTTGTGTGTAGCCTACAGCCAGATTTCCTCCTTTGTGTGCAAGTGAGAAACGCAGCAGCCTGGAGAAAGGCAGGTTCTACACCAGGAAGCCAACGTGAAAAGGTCCTTTCTAGCACTCTGCTTTGAGCTACAGCATCTGCTAACGAGTGGCAACCCCATCGCGATACTATTGCTATCCTTGACAAATCAGTGCTTCCTCTGTCTCTGTCTCCTTCTTACTCACTGTCTTACTCGCTCGCTCCAATTTGGGCTGGAGGAGTGGGTCGTCATGGCAACACCACACTGCAAAGCCCCAGGGGATTGTGGGATAGATCGCAGAGCTGTGTTGTTGCTGCTTCTGGCCGCAGTGTGGGCCTTGCTCTCTTTCCCTCCCTCCCTCTGGTTTTTCTTTCATTCCTTAGCAATCCCTCTCGCTCTCTCACACACATTATACGCTACTGCTGACTAAAGCATTATTCAGGCCATTTGGCATCGTGGCGCGCACACGTCTTCCTTCAGTCGCAGCTCAAAGATGTCTCTTTAAAGACTCACATAACTGCAGTGAAGAGAACCTTCACGGGAATCCTAAGCACTGTACAGATCAATGAAATGATCAAATGAAAATGGCACACTGCTGAGGTAAGGTGCCACTCTGTAGGAGTCCAGTGACACAACATAATACGAACATCTGAAAGCATACACATATTGGAGACCCAGATAACCGAAAGAGGACGTACTATTGAAGCCGCCACTGCGGAGACATACATTCTCAGGTATCCTACGTAGTGTAGCACTTAGCATTGAATTTATTCTCACAGCTTTTTTTTAAACCCACATCATTTATTTTTTTTCACCTATAGTGTACTAAATGTATTGTGTATATAACTCTTGTGCCAAGAAATAAATAGTCTAATTGAATACTAAAATCATAGATGATTAGGCCTATATGGTTTCATCTGCAAACTTGATTATGAAGCTTGAGCCATGAACCATTATGCAATCGTGGGTGAAGAGAGTAGAGAAGAGGACTAAACATACAGCCCTGTGGGATGCAGTAAGACAGTGGAGGACGCGTGGTTGTCAAACCTAACAGACTTCATTCAGAAGACTTCATTATGGGTTACTGGTGAACGAAGAGGAGCCATGCTTAACTAACTCAGTGGGATGCATGTGGCTGACTATAACCAATATACAGCAAGCTTTTACAATATTTACAAGATAACTGGTGCAGCATAACCCTGGGGAGTATTAGTAGAGTGAAATAGCTAGCTAACAACTTGGTAGCTAGGCAATTAAAAATGAATACTTTTAATTATTATTATTTTAATATTAGCAATTAAAAATGAACACTTTTAATTATAACATTGCTTAAATGTTATTTAGGTAATGCTGGTGCAGAAACCTGCCTAGCTAGTAAGTTGTTAGCTAGCTAGGTGACTCAGCTAATACTCCCCAAGGTTATGCTGCACCAGTTATTCCTGTTACTTTTTAACTTTTATAGCAATAAGATGAAACTTGTGTAAAATGTTTTAATGTTATGTGGCACCACATTTATATTTTAAGTTGCATATAGGCATCTTGCTCTGCCTATAGGGTTTACCTCTCAAAATACATAAAAGATACACAATGAGTATGTGTAAAATGTTCACAGTTAATTTTGTCTTATATTATAAACTTGAATTATCACTTGGATATGATAGACAAGGAAATTAGGCTAACCGGTGGGCCGAAATTGCCCGTATTGTGCGTGCGTGCCCTTTGATGGACTGGCATACCGTCCAGGATGTACCTATATATTTAAGCAGATATTCAAGTATCAAGATATGCCATTGCAAAACTTTCAAAGTTAAAATTATAGTAAACTTAGACAATGAACAGCTACACTAATTTAGTATTAACTTTTATAAATGATATCTGTCCCCTGAGACCAGTCACAGTGGGATATAACCAAATACACAATTTGGAATTTATATAAACACAATATTAATGAGCCTGGAACTTTATCCTGCTATAGACAGAGCAAACATTAATAATGGCACAATGAGTCCTAAAATCAGCCATAACATTATAACCACTCGAAGGTGAACTGAACACACTGACCACCAACTATACTCTATCAAATTGGTGACAGGATTATGGGCACCCAAGGCTCAAACATGCTTGCATGGACCAAAGACCAGCCGTCCGATCTGGTCTCACAGTAAAGTCAATGCAACACAAATCACCCCCAAAAAAAGGTTAATTGTGGTCATGATACAAAGGCACCAGAACACCTAATGTAACACAGCCTGCCATGCACAGAGCCTGGAAGGTAAAGAGCCCAAGGCCACTGACCTCCACACTACCTAGATCTCCAGTCGTGCACCAGACTGTTCCAGTTTTGGCTTACTGTTATTAAAGGCAACTGTGCCCACACCCTGGTTTGCTCATTTGTGTAATAATGTTCTTCACCAAAACTGGTACTCAGTAGATTTTGAGCCCAATAATTTTAAGCATTTTTTTTTATAGATAAAGTACATACAGTAGCACATTTCCAAACATCCCTTGTAAGGTGGGTAACTCAGACTGCTGTCGTGTAACTCCTCACTTGATTGCATGAATTTGAATGAATGCTGAAAGGCATGCTCAAGATTTTGATTAGGTGTGTTTGATCACAGGAACTATGGATAAGTTCAAATAGCTGCCCAATCAAGCATAATTTAATGTTCCCCATCATTGGACTAACCTGTAATCTAATTTCTAATGATGATTAGATCTTTGGTGTTCTGTCACATAATAAGAACTTGTTACTGGAAGTGCTTTTTACCAACGGCGCTTGGACCCTGCACATATTTTAATTGTAGGTTTAAACTGCACTGAATGGGATTCATCCAAATAACGTCAACCTGAATCCCAGTAAGACTTTAGGAATAGTGCTTTTGATATGCTTTTTTGATGGCCTAAATCTGCCTGGCTTGTGTGAGTGGGTAGAAATCTCAAGCATGGAATGTTAATACTCCAGTATATATTATGGCTATCAATATTAACGCTTTAACGCATGTGATTTTTTAAATGCAAATTAATCATATGACAAAGTTTGAAATGGCTTCCCAGAGCGTGATAATGGGAATGGCAATTTGGGAATGCCAATTAGCCTAATCTGCATGCATGTCTTTGGACTGTGGGACGAAACCCACCAAGTACGGGGAGAACATGCAAATTTGTAATGTTTAAGATATAAAACTGCATATTTCCTCTAAATGCATGTTTCCTCTAACCAGTTTGTCATGCATTTTTTAATTTCAACATTGCACATTTATAATACAAGTAAATCAGAGTCTTTTAAAATTGTGATTATTCGTGATTAATCACAGACTATGACTACGTGATTAACTAGATTAAAATTTTTAATCGATTGACAGCACTTAATTATTAAGTAGTGGTTATTGGATAAATAAACCGTGATCGTACTGTAAATATTTTCATACTGGAAAGGATCCGATGAGAACCTGTGCCTTAATAAACATAAATGCAGTTGTAGACTCATGCTGACTCTTCATAACCTGGGGATTAAGGAGGGAAGAAAAACTGCTGCTGTGACTCTTACATAATAGACAAGATTAATGGAAATACACAGAGCATCGTTTGCGCTTCAGAAGCAGCCTTGGGTGAGGAAGAGGAGCATTACTACTGCGGCGTGAAGAATGAACACAGCTCATGCACATGGACACACATTTATGCAGCCACCCCCACACACATCCACACACACACACACACACACACACACACACTCTCTCTCTGCAGACTGGTCACTCCCTGGAGCAGGCAATAGAAGGTAATGAAAGTGATGATTGTTTTGAGAAAGAGAGAGAGAGAACGAGAGAACAAGAGAGAGAGAATATTAGTCCAAATGGCCTCAAGACAGGCTTTGGCTCTGCATAGTAACCTAATGATGAATCGAGCACTGCAATTGATTGGCCCAAATCTGCTGCAGTTTTCTCCTGGCTCACTGCTGCACTGATTCCTTCACTGTGTCTCACCCACATCCACATCAAGATTACGAGGGATAGAACCACAGATAAATACATGTGGGTGTTTGTGTACTGTGCAGTCTGGGTCTCTGCAGCACTTGAGGTGATGGTGGTAATGAGTTTCTTGAGGTTGTGTGTTTCACATTACCATGACCAGCCATCCTTCAATCTAGCAGAGAGAGAAAGAGAGAGAGAGAGAGAGAATCCTCCCCACCCTCAAGTAGTGCAACGTGGGAAGCCAGCCATCTATCATGGCAGACCAAGAAGCACAGCTCAGAGGCTTAAACACACACACACACACACACACACTTCCAGGGGGTTGTAGTGTGTGAAACTGCAAACCGGATGTGTGTAAAGACTATGGCTTGTAGGTCTACACATGCTTAATGAGCCTGCATTGGATTTTCCCTTAAACGAGGTGAATGTATAAAACATGAATGTGGGTGCACAGAGGCTCTAATGTGTCCAAGAGGGGGGTAATGCAGTGTGTGATGTGATCTCCTGCAGTGCGAGATAGTCTGTGGGTGTATGGATGCGCATTCGTAGATCTCCGGACTGTCACAATTCCTCAACCGTAATCCTGTAAAGTTACTACACGAATGCGGTTTAATATTAATGAGCTTCTGACGTGATAGATAGACAGATAGACAGATAGACAGCGTATAACATGATAGATAGACACACATTAGCAGACTATGAGTTCATCTCATTAATCATGGAGGATGAAAACGATGACTCCGTCTTCTTTCTGCTGGATACAACACAACGTCTACCGAGTCGAAGAAAGCCATTTGAGAGCGAGTGTGAAATGTATCATTATTATCGCATGTAATATCATGTTTAGCACATTAATTTTTTTCAGTGTTGCATTTCATCTGCAAATGTACGGTATGCCTAACTTCAAAATAATGTGAAAATAAGTACGCCACAAGCAATGTGCATTTATGCGGTCCGTTTTCTGGAAAGAAAAAAAGTCTCAATAGACTTGCACTTGCAAGTGTCGTAAACACTTGGGATTTTTTTTATAATTTTTGAATGAATTAATAATTTGTGAAATTGCATTTAAATTAGGAATAACACATGCCATGGGGTGCTAGTGATTATTCCTCCTTAACAGTACATCATATAAAATAATTTTTATTCCTTCATTCATCCTGTACAGGTTCGTGGAAGCCTGGAGCCTATCCCAGGACACTTTGGGTACACCCTGGACACGGTGCCAATCCATCACACTGTTAATCTACATGTCTTTGGACTGTTCAAGGGAACCCACCAAGCATGGGGGGAACGTGCAAACATAAACCCAAGACAGGAATCGAACCCTTGACCTTGGGTAGCTCTGGTGCCTTACGGCAGGACTCCTGGTGTGCTGTGGTGTCTGGCACCGGGACGTTAGCGGTGGATCTTTTGGGTGCTGTGGGTTGCAGAGTGGAGCGACTAATGGGCTAATTGGGCTTGTTTGTCCTGTGAAGCCTTTGTCGGATTGAAACCTGTTGAAATTGAAGGCCGGATCAACAACATCGAACTTTTTGCCTGTTTTTCCTTCAATTTGTTCTACATTAGGTGTTCTGTTGGATCGTGCTGGACTTTGCTCCTTACAGGCATGGATGAGCCTGGGTGCCCATGATCCTGTCACCAGTTTGCAGGTATATAAGTGATAATCGACATAATTCAATACACCTGATGTTTTATGGCTGATTTATGTAGTTATATTTATTGTTATGGAAATTCCACAAGATAACCTTAGTTCCTGTAATCACTTTCATTAGGACAGCTATAAGTGTTCTCTCAAAATCATCTTTTTCTTTCTTTCTAATAAAAAGTTAATAAAAAAACACGGCATCATGCAAAGTAATCCATCTTAATTACTCTTACTGAACGGTATAAAGTGGAGACAACTTCCATAAAAGTTAAATAAACTTCTGTCTTTTTCTTTTTACTTAAAGCACCATATTAGCGATTTATTGTTTGTGTCCACTGTGGATGATAGAAACGACAGCGCATTATAGCTAATTATTATAATCTTGTGCTTTAAATTACACCAATGTCGGAGCTGCTGTTATAGAAAATTAACTAATCAGTTTCAAGAATCAACAAAGCTGTGGTGTTATATATAGAAATAATTTTGACCATTTGTTATGGATCATGAACTCTTACTGCACAAACACACAAAGCTTTTTTTAAATAAAATTTCAAAATGATATCCTTTTCCTCCAGGAAACACACAAATACCCTTCAAGGAGACACAGATGCCCTCGATTGTTCCATTAGATATTCAGCAGAGAGTGTGAAATATTCACGGCGTGGTGGTACGTGTGGGAAGAGCAGTGAGATCGAGAGAAAGAGAGAGAGAGAGAGAGAATGCTGTCAGCTTGCAGAACCTGGACAGACTGCATAGCTGATGATGATGACTGATCTCTCTCTCTCTCTCTCTCTCTCTCTCTCTTCATAAAGGAAAATGAAGATGAGAGAAATGAATACAAATTACATAGAAACAAAAGAAATTATCGTAAAGAAGTCTCTCTTCGTCTCTCCCATCAGCACACACACCTCTTTATCCTCACACTCATACAAACTCAAACAAAACATAATCCTTATCGACACATATCACAAAAGCAGGTTTACAACGCCAGAAACAGTGTGTTAAACAAAAGCCTGTTTTTATGAGTTAAAACCAGAAATGTGTATGTTTTTTTTTTTTTTTACCTGTAGAAGTAGGAGCAGCCTCTGACTGTATTATGGCTGAAGTACTCCTGGCTCTTCTCATTGCCAAAATCCTCCAGGGGGTCTGACCACAGGAGATCACACATGGGCCCGAATGCTGGGGGCTCCTTAAACCGATCCAACTAGGCCACACAGAGATGTATAGTGATGAGTAAAGAACACGTTAAATCTTACGTTGCCCAGTTCCCCCTGACTGCAAAAGAAGTGGAACTGAAAGGACTTAGCACCTTCTTAATGTCGTCTAAGTTGTGTACTTCTGGGGACAGGCCACCGTGAACACACAGGAACTGCTGGTTCATGAGAGCGGCCAAAGGAAGGCAGTCGAACGCATCCATACAGGAGTCATAGACCTGCTCTGAATACTTGATTTTACCTGAGAGAGAAAACATCGGCACAGAGAGTTCTGGGTGAGAGATATTTTAACCACATAGAATAGTCAGTTTCAATCATATCTAATATCCACTCATGGATCACTTGAATAGGAATTCATGCAATTATCCAATCAGTCAGTCATATGGTAGAAGTGCAATGGATGCAGCTTCTGGTCAAGAGCTTCAGTTTAATATTCACATTGGAAATCAGAAGGAGGGATTATGTGATCTCACTGACTTTGACATTGGCAAATACGGCATGATTGTTAGTGCCAGAAGTGCTGGTTTATGGCAGTGGTACGTGTGGGAAGAACAGAAAAAACTTTTTTTTTAGCACAGAGTTTCCAAAGAATGGTGCAAAAAAACAAAAAGAGCAACAAAACACATTCTGTATTTGGCAGATATATGCGCAAAAAAAATGAGAAAGGTCAAAAGAGAATGGCTGGATTGGTTTAAGCTGAGTGAGTACAGTACACTAAAAATTCCACGTCTCGCAGTTGATGTTCTCCAACTGTGCTACAGAGTAATTATGGAGAGAAATTTGCGCAGACGGATGAAGAAGTTTAAAGAAGGGGAAACCAGCACTGAAGACAAATCATGCACTCAGAGACCATCAACTGTGACAAAGGGGATTTTCAAAGAGAATTCAAGAGTTGGGTTCAAATGCATTACTTGTGATGTAGACTATGTTGAGTAGTACACTCTAATCAGCCATAACATTAACACATTAACCATGATTATCAGTTATATACCAGTAAACTGGTGACAGAATCTTGGGCACCTATGGCTTATCTATGCCTGTGGGCACAAAAGACCAGCCTGCAGGGTCCGATTACACAGATCAACCAATGCAGCACAAATCACAGGATACAGAAATGAGTAGTCACCTCTCGAGTCTTCTAGTTCAAATCATTCATTCTTTTGTCATGTGACTCCCATAGACGCTATGAAGTGCAATAGATTCAAAAGAACGAATGACTCGGACTAGAAGACTCATGAGAAGAACCGCTCAATTCGGTTTCCTGTGTAATGCACTGCATAGCGTCTATGTGACAAAGGAACGAACAATTCGGACCAGAAGATATGAGAGGTGAGCTGCTCATTCTGTTTATCATAATATGTCCTTAGCTGCATTGGAATATTTTCATTACTAGAACTATAACCAAAATTTGTGTACGTAGACGTGTTGGGGGTCTGTTTATTAAAAATGTAACATTTTATTTTATTACTAATCAAAAGAACCAAATGAACTAAATGACTCAAAAAAAGATCCATTCATTTTGATGAACGAGATTCAAAGAACCGAGTCACTAAAATGATCCTGTCACTACCCATCAGACAAAGAGCCCAAGACAGCCACTCGGCCTTCATACTCTCTAGATCTCAATCTTATTCAGCACTCCTGGGATGCACTGGACAACAATTCTGGGGGTCTACCACACAACCCACAACAACCAAAGGTCAACGTCCTGGTGCTAGACATCACAGCACACCCCCATAGTCACTGCAGAGCCAAGCCAAAGGGCCAGAGCTGCCAAAGCCTTTGTTATAATTTTAATGGTTTTAATATTATGGCTGATCAGTGTATATAGTTTTTACTGTTCTTACTATGTAACTAGATAACATTTGCTCAGTAAACATGTGTATTCCTTAAACTCTTGAAACCGTGAAACAGCTGCTGATTTATTATTTTTTTTTGTGTGTGTGTGTGCTCTCATTCTTCCAGTTGAACTTTTCTAGCCCTCCTGGGTGTCTCCCTGCATTACAAACAAACCAAAGTAACACTGCCGCGAGTCTGGTAAAGGTCCCTCTCTGCGTGGGACGACGTGTGTGTTCCCTTTTTTTTTCATTAAATCTTAATTCGCTGCCTCTCAGAGGCATTCGTATCCATGGTGACAGGTCAGCAGAGTAGGTACAGAAATAGGTTGCCACCAGCTCGGCACTTGCCCCCCCTTTCACCTGTGTCTGTATTCTGTCACTGGCCCTCATGGGATAGGTCTACTTGTGCGCATTATCTCATCATGTGTTTTGCAGCCTTTACTTACAGTCAGTTGCTTCTCCCTTAAGAACAAAGCTATTCACACATTATGTACCTGATCGAACACTTCTACTTACTAAACTCGCACAAAACCTATTATGTCTCCTGTTCCAAACAGCGCACTTACGATTCTCTTTCGGGTCAATCGTGCCAAGTTGTTTCATTTTGAGGTTCTCTATCCGTCCTTAATGGGGCAAAGTCCTTATTAATGTAGAATTAATGAAACAGTGAAATCTTACTCACTATAAAACAAAAGGGAGGAAGATTTAACACAACATGGACCAAAAGTATTTGGACAACTGCTTGTTGAACATCCCGTTGCAGATTTAGTTCCCTTGCTGTTATAACATGAAAATGCAGGCTTGGATATGAACACGCAGAGCATTCTTTCATTTCCTGTAGAAACGTTTACCTTTTTAGTATTGTTGTAGACCATTCCATTTGTTTTATTATTGCTTTTTTTGCATGACATACACTTTACTGATGATTGGATTGTCAAGCACTTACAAAAATATACATGACATTTATGAATTTCTTTTCTCTTCACCTGGAGAAAAAAGTGGCTAGTTTGTTCAGAACTACAATTTTGATATATGTTTGGCCATATAGTGAACATAAAATTACATTAAAATATAAATTTAATATTAGGATTTTATCATTTAGATGCCAATAAACGTTATAATTAATGATGACCTCTGAGTAGAGTTATATACAGTACATCTAGCATTTGTTTCTTGAAATCGAAATACCAACATCTTCACCTATAATTAGGTTTGCCAGTATTTTATTTACTTATTTTTTTGGTCTATCCATGCACAATCTGGCACATCGGGCGACGGATGTACGAAACAGACACACTAAGTATAAAACTTATTGGGTCATTATTAGTTATAGAAAATCAAACACTCAGACTTTCCATGTTTTCTGGTTACTAACTATTAACGCTAAGTGTTATGCTAAAATACTACCTTAAAAGTTTTTGGATGTTATGTCTGATGTCACTAAAACAAACCCGAATATTAAAATCAATTATACCAGATGTTTATTAAAATCTTAGCTCTAATTGATCAAAAAATACTGATAATAGGGAACAGTACAGGTAAAATGACTAACAGTGAAACAGCTGAGGGGTGTTCAAGTCAAACCAGGACTTGTGAAGAAATTTCTCATAAAGGCATAAAACCGATTGACATTTACATAAGACTTCAAGCATAGTACGGTGATGAGACTCTTAGCCACAGTAAAACATTTGAATGGTGCACACATTTTCAAGGCACCCCTACATCCCACATCTACGCCCCTACATCCCAACGTCAGCGTTTCAGACATGACCGATCAAGGGTCCAGGGTACTAAGAAAACTTTCTACTTTGATGGTATCCAGGGACTATGAAACACTGGGATAAGTGCATTAGTGTAGCAGGGAATTATATAGAGATATAAAGGGAGTCATGACCATGTTCTGTTATTCTGCATAATGAAAAGTCCTGGTTTGACATGAACACCCATGGATAGATGATATACAGTAAATGATTATAGAAGCTATTTTGAAGGTGGTCCACTGCCGTACATGTTACTATACTACGTAACTGGTAATTATAATAAGATTAATCATTGGGAACTTGTTGTAGTATAAGAGGAACAAAGCATTTTGGGATGTGCTCTGCTTTGTGTACGGCCACATCACAGCATTTTATTAATAACACAATGGTGCGATGTATTTTACTCACTCTTACTCATCGCCTATACCGCTTTATCCTGAATATAGGGTTGCAGGAGACTTATGGCACGAGGCGGGGAACATCCTGGACAGGGTACCAATCATCCGCAGAGCACACACACACACACACTACGGGCAATTTGGGAACGCCAATTAGCCTAATCTGCCGGTCTTTGGGAGGAAACCGGAGTACCTAGAGGAAACCCACCAAGCACGGGGAGAACATGCAAACTCCATGCAAACTCCATGCACACAGAGACGGGAATCGAACCCGGACCCTGGAGAGCCAAGGCGACAGTGCTAACCACTACACCACTATGCCGCCTAAGTTGTATTTTATTCCTTACAACATACTGTATACAGTATGTCTAACTAAGGCAATCTTACCTCTAATCTATGACGATCCCTGCTTCTGTGTTTGGTGGCCAGAATAAACAACTCATGATCATTTCTTCTCGAAGAGACATTTGAATAACTAAAACTCAGACATGCTAATCAGTAATTGCTGGGGACGGCATGCTCAGAATTTGAGGACAAACTGCTCGCTCTCAAGTCCCTGAAGTAGAACATGCAGAATGGAGTGTTATGAGTGAAGACAGAAGCTCTACATAATGCTGCACAATGCTGCACGGGTAAGAGAAAAAGTGTCAGGAAGGAAGAAAGGAAAGGAATAAAAGCATGAATCCATACTTACATTCTTGTTTGAAGGTGAAATATTCTGTCAAATGTCTACATTCATGATTTCCTCTCAGTAAAAATAGCGTCTTTGGGTAGAGGATTTTCAGTGACCAAAGATATAAAACACACTGCAGGCAGAAACAGAGGTGCAGAGTAAGTGGGATGCATTTGTGACAAATTGCACCATTACACGCCATTACAGTACATCAATCGTCATCCTTTATAACTGTTACTATAAACAGTCTCAACAGAGTAGGAAGTAATAATGGAGGCATGCTTGCACTTTTGATTGATACCCGTAACACCTCAGTAATCAATATAATCAATATAATCACTAACGCTCACTGATGCATGTCAATGTACTTTGAAACCTTTTCATTATTTTTTTCCCCCAGACAATATATTGATTTGGACCTGAATTAAACGACAAAATTTTAAATTGACTAAAACCTTTGAACTGAAATCTTTATATATAATATACAAATTATTTATATTGTTAAATCATATATATATATATATATATATATCACTCACTCACCGTCTATACCACTTTCACAGAGGGCCTGGAGCCTATCCCAGGAGACTTAGGGCATGAGGAGGGGTACCAATCCATAACAGGGCACACACACACACATGCTCATTCACACACACTACAGGCAATATGGGAACGCCAATTAGCCTAATCTGCATGTCTTTGGTGGAAACCAGAGTACCCAGAGGAAACCAGCAAGGAGAACATGCAAACTGCATGCACACAGAGCAGAGGCGGGAATCGAACCCGGACGTGCGAGGCGAAAGTGGTAACCACTACACCACCATGCCGCCCTCATATGCCGGTTAAATAAATTTAGATATAATAATGTTAATCATAAGGTTTTCCATTTCACTGAATGTGCAACTGATTTTTGACCCACTTTGTGTTTCTTTAGTCACCTGGTGTACTGGATTCACAGCCTGTCCTAGGAAAACTGGGCAGGAGGTGAAGATTCACAGGGCGCCATTCACACACTCATTCAAAACCAGGGGCCATTTAGAGTAGCAGGAGGTTTTTGAGGTGCTGGTGTTTGACATGTGTTGCTCTCACCTCGATGCTGAAATAACCCCGGTCCACGTAGTCTCCTAGGAAGAGGTATCGCGTTGTAGCGGGCGAGCCCCCTACTTCGAATAGCTTCATCAGGTCAAAGAACTGCCCATGGATGTCCCCACACACTGGCAAAGAAAGAGACATGAATAGAGAGAGAGAGAGAGTTAGAGAATAGAGCCTATTAATCTCTACCACCAGGAGAATCACTCCATAGAAACCTCTTATGTAGTTTGTTACAGTCTGTAGAGGCACTGCATCACTCCTCCTCCAGTCGACTTATTGACTGCATAAATGTTAAAACTGAAAAAAGAAACCGATCTACAGAAAGATTTTGTGAACTCGAGTGTGTACGCGGGGATTTGCGCGTCTGTGTGTATTTATGATGGTAAGTGCAGAAGATCCTATGGCCAGAAGATCTCTGTTGTCTTTTAGTTTGATGATTTTTTCCCTGAGGAGGAGGAGGAAGCGAGAGAGAGAGAGAGAGAGAGAGAGAGAGAGAGAGATGCAAACTCCAGTTGCCATGGTGACATGAATTTGATGAGGATAAATAATGAAATAAATGAGGAGTTTTCATTTCTCTTGCCTTTGCTCAGCGTTGGCATGGAGATGCTGCCTAAGCGTTTACCCAAGTGGCCCAACAGCCAGTTTATATCTGAATGCGGTTGTGGCTTCAGAACATATTAAAGGGATTGTATTTACAACATACAGTAGGTACGAACATACGATACACTATGGTGCAATATATATCCAAATCACAGCATTCTTGTGTTATCGGTATCAATACAGGTGCTTGGTGAAGTGGAACAATGTGAGCTGTTGTTCTATGCAGCTAATACAAACTCATGAGTTATGCTAGAATGTTTAGCCGCTAGCAAAGCTGCATTAGCCGGTGTTGTAAGCTAATTATGATATTTGTTTATCTTACCATATCCACATTAAAGAAAGATAATATAATACTAATTGTGAGAATTCTATGAGACAAAGATTATGTCATTTGGATATTCAGAATCAGAATTCATATATGAAACCCAGTACCTTGTGTGAGGTGACCTACTAAAATTGCATCAGTCTGCTTTAGATCTATAACAAAACCGTGGTGCACAAGATTGCATTCGGCTTCCTCCGTCTTCACTACCCTCCTTCGTCTCTTTCTCTCTCACACTCACACATACACACAATCTCTCTCTTTCCCTCCCACCTGCCATGTCTGTCTCTGCTGATCTGCTCCGTTGTGGCCTTCGCCCACTCAGGACTCGGAGCAACAGCAGTAACGCTTTGCAAAATGCTTTGCAAAAACACAAACAGTGCCAGTCGACCCTTTCAGCCTCGCAAACGTTTGCGACCTAAAACACTGACACAGGCATGTGTATTTTAAGCTCGATAAAATGTACCATAAGAGCTTCTGCAGATGACTGGAGGGGGGTTTTGTCACCAAAAAAAAAATCTATTCAACACATCAATTGCTGAATCCACTGAATCCCTCAATCAGACAAACAAAGCATTTAGACCCTGAATGGTCTTCAGGGACGCAGCTGAAGTGAACATAAGCTGTGTTAAATGGACGGCGGTCTTATCTGTTTTGAGGTAACTGGAGCCATGGGCATTGAGAGCCTGGGCTGGGCCATTAGGATGAGCCATTAACACATTTTACCATGACAAGCCCCTAGCAGCAGTGTAGCAGTGTGAGACAGCCAAGTAGTTTTGTCCTGCCTTGGGGATATCTCAGAAACAGACGGAGAAAGATAGATAGAAACAGAGAGACGGAGGCTATCGTGGTTGGGCATGATGTTATCTTGGAAGGCAGAATATCTATCAATAGCTCAATAACAATGCCTGACAATTTATTACATTACAAGTGTCTCGACCACATAATGCCCTACTGGCCCCATGCCCTGTTTCCTCCAAAAGCCAAACATCGTAAACAGAATGGATGCAACCCTTTCATTTAAACAGCAAATGAGAAACACTAAACAAGCAGTTCTACCATCTGTAGTTTAATTTGACAATATGGGATTAATCTACCTACATTTAGCAGACATTTGGGTGAAAAAAAGATATGATAAATTTAATTTCATATAATATTTCATATAATATAATAATTTATATAATAAACTGTAATGTCATTAAAACGAACCCTCCTATAATTAATGATAATAAAACCAATTCGTTCGGTAATCTGTATGTAATCCATGCTGTATGTCATTATAACACAATTTGTTAGTTGACAAGGTAACATTTTTGCAAGATCTTATTTGTTCCTTTGTTGTTACAAGTATCATGCATTAACAAAAACATGCATGATAATATATTAATAGTGAGAAATCTAAATGATATGACAAAATAGACAAAACTATTATCTTGCTTTTTGGTTGTTTCCATTTGTCTTATGTTTATCGTGATATTATTGCCACAAATTAAACCCTAATTTTATGTTGTTATGTTGTCAAATTTGTTGAGAAATTGTGAAAAAAGAGATATTTCCTAAAGAGGCACATTTTGTCTAAAAAAGTTTATTAAGAAAGCTTCCTAAATATGTTCCTCCTCGGATTAATACAGTTCTTCTATTCATGACTCTACGGGGGCACAAACTTTTATACATAACTTCACGTTTGGCATTGTCAGTCTGCATATTTAGTATCATTGCTATCCTATCACAAATATGGAATTTTGTGCAATAAAATAAGGTTTATTTTGTAGAGGATGAATTTGAACCTGGATAAATTTTCCAGAGCAACAGACTCAATTGTCTATATCACTTTATCCTGTATACAGGGTCGAGGGGGGCCTGCAGGTTGTCCCAGGAGACTTAGGACACAAGGAGGGATAGGATACACCCTGGATAGAGTGCCAATCCATTGCAGGGCACACACTCACATGCTCATTCACACACTCACAGGCAATTACAATTAGCCTAATCTACATGTCTTTGGACTGTTGGAGGTAACTGGAGTATCTGGAGGAAACCCACCAAGCACGGGGAGGTAACTACAGACCCGAAGTGAGATTCGAACCTGGATCCTAGAGGTACAGAGCGACAGTGCTGAATACACTTCATTTTATAAATTTTTTGAGACATTGCCAGAACATTGCATAAGAGATTTGGTTGAAACAAAAAGCTAAAAAGTCAGATGAATGGGAGGCTTTTACTTTCATACTGTGAGAGTTCTTTCAATTATCCATCTTTATTTTAGGGTGTTCTTACACTAGGCGGAAGAGCTTAGTACTGTCCGCAGGTACCGTTGCACTTCCCACCCTCCTAAATCCTTCCCCCGCTGGCCAACTTTCATATTAGAAATATTGTTCCGGACCTGAGTACACTTGCATATTTCATGTACACTCTCTGACACAAAAGGTGGCAGTATGCACCTGGTTGGAAGACAAGATCGAGAGCAACCCTCTTGCCCTTTCTTAGAACTTTATCAGCTTGGGCTGTGTAGTTCAGAGGATGAGACCGGTGGTTATTAAGTTAAGTTAAGCCTTTATTTGTTACATATAAATTATAGCAAAGTAATATACACATATACAACACAGCACCTTCTTCACATATCCCAGCGTAACTGGGGTCAGAGCGCAGGGTCAGCCATGATACGGCGCCCCTGGGGCAGGTAGGGTTAAGGGCCTTGCTCAAGGGCCCAACAGTGGGAATCTGGTGGAGCTGGGTATCAAACCGCTGATCGTCCAATCAGTAACTCTGTGCCTTAGCCCTCTGAGCTACCACTGCCCAGTGCCTGGGTATAAGCACCCTTGGGCCGTGTAGTTCAGAGGATGAGACAGATGGGTATAAAGCACCCTTGTACCTGTGTTAAATTAACTTTGGGAACTTGATCAGTGTAATTTTTTAGAAAATATCATATTATGATACAAACAAAAAAATGAACTTAAAAAAAAAATAAGTCAGATACACTTCCTTCGCTGAGATCAACAATGACGTTCAGGAACTATTAGACCCGCAATTCACACAACATCCTGGTACTGCTGACATTTCAATTTTTTTTCCTAGTGTTTCCCAAGGTGAAATGGCATCCTAAAAACCCCACTGATTTACATCACACCTCCTAAATTTACTCATGGGCATTCGGAGATAGACACAGATAGTTATAGTGACATTCTGTTACATCTCTAGTGCCTTGTATCAGACAATGCACTCTGCTCTCATATATACTGAAAATGAAAAAAAAAAAAAAGTGATCTGTGCAGCGCTGTCTGGGTTGCCTGTATCCACACACCCACATACAGGAACTCGAGCTGATGAATGACAGCGATGTGGCAGGATGCGGGTGGATAAGTGGATGCACTCCATCATCTACCTGCACTCTTTTTTTTTTTTTTTTTTTTTAAATCCCCCTCACTCTTTCAATGCTTTTTAGATGTGAGCATCTCCATATCCACTGATCATTCAATTGCAGTCTGTTTGTAACTGTAACTCTCTCTAACTGTTTCAACTAGACACCTAGGATGAAAGGTAAAAGAGGAGGGTTTTTTTCATGGTCTAAAGAATATTTAAAACTCAACTATTTCAGGAAGCTGTTACACAGCGTCAAATCTTCAAAGATATTATACCGGCTGTACTCAAAAGAAATACTCTTTGACGACAGTATGTCGAACAAAAATGCCCATTTCTTTAATTTCTGTAATTTGTCCTGACAGTATTTTTTTTTTCAGTCCAACTGTTACAGCAGAGAAGAATGAGCAGACCTTGTGAAGCACCTTGAGGCTGATACGCTACTCCAGTGAGCATCTCCAAGCTCACTGTTTTTTTTTTTTCCCCTACCACCTCCCGCAGAGCTTTTCTGAAGGCAACTTCAAAACCCTTCCAGCCAGGCACGACTCTGCTGCTTACTGTCAGCCATGTATTTTAAAGGCTGTGTAGATAGGAAAAGGTTTATATAATCCCTTGTCCCTTATCCTTTGAAAAATAAAAAAAGCAGTCACGTTGCATGATGAGTGCTGTACAACGTAAGGTGAAATTAAATGTACATAAGAGAGCAGGGAAGCAGGAATTAGACACTGCTGCAAAAAGGGATGCAGTGGGTAGAACATTGTGAAACACATCATTGTCCACAAACACCTCAAGATCTATATAAATATTGACGTACCGACTGTAACAGTGAACAGCTGCAACTGCAACAGCATGTGGTATTGTACATGACTACAATGTAAAAGCGGCTACTATGCATTATGTGCTTCCCTTTCTACCCTGATGCACCCATTGCTCTGGAATTGGGTCAGTCTAACTAATCAAACCATGCAACCTTTATTCACTGTTCAAAAGTCTGATCTTTATCCTCCTTTGGGAAGTGATTAAATATTTTTTTCAGATGTAGCTGTTTAGTCCCAATCCTCTGAGTTCTAGTCATGCTCTTAGTTTCACTATTACTCATAGTCATGATGTGTACAATCATACATATATATGTTGCTACTGTACATCTCTGATCACGGTCATTTATGTTTTTTTTAGGATCACGTTACCTTCACAATATTAACAGTTAAGCCAAATAATTCCATCCAGTTTAATGCTTTCTTTGCTTGATGTGAACCAATAATTTGACCCTTTCGACCACGCAATGTAGAAACCTAGTTCTACTGTTTAAAGGTGAACTACCTATTAAATAGTTCACAATCAGTATATTCAATCACTCAGTCATCTTCTATACCACTTTATCCTGTATTCAGGGTCACAGGGGCCTGGAGCCTATTCCAGGAGGCTTAGGGCATGAGGCGAGGTACACCCTGGACAGGGTGCCAATCCATCGCAGGGCATTCACACACTACGGGCAATTTGGGAACGGCAATCAACTTAACCAACATGTCTTTGGACTGTTGGAGGAAACCGGAGTACCCGGAGGAAATCCACCAAGCACGGGCAGAACATGCAAACTTCATGCACACAGAGACGGGAATCGAGCTTGGCCGGAAATTGAACTCGGACCCTGGAGGTGCAAGGCGACGGTGCTAACCACTACACCACCGTGGCTTTGGGCACACACAAAGTGCAGTGAATTCTTTTAAACATTCTGTATGATTCTAAAACAGTGTAAAACATTTAGGTACACGTAGAAGTAAATTAAAGATTGCTAGATTTCTAGATCTTTGGATAAAATATGAAACAACTACTACTACAACAAGTAGCACCACCCTCACCATAACAATATCACATGCAAAACCACTAATTATACTTATATATATATTATGAAAATCATGTGCAATATTTATATATATCTGGTGTGCAATATCATTACTACTCTATATGCAATATCAAATATTATGTGCAATATAAATCATGGGTGCAATAACATAAATGTACAATACACTAAAAGAGACAATGCTGCACCTTTCTGTACAGTCTGTAGTTTTTTTGTTTTTTTCGATATATTTTTTATTCTATTTATATCTGTTTACATTGTAGTTTATTTTTTTTATTATAATTTATTTTTTCCCTATTGTATTTGTATCTTTTTAAATATGCAGCCACTGGAAAAACAATTTCCTCCGGGATTAATAAAGACCTATCTTATCTTATCTTATTATGAGGTCACTGCCTGAGGTTAAAGAAAAATTATTAACAAAAAAAAATGCATTACATTATTTGAAAAGAATACAATGTACAGTAGTTAATGGTAAAGTATGCGCATATATTGGCTACAATAAAACCCTATATATGCATCAGTTTCTCCCTGGCTGGCTTGACCCCTGCTGTATAATGCATCTTGTTGAGAAATGTGCCAAACACATCAACTATACAGTATGGGAAATGGACCCCTTACCATCATATCTATATGAGCTTGTTGGAAATCACATTCCCAAACTGCTGGTATTAATAAGGTGTTGCCCTGCGTTTGAGACTATGACAGCTACCACTATATGTTCAGGATTGTGGTGGGTGTCTGTAGAAATTTCTGCCTATTAATAATAATAGAAAAATTAATTAGTAAGGTCAGGCACTGATGCTGGATGAGAATGGCTGTCTCACAAACAGTGCTCTAGTTCATCAATGTTCTAGTTCCTCCACACGAAACTGATTGAAACATGTCTTTGTGCTCGCTTTGTGCACATGATGGAACAGGAAAGGACCTTTTTCTAAACTCTTGCCACAAAGTTAATGATGCTATGGCATTAACAGTACTCTCTAGAACTTAGGGGCGCAATCCCAAAACAATAACATTACTATTGTCACTATGCATTTGGCAGGTAGCATTCTCCTTGTATCCCCCAAACCCAGATTAGTCTATCAGACTACCTGTTAACCAGTTCTCCAGAGAACACGTTTCTAATGCTCCAGAGGAAAGTGGCAGCGTGCTTGATACCCCTCCAGACAATACTTGGCGTAGTGATTTTGGGCTTATGTGTAGCAGCTTGGCCATAGAAAAACCATTACATGAATGGGCACCTGAGGCACAGTTCTCATACTGATGTTGCATCCAGACTCAGTTTGGAAGTGAGAAATGCAACAGAGTACGTCAGAACTCTGTAATCATGCTCAAGTGAATTTGCATGGTTGATCACTTTTTGGCTAAGCCATCTGACAACAGTATTGTCAAGTGCATTTGCAAAACTCATCATGCAGCATGACGGAACTAGCTCTCATGAAGACCTTCCCAGGAAAGCAAGACCAAATCTTACCTCTGATGCGGAGAAGTTCATTTAGAGTAACCAGCCTCAAAAATCTACAATTTACAGAACCTCAGATTAGAGCCGTTATGAAGGCTTTACAGATAATAAGTAGCAGACACATCTCAAAATCCAAGTGCTTGAAAGGAGATTATTGCATATTTTGAAGGCGTTCAGAATTGTTTTACAGTGTAGAATGAAATAAAAAATCAGTAAAGATAATTTGGACTGGTAATGTAGGTTATGCACTGTCAGCCAGCACAATATACAGTACAGTCGGTAAATAATTAACTATAAGACCATGAAAGTTACTCCAAATTATGAAACACTAAGAAAAAAAGTCTTTCTCAAGGGTGCTTTGTCAAGTTCCTTGTTATTATTCTTAAACAGGTTCTACATGGAGCCTTCTCTGACATTCTGTTGTAAGCGTCTATAAAGGAACCTTTCCGGGTTTCTCCAGCGGGGCAACAAAAGAACTCCTAAGGCTTTAAGATTGATCCTTCTTTTCTAAAACCTCATACAAAACAGTGCAAAGGTCTAGGTCCACGTTTTGTCTTTTGTATTTTGTCCGAACAGAAATAATGATGACAGATCTCTTTAAAAAAAATAAAAGATTCAAGGTAGTCAGGGATTAGTCCCTGTGACAGAAGCCTGAAGTGTGCAAAAGAACTGCGGCAAGTTCTTCCATATGAAATAAAACTTGATCACAGTGCACTTGAGAGAATCTAAGCTTGCAGTTTTTTAAAAAAAAAGTTGTAGTTATCATACCATGAATTTTTCATATAGTTCCACTCCTACATTTAAACCTAATTTCCCCACAGTTGATCTTGTTAATGTCTTCAGAAGTAGAGGTTAGTTTGCTTGCTCAGCAGCAACACAGATCCCTAGCAGGAGTGTCGGTGACCACTGTAATAACTCAATCCATCAGCGCTCATTTCTTGGTTTGTTCAGCGCCGATATCAGGTCATTAATCTCCAACATCCCTTACCTTCTCTCCTGAACGCTGCTGTTTAGATTCATTTGCTTTCAACTCATTCTTACAGATCACAGCTCCACTGCTGCCTACAAGCTCACAGGAGTTTCATCTCATCAAACTCCTGCCTTTTTCTTTTCTTGCTCTCCAATATTCTCTCTGTCTTAGAGATGAATTTCAGGACAGGTGAGAACCCTCTTAAAGCGTTCCACTGTTTGGGCTGAATGTAATAAGCTCAGTTTCAACTCACAGAGCTACGAAAGAGAGACTTGAAGGCAGAAATCCAGTGCTGAATATAACAAGTCAAATTTATAACAAAATCGAATTTAACAAGTCAATAATAACCTAAATGGCTGGATTGACTTTCAGACCCATTGTTTATTGCATAAATGTAGGCAGTCAGATGGTAGTATTAGTAGGCAGCATTGCTGTATAATATAAATATTAGCCTGTAATTCTACTATTAGATTTGTTTTGTTTTTAACTGGATATTTCCTGATGTTTTATCTAATCAGGGGTGGAAAAGTAACAAGAAACGGTTTTAAATTAAAAGTATGGGTACTGTATTCTCTAACAATTGTGAACATACAGTATGTCCCAAGTTTAGTCTCAACAATGTTGACAAAAAGGTAAGATGAAAAAGACAAAAAGAAAAGTTTTATTGAAAAAAAAAAAGTTTTAAAGAGAAAACGTGATTAAATGACACAAAGTGGCACATCATTGTACAGTGGAAGGAAATTATTTAAAATGAAGGGAGTGGTAGCTAAAGCTCTGGGCTGAGGATCCGGGTTCGAGCCTTGCCGCTGGTGATTGCCACACCCCATACCACCCAGCCACTGCATGCAGTGCCGGTCCCAAGCCCGGTTAGAAAAATGGGAGAGTTCTGTCAGGAAGGGCATCTGGCGTAAAACCTGTGCCAATCAGTGGGCAGTGTGCAGATCAGATGATCCACAGTGACGACCCCTTGACAGAAGCAGCTGAAAGAAAAGTTTTATTATATATTTTAAAATATCCCAAGCTTTGAATATCTCACAGGGCACTGTTCATCCATCATCTGAAAATGGAAAGAGTATGGCACAACTGCAAACCAACCAAGACAGGGAGAGCATTAATCAGAGAAGCAGCCAATAGGCCCATGGTAACTCTGCAGAGATCCACAGCTCAGGTGGGAGAATCTGTCCACAGGACAACTATTAGTCGTGTACTCCACAAGTATAGACTTTATGGAGGAGTGGCAAGGAAAAAGCCATTGTTGAAAGAAAACCATAAAAAGTCCTGTTTGCAGTTTGTGATATGCCATATTAAACAGGTTAAATCAATGAGACTGGGATATTTTTTTATAACTTAACCTTTGTGTCTATACTGTACATTTACATTTGTAGATGTAGAAAAATTCAAGTGGTACTGTATGAATACTTTCGAAAGGCACTGTACATAACACCCTGTACTCTCTGCCACTTTAACATCGTATGCTGCTCACACATAATTATTATTTTTTTAAATTCTAAAAACGGGTGGCATATCAGATGCACAAGTAAACAATGAAAAAACATCACATGGCATTTGGGCATGGTGACTTAGTTGGCATTGTCACCTGGCACGTCCAGGGTTTGGGGGGTGGGGTGGGGGGATCAAATCTTGTCTCCGTTCTGTATGCATGGAGTTCTGTCTCCCACAGGCCAGAGACATGCAGTCTAGGTGAGTATGCATGTGCCCATCAATGGGTAGGTACCCCATTCTTGACATCCTTCACCTTGAGTGACCCGAGTTCCCTAGTTTAAGTTCCAGGTCTCCAGTGACCCTACAGGGAATATGAGGTATAGACAGTGGATGGATTGTATTTGAGAAGTACTTCGAAGGTCAAAATGTAAAGAGATAAAATACGCCTTTATCCCCCTCTTGATAATTTTCTTGCATTAAAGTACAAGGATTCAATGGGTGATCAATAAGGCTTCAATAATTAAAATGAAGTGAAGTACAAATCTTGCAGTAGTTCACTAAAAACTAACCTGTATTTAAAAAATACTTAAATATTTTCTATCCTTGGTCTTAATTTTAAAACATCATTTTATTCAAAGACTTTTCAATTCAGCCCGCTCGCCCTCCACTACAGTATTTTCCAACCTTGAAAAATGAAAGATAAATAACTAAATAAATAAATAAATACTTCACTACACAGTAAAAAGGGTAATAATTGTCATGCACACTCGGTCCGCGACCGGCACTAGGACCCGGAAGTAATGCGGTCGCGAACCAGGAAGCATAAAAGG
>JAQMYJ010000011.1:6936608-6950363 GCA_030014305.1 Clarias laeviceps | reverse complement strand
GATCCTATATTATTGTTTATTCTATTGTTTACACTATCTCAGATGGGGCGACAGACTAATTAGAAAAGCCTTAGGTCTTTAGTACCTTTAATGTCTAGTGTCTCCAGTGTACCTCTCTTGGACATGGACAAATCTGTTTGTGAAATTCTGGGGTTCATCCATAGGCTTATAGTGCAATGTTGAAAAGTTTGTAATTTACACAAGATTCAAACGCACTACCTCTGTGCCTGCCAGCAACAATTATCCTCAACAGGAGGAAGTACCACACACAGCGACCTGGCTGAATCTGATTGGCAAGCATAATAATGCCTTGCACATGTTAGGATGGCAGGGTGACTAGCAATCAGCAATTAATTGCTCCTGTGTTAAGGAGCTCTTTTCTGAACTCGCCATGGGGCCAAGTGTCACAGTGTGTACAAGGAAGATTGATGTGTCCACAATAAGTGGCGCATGAGGGCCAGCTATACAAGTACAATATACCCTGGCCACAAGCCTGTCCTTAGAAGGTAAATTTTTGCCTATTGAAAAAGAGAGTGTTTAAGAATTGGTTCAACTCAAATCTAGAAAAAGGAAGTATGTTGAGTAAAACATGAATAGTCACTGAGTTGCAAGAAGGTTTTGCTGAGCCTCAAACTAGAGAAGCTGGAATGTACTGGAACCACTGTATTCAGAACTCTCTTCAGATTTGATGTACCTGCTGCTTAATAATTCATGGTTTTCCACTGTAAAATGTTCTACCTCAGGAACTCCCCTTAACTGACCTGCTTTTTGGGATGCTTTACTGGTGGTCAAAGGAAATGGATTGATGAACCTGAAGAAATGACACTCCTTGACCTGCATGAGACAGGTGGAACCATTATGAGGAGACGGGTTGGATGACCTAAAAATGCTTCCTTGGATGGTTTGTTTAGCCATACTGATTTCATGATTGTGAAACCTGCCCTCTTCTTCTCACGATACCCCTGAAAGCAGACCCAAGGGGCACCCCAGTACACAGGTCGCCTTTGTCACCATGCTTCTGGAGCTCTGCCATTTTCTATACATGTGAAGTCTGGTGTTTTTGTGATTTTATTGTCATACTGTTCAAGTTCTTGTCTAGTTAATGTTTGTGAGAAGAGACTGTGCCTAAAGTTATACAACTTGTGTGGATTAATCTAGAAACATTAGTTTTAAAGACTGTTTTGGAACTGTGCTTAGTCTTTTAATAAATCTTTTTCTCCCTTTTAATGATTGTCATAGTTGGGCATTTGGGTCCTTGATCTGAATTTTACATCAGTATGTCTATGTAAAGGGACACAAATCTAATTTCATGCGATAACTAAAGGTGTCCCCCAGGGTTCTATTTTGGGACCTATTTTGTTTCTTATTTTTATAAATTATGTGGACAAGGATATTTGAGCAAAAATGCACCTCTGTGCTGACAACAGTCATTTGCACGCATGTTCTCTCACAGTATAGACAGTACAAGAGCTTTAGAAAGCATATGAGACATTACGAACTGCTCTACTGAGTTTAAATCTGCTTCTAAATGCTCACAAAACAAAGAGTTTAAATCTAAATGATCATTTATGGGTTTATCAAAAGCTTATTTAGGGGTGCTTAATAATTTTAGTATTTTTATATACAGTACTAAAAACATCTATATTATAGTAAATTTGAGGATATGTGAAGATGATAAGCTTCTATATAATGTACATATTGATTATCTAGTTAGAAAGCCCAAATCTAAGATTAGAAAAAGTTTTTTGCTTTTAATGCTAAGAGAAAACTACATTTCTGCCACTGACTGATTACAGTAGTACTATTACTATATTGTATATGCATGCAGCTTCCTCCATTTTATGGAGCTGTGATCCAGTGTTCATCATTTCTTTTTATTACAAATGCAAAGTCTCTTACTCACTATTATTTGATCATCGACCACTCGTAGATAACAGCACTGTTTCTTTTTGTTTTTTTATCTATAAAGCAATTTTGGCCAAACTTCCATGTTATCTTTGCACCCTTTTCTTTCTCAGCTCTGGTGGTTATCAGCTGTGCTCCTTCAGGCAGTTGAATTGCAATGCACCCAGAGATCAAGGGGAACTGCATGTTCTTACAATGTACCCTGGACATTAAATAACTGTTAAAATTACACGCATTAATATTCATTAATTATTCATTAAAAATTAAAGAGGCATATTGTTTTCTTCCTTTTTTTATTTTGTGAATGAAATGGAGACATGGAGTCATAGTGGTTTGCACCTCCACGGTCAAGATTACGATTTCTGACCCTGGATCTGTGTCTTGGAGTTTGCACGTTCTCCCCGTGTTTCATGGGTTTCTTCCAGGTACTTCCAGATTAGACAAATTCTACGTAGTGTGTGTGTGTGTGTGTGTGTGTGTGTGCGGCCTGTAATGGACCCTGTCCAAGGTGTACCCCGCACTCTGACCTAAGTCTCCTAAGTGACCAGGTCCCCATGACCCTGTACACAGGATGTACAGTATAGAAGATAAATCATTTCTTGAATTAATTTTTTTATTGCAAATGGATTCTGGAATGGAATTATTCTTGATTTGTAAATGTTTATCATGTTGTACACGTTAAATTTGTATTTTGTGAAATTGAATGACAGTTACCTAGGCCAGGTCTTCCGTGTAAAAGTTATTTGGATCTCAATGGGACTTCCCGGTAAAATGAAGATAAAATAAAATGTGTCTGGTAGACTTTCTTGTACTAATTACACATTGTGCTGTGCATAAAACAGGTTGGTGATTTCCTCCCACTAAGAGTGAGGTGAGAGTCAGCTCCCCGACAAAGGGATCAGATTTGAGTAAAATGTTCCAATGGCCAGTAAGTGTCAAACATGGTGCAATATCATCAGTCATCAGAGTTGCTGCATTTACTTCTTGGGCATTGTGTTTATTGATATATTGACCACCATTAATGAGAAAGTTAAGTCCTAGACGTAGCAAACCTATGTTCTTTTGATGTGAAAAAGAAAAGATTATCAATACAAGTAGGTCTCTGTTAAAACACATGAGCCTCCAAGTTGCACAGTTCCAGCTGCTAAATCATCTACTGAGATCAGCCATTTCTGCCACCAGGTAACTAATTCACCTAGAAAATAACTCTAAGTTGGCTTTTGTTGGTTTCCGACCACCTTTTTCAGTTGTTGCCGAAAATGAATGTTTGTTACTAGCAAGCTGTTCATACTGCAGGGTTGGGGTTTGACTCCAAATAATGGGTGTACTCAAAGGAGATTCGCCCCAAGGGAGAATCCAGTCCAGTGGGGATAACGAGAAGTGGTGTTACTGGGCAACGGCACAGAGCAAGATTTGTTGAGATATGAGAACTAGCAAACCGCATGGTTTAAGACAGATAATAAGGCTAGCAATGCTAATGAGAGAGGAAATACAAGACCACTGAGCTCTATAATGTATCACTAGAGAAATGCTTGAACTGTATAAAAAAAAAAAAAAAAAAAAAGACACTCCCTGGGGTCAAAATGAGTAGATATATAAAACTCTATCTGATCATAGTCACAAAGTGCTACAATAAGTGGATAGCTTCATATTTCCTAAATGGTCTGACGTGTACCAGGGAATGTAACAGTACAACAGCTAACTGAAAAGATCCATTGTTAACAGGGAAACATGCTTCGTTTACTAGGACTATCAACTGAGTGGAAAAGGAAACATTTAGAAATATTAAATATATGGATAATGTTTCCAGTAACACTGCACTTGTAACACTGGGCTCATCAAATCCTGTGGACAAAGTGCAGTATTGGGCCCATTTGTCCCCGAGAGAATGTTAAATTGTTAAGGAAACCAAGTGTGAGAGTCGCCAGACAAGTACATGCTTCCCGCTGGCTTCCAAACAGCTCAAGCAAAACCGGGTGGCTTATCCAAGGTGCAAATTAAGTAGCACTAGCCACTAAACTGATTACAGGAGCAGTGCACATGAAAAGGTCAGAAATATGGGAACTTCAGAACATTAGACTCAGCACAAAGAATGCAGGGGTGATGCGGGAACTCAGTGGTTTTCTCATTGGGCCGAACGTAAAGCCAATAATTTTTTACTAAACCTTCTTCACTTAAGGGACCTAAATATCCATCTTAAAATCAGGTTCTCTCTTTCTAGAGTTCTCTTTTTCCCCCATGTTTCTTTTCCTTATTCTACTTTCTCTGTACTTCTGAGTTCCCTTTCTTAAATCTCAGTGCCTTTTATTTCTGAGCTCCCCCTTCTTTGTTTCCTCTTCTTTCTTCTTCTCTTTGATTCCGAGTTCCTCCCTCTTTTAGATTTTCCTCAATGGTTTTCCTTATCGTTTCTTTTCCTTAACCCTTTCTCCAAATCTGTAGCATGACTCTAATTTTTAGGATGGTTAAACTCTCAGACAATCTTCAACCTTGCATTTGTGACAATATTATGTACTTAAATGTCATAAACGAATCACCATAGACCTAAATAGGACAAAGTAACATCAAAGTTGATCTGGCAACATTCCTGAAATAGGAACAAATTCACTAAGTTGCCTTTTGTTTTCTACCTTTGTAAAACCATCACTAAGGTGACTTTCTTTATACATTTTACATCACTATTTTCTATCCTTTTTCCCTTTACCATCACGTTTGGGACTCAAACCCCTTGTATCTACCCTCTCCGTCTTTGTGTTAAATCTACTTCCTTGTATTCATTTTTTAAGAAATCTGCTTGTCTTTTAATTTTGAGCTCCCCTTCTTTTTTTCTTATCATGTTCTCTTTGATTCTGAGTTCCTCCCTTTTATTTATTATTATTATAAAAAAAAATTTTCAGAAGAGCATGACGCTGTTCTGTTACATGGCGCAGCTTTGTATCTGCATGCAGTGAGACATTCGGAGGACTGATGAAGAGGCGTGGCCAGGTGCTGCACATCTAGGCTGATTACCTGCACAGAGTGTTGCCTAGCAACGAGTGCAAGGCCTGTGATAAGAGCCATCGGTGGCTAAGGATTTGCCTGAGAGGGTATTGGGGGGTTGGGTTATAGCACTTTTAATAAAAAGAACCTAGAACCAAGTTGCGCCTACCTTATATTGTAGATGACATGTCTTAATTGAGCCTGATGCATACCGTCATACCTGAAGGTGTATTGTTTAAATTATGTAATAAAGTTTCTTTTTGGTATCTGTTGTAGTTGTAATTACTGATGGTTCCACATTCCAGTCCAAAATATTTTTGTTTTATTTTCTCAGCACTTTACCTAACAATTATTAACCACTGGTCCTATCTATTTTCCTTTTTTTTTGTCTTGTTGCCCATAGCATTCAATTCAAGATTCAAGATTCAAAGATTCAAAGAACTTCATTAATCCCAGAGGGAAATTGCTTGCATACCCTGACTAGCATGTCACTGTTACTGAATCTCAATGAGCATTTTCTAATACTCCAGTCAACTGTCTTTTAAAGATGGTTAAACATTCTCAGACACACAAACCTTGCATTTGTGACAGCATGGTTACATACTTTAATGTCATAAGCAAATCACCTTAAATTACTAACTAATTCAAACTAAATTGAACAAAGTGACAAAGCTGTCTTTGAACTGCCAACATTCCTGAGACTTTTTTACTTGAAAAAAATTATCTTAGTAAAACCTTCACTCAGGTGAGTTTCTTTATACATCTATCTCACTCCTTGTATTAAATCTGCTACAGGGAACAGTACAGTGACATGTCCACTACAAAGAAAGTATATTTACTTGCAAACACACATTACTTTCTATACACTCTGAATAGAACCACCTCAGTCCTAATAAACCAATGCACTAGGATACATGATTATATTTTCATATACCTGGTCAAATGTGTAATAGCTGTAAAAAAAATACAGTACACCTGAATGTGAAGGTATATAAATGTGAATGGGAGGTTAATGGGATCCCCAGAGCTGAGACAGAGAAACAGCATGCTGGGCATCCACAATACACTGGGGACCCGGGAGTAAAAAAAAAAAATACACAGAAAGTAAAGGAAAAAGGATATTTACTCTGTCAAAATGTTATTTACTTAAACTTAGATGCATGGAACTATTTGAGTGAAAATCTGCCTTTAAATAAAAGTATTGACGTGTAAAAGCCAATATGTAATTGATGAACAGAGCTCGATACCCGCATTGGGTCTATGTGTAAAGTTTGCATGTTTTCCGCATGCTTGATGGGTTTCCTCCGGGTAGTTCGGTTTCCTCTGACAGTCCAAAGGCATGCAGATTAGGCTCATTGGCATTCCCAAAATTGCCAGCAGTATGTGTGTGTGGGTATGTGTCTGCCCTGCAGTGGATTGGCACCATGCCCAGGGTATACCCCGCCTCGTGCCCAAAGTTTCCTGGAAGAGGCTCCAGGCCCCTGCACTCCTGTACACAGGATAAGCGGTATGGAAGATGAAGATAAATGACTAACTTAACAAAATAACTTACCATACTCAATTAGCTAGCTAATTTAATGAGCGTAAAGTTACCAAGCAAAAATATATATATATATTTATATAATCATATTTATGAGATTTTTCACATTTAACTCTGTTTACACACTATGGGCAATTTGGGAACATCAGTTATCCTAATCTGCATGTCTTTGGACTGTGGGTGGAAACCAGGATACCTGGAGAAACCCCATCAAGCACAGGGAGAGCATTCAAACTTTATGCATACAGACCCAAGGAAGGTGGGAATCAAACCCTGACCATGGAGGTGCAAGACGACAGTGCTAATCAATAAGCCATCGTGCTGCCTACAAATGATTTGCCTGAATTAAAAAAAGAATACACTGTAAAGATTATGTTGATGTTCAAAATGCAAACTCAAGGAATAAAAGTATAGCCTCCTGACCGTAAAACTCATATGTGCTTTTTTAAAATCCCGTTCCAGATTTAGAGCTCCTCTACAGTTGTAATAACCTGCACTCTTTGATGAAGAAATTCCTTTAGAATTTGGATCGTGGCTGTAGAGATTTGTGCTTTTCAGTGCATTCAGCTACAAGAGAAGTAGTTCAGCTCAGGCACTGATGCCAAATGAGAAGGCCTGTGGCTCACTTGGAGCTCTAGTTCATCCCAAAGGTGTTCAGGTCAACAGTCAGGGTTGAGGTCAGAGCTTTGTGCAGGCCACTCGAGTGCTTCCACTCCAACCTTGAAACATCACGTATTAATGGAACTTGATTTGTGCCCAGGGGCATTACCATGCTGGAACAGCTTTTGGCTTCTCACTTCCAGTTGAAGGGAAAATGCTACAGCATATGAAGACACTGTACATGGATTGGATTTCTCCAACTTTGTGGCAACAGTTTGAGGAAGAACCACATGTTAGTTTAATGTAGGCCTGTCGTCTGTAAACTGTGAATTATGTGATCAAGGTAAGCCACCAGTAAAGAAAAAAAAAAAAAGGAATATTTTTTGGGAAAGAATGTACTGTAAAGCTGAAATTCATTGTTAAACAACAGCACGAACATACTGTAGTTGAAGATGAAAAACAGTATGTAAGATTTTTTAAACCTTAGCCATCATTGAAAGAACTGAACAATCCATGATGCAATATAAAAATATTCACAGCGCAGTTTTGTTTGTTTGTTTTTTTCCCCCTTTACTTCGTGTTCGAGGAGGAGACTTCCATTTCTACTCTTACTTCAAAAATCATTGGAAAAACATGCTGCCAAACCTTAACTGATCAACTAGCTGATGCATGTGGGTAAACGCTAGTCAGAGGTGGATAAACGCTAGTCAGAGATGGGTAAAAGCTAGTCAGAGATGGGTAAAAGCTAGTCAGAGATGGGTAAAAGCTAGTCAGAGATGGGTAAAAGCTAGTCACTGTGGGTAAAAGCTAGTCAGAGGTGTGTTCATACTAGTTAGAGGTGGATAAACGCTAGTCAGAAGTTGGTAAAAGCTAGTCAGATGTGCGTTAACACTCATCAGAGGTGTGCTAACACTATTCGGGAGGTAAACGCTATTCAGAGGTGTGTAAACAATACTTAGAGATGGATAAACGCTATTCAGATGTGGGTAAACACTAGTCAGAGGTGAATAGATGCTAGCTGGCAAGTCAGAATGTACAACAATATTTCAGAAATTTATGAGATCTGTAAACAGCATTTATGTGCGTTTAGCCTATACTACAGCCATGGTTTAATGTACCTATGATAAAATAGAATGTTTTGTCTCCTCAAAATTATTCAAATTAAAGTTGAATTATACTTCAGTCAAGTTCAAATCTTCCAAAAGAGTACCTTGCAACCTTTATATCATTTATACAAACAAATAAGAACATCTTGAAGTCTTATCCACTTTGGAGAGTGGATTTAAAAACATCCTTAGTGTGCCTAGAAGAATAATGGTGTTGTCCAGTAAGATGTGATTTTAAAAAATGTTTAATGGTAACAATGGTTAAATGTTTTTATTTTATTTTATATTCTTCAATTGAAAATGTTTCAATTTCATTCTAAATTGTTCATGTAAACACACTATTGTTTTCAGACACTTTTTTCCACGTTTCAATGCTTCTGCTGGTGAGTCAAAAAGAAAAACACCAAAAAATATAGCAGCTTCCTTGCAATTAAGTGCTAATTTTCTCAGTACAGCTTGCTACTGCAAGCACTTGAAGCATGAGATTGATAGCCAGCTCACTTTCACCCCTTATCCAACCGAGTAAAAAGCATTAAACCATTAAACCATCAAACCCTCCCGAAAAGCAATAAAGAGAGCTCTTGAACACACCTTCAAATCATACAGGATTAAATCCTGAACTTCAGGCATGTGTCATAAGTATTTCTGATCAGATCTCATGTACAGTAATTCTCTATATTGCTGAACTAAATACATTGTAGATGACGTGTACAGTATATGGTAGACGAGTCACAACATAAAGTTCCTCACCTGTCACCGGTGCCTCGATGTCTAGCATGGTCTTCTCCTGACGCAAGATGGCGGCGCCCTCGTTGATGATGCGCAGGGCCACGGCTTCTTCGACTCGACCCTCTTTGGTTAGATGGGCTTTGAGAAGGTCCACCCGGGGCTTGCTCTCACAGTCAAACACCTCCTTCATGGTAAGGCGGTGGCTTAGAGGGAAGGGCACGGCTGGAAAAAATGAAAGAGGGACAGGAGGTTATCTATCAAATCGAATTGTGATTGTGGATACAGTGAGCGTCAGGGAACTTAATTGTAATTATATGTCATGTAAATATTGGAAATGGGGAAAACTCAATACCAGTTCTCTGTATTGAGAGATATCTGGGCATTGATTTTTCTGGGCATTGATTTTTATCTGGGCATTGATTTTTCGTCACATGTGGCTGTGCAGTAGTCAGTATGTAACTTCTAGGCAATTAAATGCTTCTAAATTAATTTGATATTTCACACCAATGGGAGGGATCATTTTCAAGTGATTACAACTTCTACCATGTTTATTTGTTAGCAATTTTGCAAAACTGATTCGATTTGACCAGTATCGACCCATGCCTTTCAGCCCTGGGCCTTCAGTTAGCTCCACAATAGTTAGAAACTAAACAATAAAGATGTTGAACGTTGACTATAAAAGGTCTGTTTTGCAATTTACTATATGTGGGATATGGAATACACATTATTCACAAACAAGCATTATATTCATAGGTATCGCTTCTGCAGCATTATGTGGTATTAGTTTTATGACACTTAATACCAACACCAATTAAGCCAATTTCAGTTCCAGATGTTAAAACCTTGAAATGTGAACAAAAAAGTAAGCTGATTGCAGCTATGCTATCAGGAGGTTGGTGATTTAAACCCCATGCCTCTTTTACTCAGTGATATGTGCTACACATACAAGCCAGTCATATTATCCTAGCAAATCAAATCACTATAAAAACGTCATAGGTAGTATTTATTGCTGGTCTAAGTCAGACCAAGGACCGGATGGAACTTGCTGAGCCAAAGTGACCTGTGGAACAAGGATTAAACTCATATAATCCATCAAATGCTATAATATTCCACCTGTGGTCTCGTGCTCTCTCAAAGCGCTTGGTTATGAGATAAAACCAAGACCAGAGGAAATACAATTTTCTAGAAGAGGGAACAGGATGACAGCTTATTTTCTCATGAGAGGCTAAAGAGCTACATACTTAAAAGCTATGGGACTGAGGGGCCAAAAAGAACCAGTCAGGTAAGTCACTAATGAGTCCAACTCATTAAAGACTGAGGGTTTTGGATTAGATTGCAAGCCTTATTAGCTTAAACAAAAAAAAATAAAGCCTGCCTCTCAGTGCATGCTGTGCGAGTGACTGCCATTTAAAACTCAATTGCTTTTTAATACGGCCTAACATAGATGATGGAAATCTTTGGAACATAGAAACATAAACACTGGAAATGAAAAGTGCAATTACAAACCAGGCTGAAACAATAGAAGAAAGAAGCAGAAAAGAAACTTCGCCGGAAGCATACACTATAACTAACACATCATCTATCAATGCCACATAAAATCTAATATATTCAAGCATCCTTCTCAACATAATGATACATTGCAAAGCTAAAGCAGGCCATTTTTTTAAAAATATACTTGTGATCAAAAGGGCGCTTTGTCATGAACGGCTCATTGCCTAAAATAAATCCTTAAAATCCTGGACTACTTTAATTATGCATGCTTCATTAGTGTTATCGTTCATTCATTGACATAAATTAACAAGGTAAAATGGCTTTTCAGCATTAAAACAATAGGAGTGCTTCAGCGAACAGGGTGAATGACACTCCACAACAGTCGCGTAGACTGCCACCACATGAATTATTGATAAAGCAGTAGTAAAACTGTATACCGATCCTCAGCCGAGTAACATTTCCAGTTCCTAATCAGACACAGAGCACAATGTTGAACATGGTGCAAAGAGTGACTCATTATAAAATGTGTGCAGCGATGATGGAGCTTTAACAAAGCATCGAAATGGTGAATTATTTATGCGTGTGTGCTGGTGGCGATGAGCCGCACTGTAATTACAGAGTGTGGTTACAGGATCGATGAACAAGAGACAAAGCATCTTTGAAATGGATGACGCGGACACCATTCGTATAAATGGTATTGGCAAATTTGTATGAATGAAATGATGTTAGACCGCAACTGTGGTCTTTATATCTCTGAAGGGAAGTGTATAGATATCTTAAGCTGCCTAAAGGAGTGAAAAGAGAGCTAAATTTCTACAGAATTTGTTTCCAAACCTTCCAGTAAGTTAGAAACTACGATGGGAATGCTTTAATAGGAAAATCATCATGTGAGCTGACATCAAATGGACTTACTGTTAACACACTGAAAAGGTTTATGATGTTCCATAACAGCCTCCCGGAATCTTTTATTGCTCTTATAAAACAACCACAACAATTACCATGTTTTAACTTCTAAAAAAGAATGTGTCATACTTTTAACCTTGTATAGTTACATTTAATGTTGTGGAACGTCCCCAAGTTCCTATTAACGGTTATTTTATAGCAGCTATAAACAGTTGTTCAGAAACAGAAGAGAAAACTATATTGTGGTGCAAAACTGACTGTTATAATTAAACTGTATAACATCTATGATTCCAGGTTTTTATTGATTAAACAAACAAACAAAAAAAAAGCCCTCTTCGTTCTGTGTGCATGGAGTTTGCATGTTCTCCCCGTGCTTGGTGGGTTTCCTATGGGTATTCCAGTTTTCTCCCACAGTCCAAAGACATGCGTTGTAAGCTGACTGGCATTTCCCAATTGGCCGTAGTGTATGACTGGGTGTGTGAGTGTATGTGCTTGGGATATGTGATTAGCTGGCACTTCATCCAGGGTGTACCCTGTCTTGTGTCCTAAAGTTCCTGGGATAGGCTCCAGTTCCCCTGGATAAGCTATAGCCCCTTTTTAAAATGTAAAAACATGATTCAAATCTGAATATTAAGTATTAAATATTAAGCAAATACAACCTCAAACAACATTTAACTTTTTTCACCGTGCCATTATTTATTTAATAACAATGAAGGCAAAAAGAAAAAACATGTGGCCCATTGTTCCTTAGAACATTTAATTTATTAATTCATTTCATTTTGAAGGTTTGAGCATTCACTGTCCCATTTCAGTTGGTGGGAGTCTGGACTTTGACTAGGCCAAAACCTTAGTTATTTTATTTTTCAGACATTCTGATATGGATTTACTGGTGTGCTCCAGAGCATTGTCCTGTTGCATGACCCAATTTTGACCAAGCTTTAGCGGTTTGACAAATGACTTCACATTTGCGTCTAGAATACTCAATGACTGCAAGGTGCAAAACAAGCCCAAATCAGCACCCCTTCAACCCACCGTGCATGACACTAGGTATGAGTTTTTCTGCTGAAATGCTAAATATGGCTTGTGGCTTGTTCGGATGCACTTTTGCGAACCTCTCTTGTGTTTCCATGTTTTTTTTTTGGAGAGAAGAAAATTTGCAACCCTTCCAAATTAATTGTACTTGTTTAGTGTTCTTCTAATTGTGCTCTCATGGTCTTTAACATTTAACATGCTCAGTGATGTCTGCAGGGTATGAGATGTAGCTCTTGTTATTTTGTATTTTTCTGAGCATTGCACGGTCTGACCTTGGGGTAAATGTGTTGTCTCTTGGCAAGATTGGCAACTGTCTTGAATGCTTTCCACTTGTGAATAATCTTTCTCACTGTAGACGTTGTGTTAAAACCACAACCTGGCTGTGACTTACCCTATTAAATCCTATGGAAGCATTAAGGGGGTGCTTAGTATTGCAGACATGTTTTTTCTCTTTGGCTTCATTTTTGTTAAGTTATGACTTGGTACTGTAAAACAAGTTACATGTTGGTGTTCATCTGGGGTTGATCTGATGATTTTTATGATGTTTTTACACAAAAACGCATAGCATTAAAAGAAGTACTACCTTTTTCATATGCATAAGTATTTGCCCCCTATGAACTTTTCCCATACAATCTGGAATCCAAATGGAATTATATATATTTTTGTAATTTAAAAAAAAAAAAAAATATATATATATATATATATATATATATATATATATATATATCCAGCACATGAAGGTTTAAAATAAATTACAGATATTTCTTGGTTGCATAATTATTTACCCCTTGGGTGAATACTTGGTATAACAACCTATGGCTGCAAATACGACTTCTATATGTTTGTATTAGCTTTGCACATCTGCATCCTGATATTTCCATCCAGTCTTTTGGGTAAAATAGCTTAAGGTCTGATAAAGTCAACAATAAGTTTCAAGTTTTTGCCAGCCCTGCTCCTCTTTGCAGCATTATGAGATATCTTTTGTTGTAATGCTGCAAAATGTGTAAAAGGCGGGGAAAGTGCATGCTGCATCTGCACTCCATCCTCACCTACTGTAAATCCTCATTTTACTGTAATATAACCTACACAACCCAGATAAGTTATATACACTGCAGCAAAATAAGTGTAACGCAGCCACTTGACAGGGCAGATTCCAGGAGAGGAGACTCAGTGGGATCAACACACAAGTAAATAATTAATTATTTGTCTTGAGGGGGGAAAATCACAAGGAATTTCGAGCATCTACTGGTGACATAATGGGCCCAGGTCTAGTGTGTGTGTAGAGACAGAGCAGTAGTATAAGATATATTCATATATGTATTAGATATATGAATATAGTCTATGCATAATATGCATATATATATATATATATATATATATACTCAGCAATAAAAGAAACGTCCCTTTTTCAGGACTGTGTATTTCAATAATAATGTTGTAAAAATCCAAATAACTTTACAGATCTTCATTGTA
>JAQMYJ010000011.1:6924711-6936508 GCA_030014305.1 Clarias laeviceps | reverse complement strand
TTTACACATTAAGTTTACTGAAAGTAAAAACAGTTGAAAGTCAGAGGACGTTTCTTTTTTTGCTGAGTATATATATTCTCGTATTTGTGTTTTAACTATATTATTTTCATATACATGTTTCCTTTGAAGCATTAATTGATACTGTTTTGACAGTAATATGAGCAAAATACACAGCAAATGTGTTACTTTAGCCTTAAAAGGTTGTACATGGTATGCTACCTCTCATTAAGAAATCAGCTAGCTGAACTAGCAAAAATTAGCCTCATTGGAGCAGCAGTCATTGGACAAACTAGCAGCTTCTTATAAATCAGTATATAACCCATAACAGGAGTTTCATACTCAGGAGCGCCTTACTGGCTAGAGGATACGTTGAACACACACACAAAAAAAACTTACTAGCAAGAACTAGCTGTTTATCCTGCTTGGGTGAAAGAGCATTAGTCTCTTCTTTGTCAGTCACCACTCCACAATCCCAACATATGCAGGTACTTATACATAAATGTAATTTTTAGACATATATGAGGAGCGTTCAAGTGAAACTGGGACTTCTGATTGTGCAGAACAATGTTAAGAGAGTTAAAACATTTTTTTTTAATTTCCCTATACAATGCCCTGCTACACTGATGTACTTATCCCAGCGTTTCACTAGTGCATAGATACCATGACAGTCGAAAGATTTCCCAGTGTGCTGGAGCCATGAGCGGTCTGCCCGGTTCATGTCTGAAACGTTGGCCAAGGCAAGGTAAGGCAAGGCAAGTTTATTTGTATAGCACATTTCATACACACTGGTAATTCAAAGTGCTTTACATAAAAGAGAAGAAAATAATGCAGTAAAACCTTTAAAATTATTTAAATTTTATTTAAAATAAAAATAAAAATGCTTTTAAAACTACTTAAAATGTGATTTAGAAGCCTAAAAAAATAAAGTAAGCCTAAAATACAGTGCAGTGAGTTCAGTGCTCATTCAATAAATGCACAGCTAAACAGATGAGTTTTAAGTCTCGATTTAAATGTGACTAATGTTTTAGCACATCTGATCTCTTCTGGAAGCTGGTTACAACTGCGGGCAGCATAATGGCTAAAGGTGGACTCCCCTTGTTTTGTGTGAACCCTTGGTATTTCTAACTGACTCGATCCTAATGATCTGAGTGGTCTGTTAGGTTTATATTCAGTGAGCATATCTGCAATGTATTTAGGTCCTAGGCTATTGAGTGATTTATAAACAAGTAAAAGTACTTTAAAATCTATCCTAAATGTTACAGGAAGCCAGTGCAAGGACCTGAGGACTGGTGTGATATGCTCAAATTTTCTGGTTCTAGTCAGAATCCTGGCAGCAGCGTTCTGGATGAGCTGCAGCCGTCTAATGGTCTTCTTGGGAAGACCGGTGAGGAGACCATTACAATAATCCATCCTGTACAATGCAAGCAGGAACTCTTTTAATGGCCCGCTTGGAACGAGGTCAGGACTGTACTGGGGATGTGGCAATAACTCCCAGACGATTTCCTGTAATGTTCAACTGGTGTTTGTGAATGCTGCGTGTACATTGACCACTGACCGATGGCACTGGCGTCTCATCCACAAGTTGGTAACAAGTTATCGATTGATTTTCAAGGATGAGGTCTTCCACTCGCTGAAATGACTGCCAACTCAGCCAGGTATATAAAATTATTTGTGCAATATGTAAGCAATATATGTTGCTTTCCTATAGTTATGTATGGGTAACATATAGTCTTGACATTTAGTGGGGAATCCAAAAATATGACAACATTTCTCTGACATAAATATCCATATATAACATTTACATGGGTATGTGGAAGAGGGTGGTTAGCACTTTTCTCTAAGTGTGTTATGCTGACCACTACTGTAAAAGAAAGCACTGACTGGATTCACTTGTGACTCCAGAAGAAGTACTTGCTATCCTTCACCCTCTACAGCTGGTATACCAATTGGTATATATGGGGTGAGCTAGCAAGTATGGGAAAATTGGTGAAATGAAGAAATGAAATAAGAATAAAATGGTGAAAAGAAATGGATTTCGTTCAATACCAACTGAATTCATACTGCAGGCAGAGAGAGAGAGAGAGAGAGAGAGAGAGAGAGAAAGAGAGACATAGAGATTAAAAGATAGATCTGGGAAGAAGCAGCAGTTTTGCACACTGTCTCATGCTGTTCCAAAGGCACAAGCGCATAATTTGCCTATCCGTCTCTGCCTTTTCCAGCTCTCCATGTCCTGGAGGCCAAAGGCATGAGCTCACAAACACACAGACAGACACACACATACACACAGTGTATATATGTTTATTTGTTAAATAATGAAACCGACAGAGCGGAACAGAAGGAAGCCTGTAGGGTATTTGAAGGTTTATGAACTCTAATAGGTCAAATTAAACAGCATGACAAACACAAGCATCCTTTACTCGTCTGCAACTTATTAGATGCAATGTTTGCTCTAAAATGCTATATACACTATTATATATTTCATACATGAATGCAATATTATTCCTATGTCAAATGAACTGCATTAGCTGGCCACTTTATTAGGAACCTGATTACATTGCGTTCAGCCGGTAATCCAAATTACAGTATCATGTAGTAGCAGCACACTGCATAGAATCAAGTCCAAGTCGAGCGAGAACGTCAGCTCATGTTCACATAATATTCAGGGACTTTCTACCCTTCTTCGAGGTAGGGTACTAACTGTAACACTGACTTTTTTGTATTGATGGACTACTCCTCATCCCAGCAGTGACAAGACAACAGTGAAACACTCAAGCCAATGCAACACGCACATTTCCATGTCAGTGTCAATGCTGTACTGTGAATAATGCAACACCCCCCCAAAAATGTCAGGTCCCATGCTAGTCTGTTTTTCATTAATGGACGGGTTGTGTAAAGCTTTATGACACATTGTCATACAGTCGGTAAAGTAGGTGCACTCAGTAAAGTGGATACTGAGTGGTTATGAATGGTTTGACTGCAAAATGTGATAAACACCATTTTTAGACTTTCATTCATTCTGGCAAATTATTTTCTTCAGGCAAACCAGGTTATGTGTAACAGAATTTTAAATTAAAGAAAACATTACATATCCTTCTACAAGAAACTCTGGACTTACAGGTTTTTGGCAAAACTCAACAACGATGATAGTAATACACAAGAAAAAAATGCAATGCCTCCACAAAAAGGCAACCACATCGCTTTTTCTGTCACATGATAGTACCAGAATTACAGCTGCTACTGTAAGTAACCTAAATGTGTTCAAATAAAGCCAGGAAAGAAAGTGCTGTACTGTACATTGTGTTACTGCCATTGCATTTACCCCAGCAGTCATGGACTTCCATAATAAGGTGCTGTCATCATCTACAGAACGTTGATGAAATTTTACTTTTAGTAGTGGGTGTATACAGGATAAAGTGGTATAGATGATGAGTTTGTGAGTTTAATATTCCTCACTATCCTAAACAGTTTTTATAATTCTAATGGTTTTATCTGATACCACTTTTTTTTTTTACTTATTCCTATTTGCTTCCAGTAACTCACTATAAAAACACAATCAAAGTTGCTTTATTGGTATATGAAAATTTCATATTTATATTTACACAAGCAAAAGTGCATGTTGATTTATAAATTATGGCAAAACTTGGGTGGCTTTGTGCAAAATTGTACAAAATTCACACCGATAAAAACGCCATAAGTTGGACATGATATTTTGCTATTTCTTTTTAGCATTCTTTCTGACTCAAAGAAACCATACACGATATATTTCCAAAAATGCAAAATAAGATAAAATTAGTGGAAGTCCAAATCAGACTTCCTTTTTCCCCCCATGTTGGATGTTACCAGAATGGATAAATAAAATAAATTATTATTTATTACCAATAAATAAAATTGGTAAAGTATGTTACAACAAGGGCATAACAGGCAAGCTTTTATATTATATTTTGGTATTTTGAGCTTCATACTGAAAATATGATTATTATAGATGTTTATATATGCATGTATTAGTTCTCATTTTGGACTCACCAATACTGAGATAATAAAGAATGATGAACAAATAAAGATTATAATACAACCGTTATACTTGTTTTTGCTGATTTTATTGACATTCTATAATTGCTCTAGGAATACAATAAAGAAGAGCATTTATGCCAATAAAGCAACTAGGAACTGAAATGTCGGAGCCAAAGAACGAGCCGGCTGCACTGGAGAAAGTGGTCACGCTTGAGAGCGTTCTAGCAGGCCGAGGCGGCCGACAGCAGCTTTGCTCCTTACTTACACCCAAAGCCGAGCTGTTGGAACTGCGGTGTGTTGCTGAGCAACAGCCACCGACTACTGGAGGGTGGCCAGCACTGATACACTATACATTGTGATTGGGGAGTAAATCTCAAACATGCAGGTCTGCTCGCATTAACACAAGCATGCAGCCCACAAACCCTCCAGCACACACTCTCATCCACTGACAGACAGAGAGGAAAGAAAAAAAAACCCTCATTGTTCTGCTCAAACAAACACAAACCAATTAGACAAGGCAGGCTGAAGTGCGAGCTGTTCCTGAGCCTAAAATCCACTACTTTAGCTCTGTAAATCAGAGTCTTCCTCTATAGCTGCTAACATCAATGCGGCTTTGAATCAGCACTCACAACCACAGCCTTGGGCTAAAAACAGAAAGCATTCATCTGGAAGGAAAACATTATATTTTTTATTCATGACACTATGTCTAATATGTTAAACTATAGCTTTGGCTTATTGTCCACCAATATGATCATCTGGGTCTGTTTCTGCTCTATGCTGTGCACTTATTCAACTCTAAACTCTAAGTGTACATACCGTATATCATTGATATACAGCTAGTGGGTCTGCCATTTTGTCTATTATCTTTCCTTCTCGGTAAGCTATTTATCTTTATTAGGGTCATGGTGTCTTCTGAGTCTATCTTGGGAACAATGGGCTTAAAGTAAGAATACACCATGGATTAGAATCCAGACCATTGCAGGCCACAAAGAACACACACTTTCACCTGCAACCAGGGCAGTGGTGGCTCAGTGGGTACTGAGAGACTGATCGGAAGGTCGGTGGTTCAAGCCCCAACTCCATCAGGTTGCCACTGTTGGGCCCTCAAGCAAGGCCCTTAACTCTATCTGCTCCAGGGGTGTTGTATGGTGGTTAATCCTGTGTTCTGACCTCAGCTATGCTGAGAGATATTAAGAATTTCACTGTGTTTACATGCTTAACCAGTTTAGAGTAGCCAGTCCATCTGCATATATGATTTTGGAAAATGAGAGGAAACCAGAAGAACCTGGAAAACCCCACACAGACACACGACGAAAATGGGCAACTCCACAATCTGAGCTCAGGACTGAACCAGGGATCGGAAATCTGTTGAGAGGTGGATGTTACTCTGTGCACCATCATGCTATCTTGCCTGGCAAAGGTTTAATCTAAATCTTAGTAGGTTAAAACTAATAACAAATAATCAATATCAATTTGACAAAGTTGAATATAAACATGAAATGTGTATGGGAAGGTGGTGAAAAACCATAGGTCCAATAAACTGCATAATGTAGGTAAAATTTGAATCTGTTACATGTATTAACATTCTGAATATATATCCAGTGCTGAAGGGTTTTCAAAGGCAGGACCTTGAGTAGTGACGGTTCATGGACAGAACGACCGTTTCAAATAGATTTTCTTATGCCATTATACTCTTCTTACTTAACATACTGCTTGGCTAAATACTGAGATGACAGCTAGTAAACTGGATACTAGCAAGTAGGTGCTACAGTCTTGTAGCTCTGTTAAGCTCTTACCAACAAAAAATAAATAATAAGTAATATTTATGATAGTTTCATTCTTTGGAAACCAGACATACAGTATAATTGACTCATAAGCAGTGACTAAACAAACGTCTAGCGTGAAATCAAATAACCTGTGAATGCTAAGCTTTCACACAATTGCCATGTCTCTTGGTGCAAACCTTTAATTATGCTCCTCCCCAACACTATTGATTTTTCAAAGGTTAGTAATTCAGCGGAAAACATTTTGGCCTTGACAGATGGCAAGAAATGCAACAATAGAGAAAACGATATGTTGAAACATACCAAATGGGTCTAAAACCACAGCACAGTATTTTCATAGTCAGCCATAAAGAGACCCAGAAGCTTTAGATATCTGTATTTGCACAGAGCACAAACAACATCACTACCATAAGACTGCTTGGTCAGTTGGGAGATTACATCATTAATCTCGGTTGGCCTGGGAATGTATAATGTAAGCTTAGAGAAAACCAGCAGACCAGAGCTGGCTGGTATTAATGGGCTACAAGGGCCAAGTCTTCCCACTATTTCATGGACAAATATTTAAAAATACGCTTAATTTTTCAAGTAAATAGATTTTTTTTTTTTTTGCACATTCATGAAAGCAACATCGATCAGCCATAAAATCACAATACAAAGCAATATGCAGTATAGTATTGTGTAGGTTCGCCTTGCGCTGTCTGGGCAGCTCTGGCCTCATGAGCCATGAGTCCACCATCAGTGGGTGTGTTGTGGTGTCTAGCACCAGGACGCTGATAGCGGCTCCTTTGAATTGGCCTCCATGACTTGGACGTATATTTCCGGCATATTCCATAGGTGCTTGATCAGATAAGGATCTGGGAAGTTTGGGCCTCGGGCTCTTTGACTGTTCTGGTGCCTTCATCGTGGCCAACATTGAATTTTCTCAGCAAGTTGAGCCGCTTTGGCTTTTCTGTGGGATCGGACCAGACGGACTGGCCTTTGATCCTCATAGGGTGCTATTGATCCTGTCAGCGGTTTACTACTATATCATTGATAATCAGTGTTAATGTGTTAATTACGCTATTGTGCTAACCTCCTAAACCTCTAAACCGAAACCTTCTCCTCTAAACTTCCTCAACCTACATGAAGGGACAATGGACAGAACTGGCTAATGCAAAGCACTTGCAAATAACAATCTCTAATGTTGTTATCTTTCTTTCAATTACTTTATTCTTGTGTGTGCATGTACAAAATGTTATGCCTGTAATGAGGCTGACCTATAAGGCCCACCCGTAATAGTTCCATGGTAGTAACTTTCCCAATATTACATTGTTTTTAAGAGAAAAAGCTGCTTAAACCTATCTGGCTCTATGTGAAAACCTAATAACTGTGAACAACTGCAGTCAAGCATTTGTGATACTGTAGCTGGCAATGAGTCTTTCCCATCACTTTGGGAATTTTGTCCCACTTTTTTTTTTTTTTTTTAAATTCAGCACACTGAAGGGTTTTCGAACATGACCAGCCTGTTTAAAGTCATGCCACAGCATCTCAATCAGATTTCGGTCCACACTCCAAACCCTTATTATTATTATACTATTTCACAATACTGTACTACTGTTGCAGGATTAAAACCATCATAGAACCCTGGGTGCCACTCCTCTTTTTCCCTGCCATTTATTTGGTTTCCTGGGCAGCATCCAAGCAATCCAGAGTCAAAGATATCAATTCTAGAATATATGTGACCTGGAGGCAAGCAAACAAACCTATCATCTCCATGCAAACTTGACACACCTCAGATAATCTGACATAACTGAGGATTTTCAAACATCAAACTTTTTTTTGCCGATTGTTGCATCTGGGTGCCGGATAGAGCTCTGAGAACAGAGAAAAGTAGACACGTTGTTAGGACATTATAAATAACTGCGCAAACCAGGTTGCATAACCACCTCCTCACTGTCTAACACATTAGCTGTGGCTGGATCATCTGTAGGCCTACACAGACACTACAGCTGGACATAAGAAGAAACATTAGCTCTGGCTGCTGAGGCTTGCGTGATTGCATTAGAAAAAGAATGAGAAAAGCTTTAACACTTCTGGGAGCCAGAATCCACCAGACTCATTTGATGTGTCTGCTCTGACACATGTGGGTTAATTTAAAAGGCAAAGTGACCCAAAAAAGGCGAGAATTAGACAAAACAATGTCCGTCAAAAACTAATGTTAAAAGACAGCATTGACTAGCGATGCTGATCTCTGTTTATTGCAATATTGCCTCTAGCATCTGTTCTTTCAATGTTTATTCTTCTCTGTTATGCCAAAGATATTTTGCGCCAGTATGTAAATGGAGCCCAGTTCCCTCTGTCATCAAAAACACATCGACAGGACAAGCAAGACAGGCAAGTGCCTAGAGCCCGAAATCATTGATGTAGTTCTATAGACATCAAATATAAAAATGCACCAACAAACGAGCATTAAACTGATTCACACATCATTGAGTTTACACTGAGTTTACTTAAATGACGTGTGATAGTTGACTGACCTATATGGAAGTCGGGAGGAAAAAAGAAATAAGAACACAACAAAAAAGAAGAAGCAGAACAGTGGTAAGTGTCAGAGATAATAACAAATCAATGTTTTTTGAAAAACTTTTGTAGAATCAGTAGCTTCTCAAACGGTCTTGGATGTAATGACAGAATAGTGGGTTGTAAACAGACACGAACACCACACTATCCACCAAGAAACACACATTACACCTTACAGACTAGCCATGAAAGAAAATCTGAGTGTTAATGCTATTACTATAGTACAGTATGTGCTCACTGGCCACTTAATCATACAATTGTCCGCCGTCCACAAATTGGCCTTGTTTCCCCCAATAGGCCTAGTTTCGGGAAGCATGTACCCATTGCAGCGATGGATTTATGATCTTGGCTGCCAGATGTGGACCACTTTTGTGTTTGTAGCCCATCCATCTTAAAGGGATAGTTCAGGTTTTTTCAATTCTGACTTCAATCAAAATTGAGGTACTGTGCAAAAGTCTTAAGGACTACATTATCTTTAGTACAAATTTTGTGATAAAACCATTCAATATTTTCAAACAATAACAGCCTACTTGATGTGACTTTATCACTACTGATAATTTTAAAACAAAGAGTTTTCACTCCAGATATTGACTGTGTTTATTTTATTACTCTTAATTGCTCTTTATAGAAGTTTCTTTTATGTAGAAAATGGCATTTTGTTTATGGCATTTTTTTAATTTGGATGTATGAAAGAAGTAAAACAGCTGTTAGATTTTACTGAACATGCTGGAGAATATACTGGAGGACTTCTGGTAACTTATTTTCATGGAAAACCCAGGAGCCTACATTAGATTTTTTGTTTCCATCTGAAAACCAGTCTGTCATGTACAGTAATATGTTCCTTTCTTTACAGGCATACAAATATTCTTCTGTAATGTTATTTATTTATAAATTTTTAAGTTATGTTTGAAAATAGTGAATGGTTTTGTACACAATAATGCAGACATGATAAACAAATTAAAACTTTTGTACTAAAGATAATATAGCACTTAAAACTTTTGCACAGTATATGTATATATGTGGTATAGGATATGGGGTGTATATGCACCTCAATTTTTCATTAAAAATGACTTGTAAAAACCAAAACTATCCCTGTAAGGTGCAATGCGATCTTTATTCTGAAATGTTTTTCTGCACACAATGGATGTATAGATTGGTTAATTAAGTTCCTGTAGCCTTCCTGTCGGATTGAACACCAGTCTGGTCATTTCCCTGACCACTTGCATCAACGAGTTGTTTCTGTCTGCAAAACTGAAGCATTTGAAACATGTCTGCTTGACTTGCCGCTGTTTCTGCCTGGTAAGTTTATTAACTGGCATGATGGCTTAGTGGTTAGCACTGTCCACTGTCGCCTTGCTCCTCTAGGGTCCGGGTTTGATTGCAGCCACTAAGTCTGTGTCCATGCAGTTTGCATGTTCTCTCTGTCTTTGGTGATTTTTTTTACTGTGTATTCCACAGTCCAAAGACATACAGATTAGCCTAATAGGCATTCCCAAATTGCCAATAATGTGTGAATGTTGTGCAGTGGTCCTACCACGGTCATAAAATTTATATAAACACAGTGGTTATTACCACTGGCCTCCACGGTCCCTAGTTAAAGTTTCATCACAGAGGTTCCTAGATGGATGGATGGAAGGTTACTAGACAATTCAAATATGTTGCTTTAATAGTATGCACCATGACACGTCTTAGAATCTTGTAAGACTGTAAGATGCTTTGGTAGAAGATGTCTTAATGCTGATTTGAAATGGTTAACCACATTAGTAATAATGAAATTAGAAATTAGATGTCCATTTACATGTGCAATGGATGCATGCATGCACAAATTGACTGCTTGCAGTCACAATTCATACATAAAAAGGGAATATGCTAGAAACAAGAGAGCTCACATGACTGCAGCAGCAGCATGTTTGTGGCTTTGTGGATCTGATGCTGGGGCAGGATGGTGTCCTGGTGCTTTTTAGGTTGGAGGTGAGATCTACTCCCTGAGAAGTGAAATTTCAAGGTGAACCTTTGTGAGTTACCAACACATTTTGTACTTTTTCAGTTGTAAGCTTGGTGTGATGCTATGTGCCTTCTCATTCCTTGTTTACTCAGCTCCTGTAGCTACATCTCCAGTTTCATCCTTCACGCCTTAAGCTTGTATATTCAAAATCTACAGTTCTCATCTCTCCCCTCCCCATTTCATTCTTTCCTCTATCATACAGCATTTATGCTCTGTTTCTCTCTGACTTTCCCCCAATGCATCTCACAGATCTCGGAGAAGTTTCATTATGTAAGAGAGCAGTGTGCAGTAAAACACTGCTGCGAATCGATGCTTAAATAATTCACCCGCACTGCTAAATAAAGCCGGCGAGCGTATATCCTGCATGCAGATCACCCCGGCTCCCTGCTCGCCCTCTCAGCCTCCCAGACAGCTATTACACCTTCCCATTCACCTCTTCACCATTCACCTCTGTCGTGCCTGCTGGAAGCAGAATCTGAACACATGGACACGTCTCTGTTCTGCTACATGGCTATTGTGTGCGGCTAATTTAGTATGAGATTACTCATAGTGCGTTTTACACACAGCGGCTCACTGCATAATAGATGGTTTGTCAGAGCCTAGCACATTAGATAGGCCATTAGAGCGAGTACTGAGTGAGCAGAACCATTCAGTGCTATTCAATCTCCTACATTTGATTAGGCAAAACACATGCATTTAGATATTGTACAGTCATAAAAGAAAGACGGATGAGACCATTTCAGTCATTAAAGCCTCGAAGCAAGTTATTGCAGAATGATGTTTGCGAACAAAACATGCGTCTAAGCTAATGATCATCGAGGAGAAGATATCCTATAGCTTACCACGTAAGATAATTGTCTCTGAAGATATGGTTATAGATGATTATATACAGTACTACCCTTTTATTATTGGTGGAGCATGCTGAGACTAAATGTCATGAGAGCAAAATACCATAATTATGTTGACAGTGTTCATTTTATTTCTAGCATTAAATAGTCACATAGAGTGACTGACCTGTTAGTCCAAATTAAAGAAAATTAATATGTTTAACATGCTATTTGATTCAAGCAACAAAAAAAAAAAGTTGAATATTTTACTTTTCTCTGGAGAAATTTCAAAATCTGTCCCAAGCATATGTGGCTAAGTGTCGTCTGGAGCACACTAAACTCCTGTCACCAGACTAGGCCGTTTATTACTGGGGCTGATATTACTCCTTTACAGTGGGCTGGGGCTGATATTACTGGGGAAATTTACATTCTGAACCCAAAGGAAGTTAAATCTTGAGAATGCATGATGTATAATGATGTGTGATGTGTGTCTGTTTAATATATATATACAGGCCAAAAGTTTGGACACACCTTCTCAATGTGTTTTCTTTATTTTCATGACCATTTACATTGGTAGATTCTCACTGAAGGCATCAAAACTATGAATGAAC
>JAQMYJ010000011.1:6854926-6905492 GCA_030014305.1 Clarias laeviceps | reverse complement strand
CCGACTTCAAAATGGCCACCATGGTCACCACCCATCTTGAAAAGTTTTCCCCCTCACATATACTAATGTGCCACAAAGAGGAAGTTAATATCACCAACCATTCCCATTTTATTAAGGTGTATCCATATAAATGGCCCACCCTGTATTATAAAGTAGTGTAATGGACACATAAGATATGGAATAGAACACAACAGATGTGAATTGGAGGCCTGCTACCACCCAATAACAGAATGATCCAGAGTTGTTGCAAGTGTTTTATTCCTCTTACACCACAGCAACATGTCAGCTATTTTTATATTCATTTTAAAATGATGCATCATAATTTTTAATATGATTACTTACATACACTGCTGGGGAGTGTCTATGAAATGAGTTTCACTTATGATATTTATTTAGCAGCTATTTCTTCACCAGCCTGTCTTTTCTTTTGCAGTGCGGTTTCTATGCCACTGTATGAAGTCTTTTCGCCACTCTTTGGTGAGTTCTCTTGGTGTACTTCAAACAATGGCGAATGAAACTGAGTAGATTGTGTTGGAGTTCAACAGTTTCTTCTAGAGACACAAGAAGAAGCCAGTAAATTGATGCTTCTGGGTGGAACATTCACAAAGTTTATAAAGGTTTACATGTACAGCTAAGTCAAGCTATGGTTATAGAACAATTAGGCTATTTAATTGGACTGCTGTCCATTATACAGCCTTATTTAGTTAAATGTGTCTGACTGGCCATATGCCCACTGTTAGTATTGGAATACATTATGGCATTTGACAGATAAGTCGGGCCTTTGAGCAAGGACCCTTGGTGGTGGGGTGGAGTTTGAACCTGGAACCTTCTGAACAGTTGTCCAATGCCATAACCACTGAGCTACCCCTGTCCCTATTGTTTCATACACCAAACACTTGAAAAACAAGTTAGCTAGTAGCAATCTGGTAACATGCTGAGCATTAAATGCATGCTGTATGCTTTATCTTTTTGTACAAACAAGATTCATAGTAGCCATCGTGGTTATGGTTCAACCTGAAGGCAGATGACACTGCCATATTGTAAGCCGCTTCTTCCCTCTGTTATGCATTTTGTTCAATTTCTGGAATTGGAACTGTGAAGCATGCGAAGAGCGCCTAGGCTGATTCCTGTGTCCGATTCAGTCATACTTGCAAGGAGTAGCTTGACTCCTGACCAGATTATCCGAGTGTGATGTCAGACTTGGAGAAGAATGATTTAGTACGATTCCAGCTGAACTAAAAAAGTCCAGTTTTAGTCACGCTAACACAATTAGTCAGACTAATACAGTGTCATGTAAACACACTGATAGTTACATCTCTGGGGAGGTTCATGTCAGGCTACGCCATGGGCTACAAAGTATGATGCACAGCTACACAGAACCTATGCAAGACCTACAGCATAGACTTGATGCAGAAACATAATCAGTCTTAACTCTAGCTAGGTTTCTAAAATACCTAAAACAGCTAGTTGTCTATGACGCTTTCTTTTTACTTTGACTGGGTGTTTTGCTTTCTAACTTTTTGTGTGGCACAGACAGTGTTAGCACATTACCTAAAATGCATAACAAAGACGTTTTGTAACTTATCTGGGTTATGATACAAATTGTTCCATGAAAAAATCAGCTGATTATTATTTATCATTTATAAATGTATTCAATTACAGAAGAAAACAGTATAAACTACACCAATCCTAAATATGTTTTCCTCTTATAGCATTCTATCAGACTTTCACACTCCAGTTTGCTTTGTTTGTGCTCTCGCACTCTCTCTCACTTCTAATTGGCGGCTGGCTCCTGCCCATCGCCATGCAGTTTACTTCTTTCATTCTAAAACTAGGCTATGATGACTTTTGATTGCCTGTCAATTCCAACCAGACACAGTTGGCTGTGAATTCCTTTTACAGGATTGTCAGGGTGACTCACAGCAGCTCATTATATTATTCAGTATATCCTATCAGTTTTAGATCAGTTTGCGTCTTTACATGGAATAGACACATAATCAAAGTGACAAAGACTGCATTAAAAACCAACAGCATCTTCCTTATTTGCTACTATGAATGATCCAGTACCTACAACAACACAAGTAAGGAGGTATGTTTAGCTACAAAAGTGAGAATGAAGTGAGGACACACTAGTGAATCTGGGGAGGATTGCAGGCTCAACGCATTAGCATTAGCGATACAGCTCAGTTGTAATTGCCTGCAAAGTGGTAATTTCCCTCTCCAAGTCGCTGACATCACCAGTTCTTGGCTTTGGTCCAGCACTTTTCTGTAGTAAAGTATGCAACAGATATAGAAATAGATAATACAGTGAGGGAGAGAGAGCAAGTGAGACAGAGAGTGAGGACTGGGGTCATGAGACAGGTTGAGTATCCATAATCAGTGTGACCATTTATAGAGTCACTTGATGTGTTCTATTGAAGCAGGCTGCGCTATCCATTCAGGTCGTTCAGGTCTTCGGTAAACAGTGACTAAAAATGGCGTCAACAGCGCAGCAGTCCACGCCAACTGTTTTTCTGCCTCCCTCCCCCTTCCCAAAGAGCGCAGAAAGCGGCCGGCCACTTAGGCATGGAAGTGATTTTGAAAAGCTAAAAGAGGACGCGCAGACGGACGTCTGCTTAATGTAAGACACGGTGAGGCCTGGCCGGGAAATGGAGACGCTCCGGGGATTTTAGCAAGCAATGCGTGTCCAATGTTTCCCTCTCGTGAGAGGCTGCACGCAGCTTCGCTCGGTGAGACAGCTCACAAACACCGAATACGTCAGCGGTGAAACAAATACTGTCAACTTACTGATATAAAGTTTTATGATACATTTCTGCGGTCTTTCGTTTGCTGTGAATTATCCAGTCTCGTCGTTTATAGATTTCCTTAACCTTGGGCATCCAGTTTTTTATTGATTCTTTTTCCTTTCTCTTTTCTTTTGAAGCATCTTGTGCGATAGTTATCTGGAGAATATCTGCTATCATCATACCTCACAGTATTTGTGAAACGTATTTTCCGTACACAGTAATTGGTCAGTATATGTACCGTACGTGAATCACAAACCTGGCATTCGTGTGAATTCAAACTTTGCCTTGTCTGAGTGGCGCTTTAGTGGATTTTGCATCCTGTATTTCTTTGAGCATTCTGCATGGGTGACGTTGTTAAGGAATACTACAATATGGATGCCAATCATTCTATAAGTATTATTAGCAAAGAAATTCAAAGTTATAAGTAATTGTAGAAAGTTCCAGTCTTATTTTGATATTTGTTGCAGCATAGTAGTTTTCTTAGCATATAAAACAAGACTGAAAATGTTGTTATTGATAAATAATTGACCGTAGGGTGACTACTAACCCAAAATTAAATACTGTATATTCCAGTGCCTGGAAGTGTTTCGCTCCTTGTATTGACATAATTGGGCACTGGGTAGCTCAGTGGTCTAAGCTTTAAACTACTGATCAGGTTCAAACTCTAGAGCCGCTAAGTCGCCACTGTTGGGCCCTTGAAATAGGCCCTTAACCCTTATATACTTTATTTATATATATATATATATATATATATATATATATATAAACTACTCTGGATAAGGGTTTCTGTCAAATGTTGTAAATGTAGTGTAATGTAATTGTGAATTATAACTGAATAAATTGTCATAATTTGGCATTTACATTTAATTATGTTCTATACAGGCCTTGTGTTTTTTTTCTTGCTGTTAATATGTTAAAACCAAAATACAGCTTGCTATGCTCCTAAGAAACCTTACAAGACTTATAGCATAAAGGGGGAATCATGGTGGCATAGTTGCTTCCTCCCACAGTCCAAAGACATACAGAGCAGATTAATCGGCATTTCCAAATTTCCTGTAGTATGAGCTTGTGCCAAGGATTGGTACCACGTCCAGGGTGTCCCTTGCCTCAAACCCAGGAGGCATAGTTCCCAGGATAGGTTCCAGACTTCCCCTGACACGTTACAGGATAAGCAGTATAGAGAATGAGTTAGTGAGTGAGTAATAAAATGTGAAAATAAATGTTTCCTCAAGAAAGCTTAATAAGATCAGCAGTTACATGTTGTTCTTTGCTAAATAGCACTGCTTTTATCTTATTATGATTTTATTTAATCTAGTGTCCACAATGTAAGTCCCTGTTACTATACAAACAATAATGTATCACAGTGAGTGCATTAGCATAAAACTGTCACATTATTTTCCTCAAGCACACAATGTTGTCTATAACCAAACATTTTTTATTATTGTGATATTTTTTTAGAAGATTTGAACGTACATGTTTCAGGCTAAACGTGACAGTAATTAATCATAAAAAAGCATGACATCCAATCACAGTACTTCTTTCTGTCTCGTGATCAGTAAAGCGAGCATCACAACTAGGTAAAATAGCGGCGCCTTGAAATGAACTAGACACATTTATTGCAATTTGGAGAATGTTGAATGCCATTGCTGTTACCCCAACATTCATGGACTTCTATATAAATAAAAGAAAGGTTTTGTCTGTACATTGGTCAGAACTCGCTCTTTCAATTATATCTTTATGTTTCATACATTGGAGGACCAGAAACCAGTCCAATTTTCTTTAGATGTCTGTATGTCTGATTGTATGTCTGTCAAGGGGAATTTTGTCGCAGCATCATTCAAAACTGGCTGGACAGAATTTAATGAAACTTTAGCAGTTCTTAGGTATTTGCCTGAAGTTAAACCTGCGCCATAAAGGAAATCAAAACATGTTGAGTAGAAGTGAAGTTATGAGCAGATTATGTCACAGCATCTAGAACAATCTAGAGCGTTTTATCCCTCGAGGTGGGCGTGGTAATACAGTATATGTCACTCAATAGAGCCAATCAACGTGAGACCGTGTATAGACGTAGTATGAACCTTTAAAGATGAATGAGTTTGTCTCATATTTTCTGAAACTGTGACACTAATAAAAAGCAGTAAAATTATCACTATGAGATAAAATAGCAAACATATCCGCTGCAGTCTGAAGTGAGGGTGTGTGAAATACCCGAACTGAGACCCAAAATGTTGAGTAAAAGCGATGTTATAAATACTTATGTGGCAAATTTAATAATCTTTAAAATAAGCTAATTTACTGTACAATTTAATAAAACAGGTGAAAGAAAATAGCTAGCTAGCTAAAGCAGATAGCCTAGCTAGTCAAATAAGCAGATGTTTTCAAATCAGAGATTAATATATTTTGAATGTCAGAGGCTCCTTAAAGAACATTTTAAAGTGGCTGTGATAATGTGCAGAAAAAAAGTAAAACAACAACAACGAAAAAATCACCTAAAAAGTTTGGTGTTATTGCAAAATATGTGAATACTCGAATCACATAATGTTAATATAGTTATATAAATACTTTTTTTTTTTATAACATATTGAATTTTTATTGATTCTGAGTTTATCATTCTTACGTTTATCAACATGAGCTGCTGGTTGAGAAGTGTTTTTAACATTTTTTTTTACTAAGTACTTGAATTATTTAAATTGAATAGTTGCCTATTTTTTCTAAGTAGTGTAAATGGTTACAGTTTAAGGTGTATTATTATTATTATTATTGTTATTATTATTACTACGAGGGCATTCAAGTCAAACCAGGGCTTTTGATTGTGCAGAATAACAGAGAACAGTCAGGAGAGTATAAACTACCTTTCTTTCTCCAGGTAAAAACTTTTCTCAGCCATGATCGGACTGTCTGCTTGATGTCTGAAATGCTGGCCTCCCAGGAAGTCCTTTAATGGCCCAAACATAGGGAAATAGCTTGGAGGGAGATCAGGACTGTACGGGGGATGTTCTTGTAATGTGCAAGTGGTATCCATGAATGATTGTGTGTCCAGTTTTCACAGACAGATGAATCTATTCCACAAGTTGGTGGCATGTTGCCTGCCATTTTTCAAGGATCAGGGGTTCCACTTGCTGAATGTTCACAAGAATGACTGCAGTGGGCTCTGAGCCACCTCGGCCAGGATTACTTGACAACTGCCTAAGAATTTATCATAAGAAAAATATACAGAAGGGTATGAAGTTATGAAGCCAGGGCTGATTTCTTTCTAGCCCAGTCTGTGAATTCGGTGACTCACTGATAATCGTGTCAGGTTATTCCTCTGAGTAAAACACCCCCTTGATCTGGACTCCATGTTTGAGCCCGCTCTGCTGACACATCCTTAACACGTCATCAGCGGCTGCTGAGAAAGCGCATGTGAAATACATTCGTGGGTGTAATGAACACAGCATGAGGCCAGTTAGGCATCAGGGACTTGAAACACTTAATTAGAAAAATTTGAAATCATGAATGCAGCTGCCTCTCTGTCTTTGAGCGTGCATGTGTAAGAGTTTGCCTCACGTTACTCTTATTATTCCTTTGATGAGACATCAATATAATCCATTACTTAACCTTAATATTGTATCATAATTACAATATGGAATAATAAGATATTGAGAAGAAAAAGTGTAAGAAGACATGCTGACTTCTATATAATTCAATTATAATAAGAATTAATTCCTATTATTTGTCACATCTACATTACAGCGCAGTGAAAATCTTTTTTTTTTTTTGCTTCGAATATCTCAGCGTGTTACGAAACTGAGGTCAAAACGGAGGGTCAGCCACCCCGGGAGCTGAGAGGGTTAAAGGTTAAGGGCCTTGCTCAAGAGCCCAACAATGGCAGTTTGGAATGTGAACCTGGTCAATCACATTTCTAGTATCCTAATAACTCTATGTGGAAACTTTGATCTTATATATGGTTTGTTTTTATTTCATGTTTTAAAGAAATAGCATATAGGTGGCGAAATTAACTTCCTTTAGATGTTCGTACAGCCGAGTCTCCGGCTATCTTTAAAGACTGCAGATCCTAAAAAACAAACAAACAAACAAACAAACAAACAAACAAACAAAAAACTTGTGTTTGACTGATGGTACTTAGTTAGTAAACTAGTAACCAGTGTAAGGATCTATCCAATTATGGAAACCTCAAATCACTTTTGTAAGTCCCTCTGGATAAGAGCGTCTGCCAAATGCGTAAATCTAAATGGTTTACATGGCATAATGGAATACTTCCACTATTTTTGCAAGAGATTTTTTTTCCCTTGGTGCAAAACCTTCTGTGATCAAAGTCCAAAATACCACCCTTGGTTAACCTTGTTTTTGTTTTTCTTTAGTCTAATTTGTACTTTCCTGTGAAGCATGTTGAGATTTAAAAATCAAAGTTGCTATGCAAAAAGCAACAGCACCTGATACAAGCTTGATGTAGCCTACCATCCTGTATAGTGCAAACTAGCAGCTGAGTGAACTGTAGTTTAAACCTACATGACATTAAACGAAACAACACGAGTAGTTTACCTGTGCCTACAACAGAACAAAAAAAACTAGTACATAAAGATTGTTAGCCTGGAGTAAAGAATAAAAGCTTATTTCTAGTAGAGATCGGGTGTCCTCTATAATCAAACACTGATTGAGCAGTTAATCAAATATTGAGTGTTCTCAAACCTCCAAGGTTTACTTCCTAAGTGGATTTGGGAACAAATTGTGGTATCCAAAAATCCGGTCAAGTTGTGTGTGTGTGTGTGTGTGTGTGTCGGTGCAGTGAAACGAAACGGAAGGCATTCAATGGAAGATTAACGCGGGCTATAAACGCGCAGTGAGCGGTGTGTGTGTGTGTGTGTGTGCAAAAAAAAAAGGAAAAAAAAGGTTGCATGCACCGCTGTCGGTAGAACATCCTCTCTCATCTCTCTCTCTCTCTCTCTCTCTCTCACACACTCTCTCGCGTAATTTTCCAGCTCGGAAAGCCTCGAGCCGCGCGGCCCGATCGATTCGCATCGATTGTCCCTGACGAGCTGCTCCACTTTCTAGCCAATGTCAGCCCGTCTGCGATCGGGAAGGAGAGAAATGAAGGAAAATCTCTGCCGCCCTGGCGGTGTCATTTCCACACACTCGACTTGGCCGCCTGCCAGCGTTGCGGACACTCCAAAGAGCCGGAGTGGACTCGAGCTGAGCGCGGAGAGGACAGGAGAGGAGAGACAGAGCACGGACACCGACACATCACCAACCAACCAAATAACCAAATAACCCCCCAAACCCGGGAGTGCGCACAAATTAATGCAAAAATATTACGCAAACACCTCTTTACCTGCGTGTTAAAATAACCTATTGCACATATGGATATATATGCATATATAATTTCTAAAAAAAAAAAAAAAAAAGTCCCCTACATACGAACGAGTTCCGTAAGTCCAATTTGTCCGCAAGTCCAACATACATTGCCTAAATACTAGATTACTAACACAATTGTCTATATATGGATGATTGAACGATTCATGCTAAACGAACAAGATATCTTTTCACCTCGCTCCATTCTCTTTTCACATTTGTCTCCATGCTTACGGCTTGGAGCTTCTTAGCGGAACGCCAGATGTGTGATCTAACTTCCGCAATTGAATGTGCGAACGTTTGAAAGTTTGTAACTCAAATGTTCGTATGTAGGGGACTTACTGTCATAAAAAGTGTCCATCCATCCATGAACCTCTACAGTCCACTTGGGAGAGTGGAGGCCAATGGTGATTACCATTGTATTTATTTCCATTTTTACGACCGTGGTAGGACCGCCGGTCAACATTCACACACTACGGGCAATTTGGGAACACCAGTTAGCCTAATCTGTATGTCTTTGAACTGTGGGAGGAAACATGCAAATTCCAGGCACACAGACCCGGAGGTGAGACTCAAACCCTCAACTTTTATAAAGGTGGTGGAGGTGCAAGGAGACCGTGCTAGTCACTACGCCTCCATCCTACCAGTACAAAGTGTAAAATGGGCAAACTGTCAATGCAATGTCAAAATTATTGCAATATTTTACCATATTGTATATTTTTGGTATATGGTATATTTTATGTATATTTATAAAATATTGCATTGTCATGTAAATGCATAATTATTCCTCATTATTATTTATTTTTTCAAAGCTTTTTTCCTTCAAAACAAAGCATTCCGCAAAACAAGGCGCTCGAATAGCGCCACCGGTAACCACGTGCATCTGAGTTTGACATTGTTTGACTGTAAACATGAATGTGTTCAAAGAAAGTTCAGTCTTAAAGAGGTATGAGGACGTATCAACTTTTGCTCATACAGGAAGGAGCTAAAGCCCATAGGCTGTGTGTACTGCAATGGCAGGCGAAAGCAACGGCTTGCTGATCACGCACAGCTCAAACAGCAGCGCGTAAAGCTTCAAGCGCGGACGTTGGCGAGCAAAAAGCCTGCGAGAAGTGCAACCTTTCAGGATCGAACCCAAATTAAAAGCAGCGTTTAAGAAACCGCGGCGTCTTTGTCACGGTTTGTGCGTTTTTTCTTTCTTTCTTTCTTTCCTCTCCCTCCCCTTTCCGCCCTCGTGCGTGCGTGGGGAAACTCCAGTTCGGTTTTTCCGTGAGGCTCCAAAAATCTATGAAATGTGTTTGCATGCTCGTCTCCGCGAGCGGGGATGTAGAGGTGGGATTGCGAGAGCGGAGAGGTTCGAGAGCCCACGCGTTCAGGCGTCCAGGAAAAGTGCGTTTGGCCGTAATTCGCCGCCCGGTTCGGCGCGCTCTCGCTTTGCTCCAGGGGCTCCGAGCTTTCCGGGAGCGCACCGGGAGCTTTTTTTTTTTTTGGTGGTGTTGCTTGCTTTCGCTTTGACGTGGATCGGATCAGATCGGCGCGGCGGGGATCGGAGACGGACCGCTCGGACGGACACTCGGAGCCCTCCCCACATCTCAGCTCAGCTCGAAACCGCCTGGGTAGGTGCGAATAAAAAAAGAAAAGAAAAGAAAACCTAAAAGAGGAGGGGGGCGCGTTTGCGAATATGCAGATTTATGGAAAGGGCGGGTGGACAGGGAGTAGAGGGGATCATAGTTTGTTGAAGTCTCAAAAGTTGGCGTGTCATCTTTGCTGATGAGCAACTGGTCTGGGGGAAAGGCGGCCGGGCACTGCGCTTTCACACCGCCAAGCCCTAGACAAAAGGTGTGTTTTTTTTTAATGTCACTAGGATTCGCAGCCTGGGTGTTATACCTGATGCGTTTGGCTGTGCGTGAAAGTCATTTTCTCCACGGCTCTTGGCTATTCAAAGTATGAGATCATTACAGAACATGCGTTTGATTTTCCTTTTTAAACGATTACCGCGACGGTCTGAATTTTCTCCCGTGGATTACCTTCCAGAGGACACGGCGCGTTATGTATCACCGTTCTGATGAATGAATATATGTGGCCAGCGGAACTGCGTGGAACGGATGAAGCCTGCGTGTACGGACAGGTGGGCTCTGGGGTGGACTCTCTCTGGGTGATGAGTCGCTTTTATGGCAGAGGAACTTTATGGCAAGCGCACCTGCGCGCTATGATGAAAGCCGTATAACGCAGGAAGCTGTGCGTCTCAGCCTTTCCGACTAATTACGCATTCTGCTTAAAGCGCAGAGGAAACGTGTTGCTGAGCGTGTGTGTCGGAGTTATGACGTGCGGTGTCTGTGGGTATTGTTCGCCGCTCATCTCGCTCATCACTCATTCAACTTTGGTCATTACTGGACAAGTTTTCATTTCATTTCAACTTGAGGCGCACGCTGGATGGGGCAAGTGCGGATGTCGCTGACGCCTGAAAGCGCGTCAATTTCTCCTTAACATCAGCGTGGAGCGGGGAGACTGCGTGTGTGTGTGTGTGTGTGAAATTGAGAGTGTGAGGGAGTGTGGGGGGGGGGGGTGGCTGGGGAGATGTGTGTGTGCGTGCGTGCGTGTGTGAAATTGAGAGCGTGAGGGAGTGAGAGAAGGGGGGGCATTGAGTGTGTGTGTGTGTGCGTGTGTCTGTGTGTGCGTGACCGCCCGTCTTTAGGGGAGTGATGCGTTAGATTCCGCATTACCTGGACTAATAAGCATCTGCCTGCGTGACGTCTCGAGGCAACCTCAAGCAGATTTTTCCTCCTGCTTGTGCTGTCAGGCTCCCAGGCGAGAGGGCGTCTCAACTCTCCTCTTCCATTATTGTTTTTGGTCATTTTATTCTGCCAATCTGCTGATTAAAAACAAAAGAAAAAAAACAAAATCTCAATCACAGAATGATAAAAACAGCTTAATATTGGCTAGAAATTGGGAAATTGTTAAACAACCCAAAACAGGAACACACACTTAAATCATCCCGGTATTGATTTCTGGCTCAAGCTGGAGATGTTGGGATTAATGTGGCGCGTGTACATGGATGGCATGAGGTGTGCAGAGGGACCGGGTTCGGATGGGATGGCTCTTCTTTTGCAGAGGAAGACCAATTACAGACACACACACATACACACACCTCTAGGGAGGAAGCGTGAGCCGTGGTTACGAACAGCTTTTTCTGACGGAATCAGTGTAGTGCTGAAAAACTGCTACAGTAAACAAGGAAAATGTTTCCGCAGAAGTGTGCAGGCTGCTTTTTATAGGCATGGGCACATGTTGTAAGCATGTAATATCGCCGTTTATAGACTGGCAACTAGAGTTGTAAGCTGAAGTATTGCATGCGTACAACATTTGTACAACGAATAAGAAAGAACTCATGTTTTATAAGAAATGAATACAGAAGCTATTATGTTCACATAGTATATTCATGTATTTTCTTTTCAGTTCATCGGTAATCAGTTTTTAAGGAAAAAGATAACAAACAAAAATTTAATAATTAATCTGTTTAATTACTTTGATAATTAATAACCGTATGTCTGCATGGCCATTTATCAAAGTTTTTTTTCCATGTCTTTTTGAAATGCCCATTCTTATTTTCACCACTTTTTTTGTTTTTAAATGAAAAAATCTAAAAAAAAATGTTTATGCCATTGCTTGAGGCATCAGCTTAGCTGTATTTATTTGTTAGCTTCGCACGTCTTTCCTATGATCAAATTCTCAGTGGCTATAAATGAACATGAGCCAGTTTCTGTCAGGGTTTGTTTTCTAGAACCTGAATATTTGCACCACAAGTGGCGATTATTATATCATGGTTTACTCACTGTTTTCCCCACTAACAGACTTCCAGTGAAGGCACAATATAAATGATGCAAACCATAGCAAATAAATGTTAAAATACTTCAATAACAGACATAATTTCATGGGAATATTAGTGTTGATGGAGTTAGGAAGGAAGCCCATCTTTCCTGTTAAAAGTTCTTAATAGGGACGTAAAAAGATTGATTCCTAATTGATCATGCTGTGTTTTTTTTTGTCTCATCATCACTCTTGTCTCCAGCACTTTTACAAAGTTACTCCTATGACGGAGACAAAGTTACTTTCCCATGACAGAGACTTTAGTCTGTGTCATAGATTATACTTGAAGGTTTTGTTGGACACAGCTTAATTGGGTTCGGCCTGAAGGGGTTCTGATATAATGACCTGTTACCTGAGTACCTTAGTCTGCTTAGGTTGGTTTGCCAAACTCTTACACAAACAAATGATAATGGTAAATACATGCACAGCTGCTTAGGTTAATACCTACACATATTATATGATAATACATATAATAATAATAATAATAATAATAATAATAATAATATAAGAATGCAACTGGATATCCTTTTGGTTTTATTTAACTCCTTTACATCCATATTCTTTAACCCTTAAAACTCAAGCAGTAGAGATCCATGCCAGCAACACAGCATTGGTCAATGACAAAAGCAAAACAGCTGCTTATATGTAAATGCTGCCGGTGTGATTCAACGGGAGGGATTCAAACATCAAACTGTGCATTTGGGTTTTCTGATATTTACTTTTAAAATGCGTAAATTTTATTGCTACCGTAATGACGCCACAAAAATGTCAAACCCACCAAATGCTCGTATTATTATTATTATTATTATTATTATTATTGGTTATAGAAACAACAGAAAAATAATCATGAAAACATGTGTTCATATGTATCTACGCTATTTATTTTCCTATGTGACACATTTATATTTTTTTGCTCAGTCATGTTTGTATAGTTAGTTAAAATATCATAATAAAAAGTTCATAATATTGCCTAGGATATGCTGAAAAAAAAAAGATACATCACTCTATGTTTCACAATCCTCATCCCTGTATATATAAGATATATATCTCAACACCTATTAATGCAAACAATGGTTAAAATGTTCTGGGTTTTAAGGGCTACATACAAAATAATGGTGAAAGGCATTTATTTCACCCTCAAAAGTTATGTTTCCTGTAATTATGCTTCTCTTAGAAACTTAGTATGGCAAAACTAGTTTCCCAATTACCACCCAGTGGCCTCCAACAAGAAATCAGTGACTTATTATTTTAATTCTTTGTATTTAATTATTTCAAGTCTATTACAATGGATGGTGATTTTTTTGTTCCTTGACTTTATATTAAAAAAAGTGCTGTTTTAGGTGCCAGTACAATAGTTTTTACTCACATTGTGTCTTTTACCTCAGTCATCTACCTACGTTTTTCTCAGTTAAATTCATGGTTTATCAGTGAAAATAAATGTTAGTTAAGGGAGCCATACATTGCTGAAATAACCAAGAAGATCAGTTCCAAAAATATTATAAAAATATTGACCCGTGTGTTTGGAAGAGACAGTAGTTGCCTAGTAAACATGCATTAAAGCAACTTTTTGTTAATAAATAAGGCCATATTAACCATATAATTACCATTGTAGATGATGAGTAATTCAAACTAATAATGCTAGTTAACGCTTGCTTTATTTGTTAATATTTGTCTGAAGACAGAATGATTTAAGCAATTGAATGATAATTCAATCTACTGCTTAATGAGTTACGAAAAAGTGTTGTAGCCACTATACTGTCGTTTTACACACTCACGTAATCTATAATTGACTTTGTAATCCAGAGCCCAGGAACTGGCTTATCTTTTATCTTTATAAGTTAAGCCTTTATTTGTCACATATACATTATTGCACAGTGAAATTCTTTTTTCGCATATCCCAGCATAACTGGGGTCAGAGCGGCGCCCCAGGAGCAGATAATAATAAGAGTCATGCTTAAGGGCCCAACAATGACAACCTGGTGGAGCCGGGGCTCAAACCACAGACCTTCTGATCCTTAGCCCTCTACCCAAGCTTAACAAAATGTAAAAAAAAATGTAAAAAAAAAAAAAAGGAAAACATTAATACACAGCCATCTGGAACCTTAAAAGTTTTACACCGGAAAAAGATGTAAAGGCTGTAAAATCACCCCTAAAGAGCTACAGTATGTCATCTGTCATCATCTCAGCTTTCCTAGTGCTGTAGTGAATCACAATGTTGTCACAACGCTGTTATTCATCGTAGGATTACAGCTGTCTGAAGGAAAAAAAAAAAAACAACAACACTCTGTTTACTCAGCAGCTGAATCCTCAGTATATCCTCACAAGACTGATTTAATTTAGACTGTAAACAGGAAGCTAGGCTAGGACAGTTCCCCAAACTCACCGCTGGAGGTAACATGACACTGAATCAGCCCTTCTTTTATGTTGTTTTGCCTCATCATACGATGATAAAACTGAAGTGCAGTTGGCTTGTGGCGCCTCATAACAAGATATTCTTATCTATTTTTATTTTTTTTTATTCTTATTCGTCTGTCTTTTTGCTGATTATGCCTTACATCAAACCCTTTTTTCATTTCAGTACGAATCATTCTCTTAGATTCTAACAGCACTGTATGCTTCAATGAACTATTTTCCTGTCCGGGTTGATTTTTGAAAGATATTTTTATTCTAAACTTTGTCTCGTATCTTTATTTCTTTAATTCAGCAACGCATTTATCCATCGTAAGTAATCGTTATAATGAATGTTAAACTCTTTAAGTTGGTTCAGGAATCTAGGACTAAATGTTCTTCCTGATCACAAGCACACACTAATATTCCTCTGCGCAAAAGTCTTGTCTTTGTCTTTGACCTTTTACGACCTCTTGCTATGAGTCACATGGTCGTCCACATGACTGCACAGTTAATAACTGCTAAAAGGCATTTATTCAGCTCACGCTGGACTTCTGCGCACAGGTGGGCTGAGGAACTAGAGGCCCTGAAAGGCACTGACACTATCACGCAGACTTTGCTCTTACTCTGATATTGTGTAGGATGTTGCCTGGTTCATTAATTGAGCACGAAACAGTATTAGTTGTGATAGGAGACTGCGAACGAGAAGGCAAGTTTTTCAAAGTGGACAACATTGCCTGATGCAACCTTCAGCTGTCCGGTGTGGGTGAGCCTGGGCCCAGTGTATCTTCAGATTCCTGAAGTGATGTGGTCTTTTGTTGCTTAGCTTATTCTCCTCTAGATTCAGTCTCCTGTGCTTTGTGAGATGCTTTTTAGTTCATCACGGTGGTAAGGAGTGTTTTTTTTTACCTTCCTGAAACATTGCTGCTGTCTCAAACCAGTTTGTCCATGGTTCTCTTGTCACTTCTCTCATCAATCACACAATTTGGATTTTGTGTAAAATCTAAAGTTTCTCGCATCTAAATATAAGTTTGTAAATTAATTAGTCTGTGTAGGACCAACATTCAATATTCATTCCGAGGCTTGACCTGTGCTTTGAGCTGCTGCCTCATAATTGCATAAACGAGCAGGTGAATGGGTGTTCCTAATAAATTGCCTGACGAGTGAGCAGCGTTCCTAATTTTTTTTAAGACAAAGACACAACACGACTGGCAAACACAGCGTGTGCTCTTCGGAGGCTAGAGATACTGAAAGAAGCTGTTTGGAGAGAAACAATTTCTGTCTCTGTGAGAATCAGATCTAGAAGAAGTGTTAATGGATGGAGAGAAATTGAAAATTACTCGCCGCTCCGCGTGGCTCTTAATAACTGACGGATGTCTGTCAGACCAGGCCAGAACTCTCGGATGCATATTTACAGGTCTATTTAAGATCTTACTGTATGGCCATACATTAGGCTTCAGCTATTGCGTTAATCTTTATAAAGGGTTATATGGTTGTGTTGGATTTTCTACACAACATTAAGAAATAATGGGCAAAAATATAGTACATGAATAGTCGTTCAGAGATCATATAGCATTATAGTTAGTCTCTTTTATGTTGTTGTTGCTGTTGTTTTTGGAGCAACAAGCACCATTAAAAACCAAATGATTGCTGGTGATTCCGATTTTTTTTAAAGAAAAAATAAAAAGAGAACACGTCTTTAATATTAGTTTTGCTGTAGTTACTAAATATTATTTATTAGTTATTTAACCATATGCTTTACACTGATGGCGATTTCCGTTTTCATATTTAAGTGAATCATTTAAGTGAATTCGATTTTCCGCCATGAAAATTTTATTCGTCTTAGTCTGACTGCTGTTTTATTCTAAAAGCCTATCAGAGTATAAGAATAGAATAATGAATGAATATCTTTTTATAATCAGGCATTTTATAGACTAATGTCTATACATTTTAATAATTAAAATGTATTGCTTATTTGAATGGATCTTATCTTGCTGTTTGCCTTTTCATGTCTCCTCGAGGCATTTTATTTATTTTTTTTGTCTTGTCATTTCATTTAATGAAGTGTGGTTAGAGTGAGAGCATTGCATCATAATGTTTGGCACTTGCCTTTGCATTACACCTGTGCTGTTAAAGGATTGAACTATAAATACAGCTGATGGACCAGAATCTAATCACACCCCGTACTTGAATGGAAGGCTGAATATTTGTCCTGTTTGAGGCATGGAATAATTTAAATCTAGACTGTTAACAGCATTCTTTAATGTAGTTCCTAATGAAGATACAAACAAACCAAGATAACAGCTATACTTTTGATGATGGTACGAGTGGTGAATGTTTTTGGGGGGTGGTTGGTCACTGATGGTGTGTGGCCAATCTTTGGCTCCATTCAACATCCATGCGAATGGACGGGATTTTAAATGTGCCATGTTGTTGTTCTTCGCCAGAATGAAACAGAATCCAAAGGCTGCCAGGGATGAGCTAGCAAGGTCTGGGTAAGACGTGATTTTTCTGAAGTTTTGAGCATCCAAATGAAAATGTTGGCGTGCAGAGCGAGTTGAACGGATAAGAAATGTGGTGGTGGGGTTGTGCCATGGACCCGTGAGATCTGTGTGTGATGGGGCCGGCTTGGCAGGCGGGAGGCGAAGCTGCCTGGCTCAGCATGGCCACTGGTCAGGAACAGAACGAGGGAGAGAGAGAGAGAGAGAGAGAGAGAGCGGAGATGGACTGGCTGTGGTCCACTGGCGCCACAGACCCCTGAGCTGGGGAGAATGCGGGGGCTGCGCTCCTGCCTTTGAAGCTTTACCTCCCACTAATTCTGGCCTTCCAATTTCCACACACTGCGTAGACACCCCCAGCCGCTTAGCCCTCCCTCCCCCTCCCTTTGTTTCCCTTATAAGGCCAGGCCTGGCCATTTCCTCAGCGGGGTTGTACGTCTATGCGTGTTTGTGGTCATCGTGCATGGCAGTTACTGATGAAGACGGATAAGTCTTTTTAATGAATTGGTTTGCGATGAAACAGTGTGCAGTATTGGCACGCAGAATCTCTTCGATTTCATTCACCTCACAGATGTTACAAACGTCTACAAACAAACGTATACAAATAGTTTGGTAAAATTGTCATCTGGTTTGTATATGTTTCTATAAGTCTTAGATCAGATGATAAGTAGTTCAGTCAGAAATGTGACTGACCGATTCACAGTGGACTGATCTGCTGACGGAAATGTGGGTAGACGACATACATGACCTCATTAGAGGTGCAGATTCTAACATGATGAAAGAATGCAGCGAGCAAGACGTGACATTACACTCGTGAGAAGTCATGAAAGAGAGTCCTAGTACGTGACTACAGAGAAGAAATCATAGCATATTATCAGGAAAGAGTGCACCGACATTATATTCTAACGTATGTGAATGTGCATTCATGAGAAAACTGCAGCAGTTAATATTTGAAATGATAATAAGTATGATCTTGGACAAACTTTCATTTTACTTGGATTGTTACAGATGGCACTAATTAAGTACCTTTGGAAATTGTTGTCAGATATCGTAATTTACACTGTGACTTGGAATCTGAAGCAGAACTCAAAACTCCTGCTTTGTGCTGTTGCTTATGAATAGACAGTTTAAGCTTGTTTCCAGTACTAGCACTGTTAGTTAGGGAAGGTTAGCAAATGTTTACTTGGTCTTTAAGCTTTGTGGCCTACTTTCCAAAAGAACTGCAAAAGTGTAAGAAATGATACTTGCTTCACACACATGTCCTGAATTGTGTCTTTTATAGCCTGACTTTACTGGTTTTACCAAATATCTTCATTTAGACTAGCATATAATGATAAAGGTCATCTCAGAGGCAGAGAGATAGATCTGACTGAAGAGCTGTTAAGTTCTAAACCTTCCTATTCAATACTGTCTAACAAATTGTTTCTATCTATCAGGCTATCTCAAATAGTTTAGCAACATCTTTGGAAAACTCTAAAATAATTCATATGAGCACTTGAGTCTCTTGATGATTTATGATGTTGAATGGTAGATCAACTAATATTTGTCTTTTTTTCTTCCCTTCTCACTCTGTCCTTCTTTGTGGTAGTTTACCAGTTGCCAGTAGAAAGATGATGTCTGAGGTCTAAAGCTGGTTCTGCGGTGCCAGGGCCTGCCTGCTATTGGCTGGCCAGTTTTTCAAAGAGGAGTCTCCTCCCTTACCTGAGTATCCGGTGGACTGAGAGTACTGCCTGGCTGCTCCTTTTTCAATCCCCTGTCCCCTCCCCAACCCCACCCCCTACCCACCCATACACAGATACACACACTCACACCCTGGGGCTGGACCATGTCTGGCGGACGGCCGGAGGGCAGCCGGACACCCGAGGCCCAGGACAAGGAAAAAGATAAGGACAAGGAACAGGAGCAGCACAGCTGCAGGGAGGACAGCCCTGTTGTTGAGCGCCGCAATCGCAGTGGTATCATTAGCGAGCCCCTCAGCAAAAGTCTGAAAAGGTCTCGCACTCTTTCCCAGTACACCGCTGCCTGTCCACAAAACACCAACGGACTGAGCCAAGCCAAGGCAAAAGTCCGGCCAGGCCAGAACAATCAGCAACAGCAGCAGCAGCAGCATCCATCGTCCACGGCTTCGGCCCTGGTGCCTGCCAAAGCGGACCGGAGCCTGGAACAAGCACTTGAAGGACACAATGGGCTACTACATTTTGCCCAGGCAGCAGCCCTGCTTAAGCGAGCAGGCATGGAGCACATGCTGCTGCCTGGGGGCATGGGTGTAGGGGCGGGAGTGGGTGGAGTGGGCACTGAAGCAGGGTCAGGTGACCTGGAGGGCGCATCAACAGGCGACACTGTGGGGGCCCACACAGACTTCCCGTATGGTATAGGTGGTGGCTTTCCCTTCAACCCAGCTGGGCTTTTCATCATGACGCCGGCCGGTGTGTTCCTTGCCGACAGTGCCCTGCACATGGCCGGTCTGGCTGAGTATCCAGCACACAGTGAGTTGGCCTCCGCCATCAATGCCGGCAAAAAGAAGCGTAAACGCTGTGGTATGTGCGCGCCCTGCCGGCGCAGGATCAACTGTGAGCAATGCAGCAGCTGCCGCAACCGCAAGACGGGTCACCAGATCTGCAAGTTCCGCAAGTGTGAGGAACTAAAGAAGAAACCATCTGCTGCACTGGAGGTAAGACCAAAAACACTACTTGCCCTTGGGGGCAGTAGGGTGTAGTCTTAATTTGTATCTTCTGAGAAGAAATGCATATTTTTTGTCATACAAACAAATTAAGTCTGACCATTTTGTAAAATCCTCAAAAAACTGCAACATGCCAATGTAAGAATGGTAGCGTAACCATGTTGGTAATACTTATATTTCTAGTATGTTATTGATATTTCTTAATGCAACAAGTTCTAATAGACAGCACATTCACCTTTTTAAGATGCAAGGCTTCACATGGTAGAGGTAACTGAGCTGTGTAAAGAGCACATTCCCTTCCCGGAGGTCCAGATTGTTGGGGTTAAAGAGGCAGGTGATGAGGCTTTGGGGTGGCAGGTGGCAGTGGCAGGATTGGGGAAGTGGGTGGAAGGACAGATATGCACCATGGAGACTTCTCTAATCTGTCCACCCACTGTGCTTCACGTCTCTCCACAATCCACACAGCCTGCCTTTCAGAGACTGTCTGCTGCAAAGCTTTTGGGATACTTCTTCAGTTTGCAAATAAGTTCAGCTCCATTTTATGACTGTGGGAATTATATATGTGAAAAGTGTGTATGAAGTAATTGTGACTTCGGGACTGCATTTCTCTTATACATGTGTATGACGATATGCAGTAGGGATAATGTTAGGTTTATAGTAGAAGGAGGGAGATGCACATTTTTAGGTTGTGTTTGACAGGGTCCATCTGGCCAAAGGCCTGTCATCTGGAGCTCCAGGTGCCCAAGTTGCCCTCTTTTTTCCCTCTCTCCATCCCTCTTTCTTGCACATGACCCTCCAAACTTTTTTCTGAGGTCACCTGAAGTCGGGTTGACTATGTTTGACATGTGTCATTCAGTTATTAATTAAATTAAGTCACTCATGTTTTAATCGTAATCGGTATTCCCTTGTAAATTGGATTAGTTAAATTAAGTTTATTAGTTAAATGATTTTCTGCTAAGAATGCATATACATCACTGCAGTCTACCTTGGTGTTAGCAAACAACCAGTCATAAAGAACGCAGAACTACTAATTAGTGGAAAGAATGAAAACATTTGTAATGTAAGATATGATTTCATTCAAACACTGTGTACAATCAAAAACATGACTTTTAATTTTTTTTATGGCCCAACGCTTCAACAAGCCAAATAGATAATTCTATTGTCACCTTGTATAAGAAAAGGCCACTGCTAGCTCGATGCTCCATTCTCCTGTTCCCTGATGGGGTGTGGCTCAGTAATAGCTCATTTCCATAGACGCTGAAATGGTGCATTCGAAGGAGAAGTGAAATCAAAGGAGTTTGAGGTGAACAAAATGCATTATCGGAGAATATTTCAGCTGAAACAATAACAGATACATTTAAGGGGACATTTGAGACCTGTGTTAACTTAGACCTACATTAAGAAAGAGTAAAATATAGGACCTTTGAAGTAGCATTAATGTGGCTGATTTCTTCTTGTTTAACTGTAATTTGTCAACATATGTCTGAGAATTTGGCTTGTTTGTTAAGGTAGTATTATGTTGTCCTCTGGCTCAATTTATGTTCACACCAGACATGTTTTTTTGTGACAGTTTGCTTGAATTTTATGAGTGTTTTACTTCATGCCAGCTTTGTTGAGGTTGTAGGACCTGGCCGTAGTACATGTGCTTATTGCTGTCACTATTTTTTCATTCGCGCACATAAAAGTGACGTGTAAAACGCCACAGAAATCGATATAAATCACATGCTGACACTTCCTACATGCTGGGAAATTGAAACTAATGCTGTTTTTAGCAAGATAGTAGTTTGGTTCTGTAGCTGTGTGTTCTGTGGTAGTCATGTATAAAGAAGAATAATAGGAGCCCATATGAAGTGCTTGTACACTAAACACTGGTAATTTTGCAGAAACAATACCTAACTGCTAATAGAATGTATTTTATAGGTGAGTATGACTGAAAAATAGACATTTAAATGGACATTAGCTAATAGAATGTATGATATCAATAGGATCAATGTCAACCTGTCATTCGCCATTTCAGGTCATGCATAAATGTAGACGCATAAATGTTTCTGGCCTCCAAGGCTGCTTATAAGGTTGAATAAAATTTTAAAGAGATCCTAATAGGCATGTAAGAGTAACGTCACTATTGCTTGAAAGGATGATAGAAGAAAACACCACAGTTATGTCAGGCTGATCAGGTAGCCAGATGTTTTCCGTATAGGATGCTTGTAATGAGTAATGAGTGCCTTACAGCCTGTTCATTTTAGTATCTGTTTCACTAAGGCTGAATTGGATGCACCTGGTCTCTACAACTGTTTGCACATCACAAGGGTAACAGAACATCAACTGAATGCGAGCTAACATTGCGTTCAGGATGATTCGTAAGGTATAAATTTAGAAAATAGCACCATCGTACCTAGCTTCTCTATGTTCTGACCTTTTTCTTCCTTATTTTTTCTAGAAGTTGCTTAATGTAGCTGAATGATTCACTAAGTGAAGCCATAAGCATAATTAGTTGATTTCTAATGACTTACAGTAGTATTGGGTTAAATAAATTATTGGACAGCGCAAGTACTGCCAAATCCCATGGTTTGTTTGCCCGTTAACCTAACAGACTAGGCTGAAAACATGTAGCTAACATGACGTCATACCGTAGTGACCTAGTTTACTAAGGGATATAAAATGCCCATGATCATTATCATCATCAGCTAAAATTTGCAAGTCTTTGGTAAGCGTTTCTGCTACAAGCTGTGTTCTGTTCCTTGCATCACACATAAAAGTCATAAGGTCAGGTTAGCTTCTGTTTATGCTTCATGACATATTAACTGAGAGGCGACTAAGTGTAGTAATCAGGTTAGTTATATGATGGCTTCGCCCTGCTTGGTTTCATCAGTGTTTCCACATACCTTTTGCGCCTTCTGTCAAATATAGTCAGCCACATCACGCCTCAGCTTATGTGTGTGGTGAATTTGCTACAGTTAACATGTGTTGTAGTTTCAGTATTGAGGTGAAGTTTGAAATTTAATTATTCATAGCAGGTACAAACGTTTGTTTTTGTAGATGTTTGAAAGAAGTTATGTTTCTTGAAAAAACTTGAACTATGAACAAAAAATATATATATTTTCTGTGTACTGATTTGTCCTCTCCTGCAGTAATTATGAAAGTATTTAAAGTATTGATGGGACGATCATTGGTTAGATTTGTCAGTCAGTTAATTTCCTATGCATTTCAAGATCATTAGCTCAGTGGAACTGCAGAAGCTTCATATGAGTCTCAGCTGAACTTTGAAATGCATTTTTTTTTGCACAGAATGAGGGTTGTGGAATTTGGCCCCTGTTTCTTACTCAACGTTAAATTGTACTCGCGTTCCGGGTGACAAACTTAAAGGTTGGTGTGTAGAAAACAAGACCTATGGTAATGGGTCAATACCTAAAAAAAAAAATAAAAAATGATAAGGGTAAAAAAATATATATATATATATAAAAGAAGCATTGTACTGTGTGGTTAAACCGATTATTAATCGATTGTCGATCTGTTTGGTCAAACCGACAATCAGTAATGGAACGGTTAACCCCCATCGCTAATTTAGAGCCATGTACTAGAGGCTCTTTAGTAGGATTAAATTGTATAACTAATTAAACTATTATATATGGATGGGAATCCCCAGTCACCACCCAATACGATATTATCACAAAAATAAGATTCCGATTTGTTTAAAATTGCGATTATTATTTCTAAACAAACTTAGTAAATAATCCAATCCTACCACACGAGAAGAAAATGTGTAAATAGTTCAGAGTGCACTACCTGTTGGATTAGGAGAAGTTAGGAAAAGGAGAAAAAGGCAGATTGTAGACTTTTAATGAGCACAATGTTTGATAATGTAATACCATAAAATGTTATCTGTTGCGTAATTGCGCTAATTCTGTGCTCGGCACAGAATCGTTTATATTTGAGGCTGATCACCGGTCATAGCTGATTAAACTTAAAACCAGCCAATTCTGGTCACTGTTCGATCAACAGGTTCTCCTCTATTATACTTGTAAAAATAGCTTTTAAAAAATGTATTTTGGAATCAGTGTGGCGATACGTAAATCACCGCACAAAAAAATTGTGATCTCTACTATTATATTGGAAAAAATATGAGTGAGTAATTTAACATACTTGCTTTATACAGGGTATCTCTTCATACTCATATTCATATTCATATATCAGATCAGTGTTACTTTTGTGTTACTTTTGTTGTGGCATCGTCATATTTCTTCAGGTATCACTGGAAGGTAATATATTCAGATTCTTGTAGTCACATGTAAATGGATCACAATGTATTGAATGTGTAAATGAATGATATTCAAATGAAACCGGTTCAACGGTTTTGATATGCAGATAATGCGTTATCTCCTCTCTGTGAATTAACTGAAGTTGATTTAGTATTGAAAAGGTTGTGAATACACTAAGGTGCAAAGGCAAGTGTTGTATTGTCTCATCCAGAACATGAGCTATGTGATGCGTCATCATTTTGGCACTAATTAATGGTTTTCAACAATTACGAGCTGATACAGATGGGATGCCAGTATATTAACATGCCTTCTGGGATTATTCCCCTTTCAAAATATATTAAAAGGCCTTATGTCATTCAAATGGTGAATTAATATAATTGTTTTAATGGCCTATTACAAATGCATTATAATTTTGATCTATGTAATGTACAGTGTAATAATACAGTATAATTTACTTCAGATTTTTAAAAATAAAATTGCCACCATTGATTTCGATAAGACCATACTGTTAAGGTTTATCATGCTTCACTTTCTACTGATTTTGCAGCCATTGCTTAAATGACTATTTCAAAGAAAATCTAATTTATGTTATGTCCACATACAGTATATTTTCATTAGATGAATATGTTGACTATAAGTAGATAAGGTTTCAATTTTGGAGTTCTTAGTTTATACAGGTAGAACATTTTGAGTGTCTTCTTGGTCGTTTAGTAAAGGAACTCCTTAATATGGTTGTTTTATGTCTTTTTATACAACAGTTAGTTCCGGCCGAGTAATCTAATTGGACGAGAGGCATTCCAAGAGTGGTGATATAGAGCATAACAGCACTGGGATGTTTAATAAATGTTTAATATGTGGCACAGGTGCTCTAACAATTGTTAATTACTGGTCGCAGCTTGGGGGAAAGTAGGTTGGTACGGCCCACCATACTGAGGCTAAAGCAGCTGCCTGTCACAACCCACATTTAAAACCAGTCACCTTGCTTTCAACCAGAAAAAAAACATCTGATAATGTTGTCATCGTAAATAACACTTTGTCACCTTAGTACCTGCTTCTAAGTCGTTCTGAATCGCCTCTGAACCGCCCATGTTTTTTTGTTCCACAAAGATAACTAGCTTTTACCTCAATGCTGGGTTGAGCTTTTTAGCAGAGAATGAGAAAATTTGCAAAATATTGTTACCTAGCATCTACACTAATGGCATTATGACATTAAAAGTGCTCATAGGATTCACTTAAATTGTATTTTTTTAAATGACAAACTTGTCCAATGAGGTTGTACTTTCATAGTATAAAATTATATTAAAAGCAAACTATCATAAATAATAATGAAAAGTATAGTGAGAAAAAGTTACCTTTTTCTCCCATGATATTCAGGATGATGCAACTCTTGAAAAAGCGACTTTTCAGATAATTCAAATAAAATTTAATTGGGGTAAATGACCACCTCAAACTTTTATTGTTGAATATTATGTGCATTTTTCACAGCCAGTAATGGATGACTAATGGAAAACGATTTTTTTTTCCAAGCATGTGCTTTTTACATGAATGCAAAAATAATATGATTTATTAAGCATCTTAATTATTACATTTGGAGGTACTATGGTTATGGTGAGCTGCACGAGTAAAATGTTGTTTTTCTAAGCGCGGTGGATTTCTTTTTTTTACATGTTATAAGTTATCTAAAGCGTGTGTATAGGTTGTTGTCAAGGACACTTTGGCCATGTTTAAAATGTCTTTTACATTTACTTTACATAGTTATTTGTAATTGTTATATCAGTGGGAGACGATAAGGCTGTCTCAGCACTTTACATTGTAATTCTGCCTGCCACAAAACAAGGTACTTGTAAAAATGCATCACTTTTCGTGATCTTGTGTCAAGAGAGGGTTGCTCTGCAGGATCCTGATAAAATAATGTGTCCCTAGAGATGTTCTGATACACTGATACAAAGCCGTCTGAATAACAAAAGGTTTGGGATAGAAAACGCTTTTTAGCAGATCTTTTTTTTTTTTTATTACTTTTTTTCATTTCGTCCTCAACGCAGGAAAGTAATTTAATTTGATTTATTTGTTTTTCATGACGACCATTATCGTTACCGTTTACGTTAACTGTTAGCTAACAAATTTAGATGTGCTGTATTGAGTTGTCAATGTTTGAAGAAATCACAGAGAATAGGATGGTGCCTCCATGTATCACAGACAGATTTGCCACATTAATATCGCTTTCATTTCCTAAGCTGGTCTAATAGCTGTAAAATTGGGTACAGCGTGAAGCTGTAGTGCTGCTTGAGGGGCCACTTTGTACGTGCATGGAGTCAAACAAGGTCATGGTGTGCAATGGGATCAGAGTGCCATCTTACATTACAGTAATTAAACTCGTGCTACGAGCCTTTTGTAAAACAGGTGACAGAAGCGTTTCATTCGCTTTACTCAACATCTCTATGAAGTGCATCGCAGGTGCGCGAGGTTTGCACAGGTCTCCTCGTTGTAATTCCTGTTTTTCCCACAGCTTATCAGAAGTGTTACCTGTTAGAGTAATTCCATTATTAAACTGTACAGACTGAGCATGTGTTTTGACAAGACGCATAATTGTTTGGCTTGCAAACGGCAGTTTCGCTAAACAAACACTAATTCCAGCACAAACCCAGAGTGATACAGTTGGCATACTCACAGACTCTAATTAAGACCGTTCGAAGCTGAAATTTCCGAGTGCATAAACATAATGCATATTGATTAACGTGGTTGTGGAAATATGTTTTTTTTCCATTAATTTAATATGTAGCAGGAGAAATGTTAACATTTTGAGTGTAAGGGTGAATCAGGGCTTTGTCCTTTCATCTCATATGACATTTTTACCATGGTATAGGTACCATGTGGCCTTTGCTGTGGTATTTTTGGACAGTACCATGGTACTTATTTGCTGATATAGTACACGTATCACACTATGGTACATGGTTCTACCAAGTACTGCAGGATAGTGTCAAAAAACATGTTTATGTATTATAATGGGAATATTTTACATAGTACCCTCTGCAGTGCAATTTTATCTAAATGATGGAACCCTACATAGTACTTTGGTCAATACCATGGGATTTATTGGGTACCACTGTGGCTACCAAAGTTCAGCAGGTCCCTAATATGGTACTGCCTGGACTATACAATAATAATATTATGTAATAACATATCTGATATTTAACAGTTTAACATTTACCCAATAAGTTCCAGCGGAACTAATATAAGAACCAAACTACTGGTTAATATACACCTTAAGTAGAACTACTGTACCCAATGCCACAATGCCACGATACCTACCAGGGTATTCACCAAAGTACAGTGGTTCATACCATAGTATTTCCCATGCTACCCATTGAAGTACCATGTGTGTAGTACCACACATTGGTTTGGTAAGGTTTTACCAAATTAAATGGACCTAAATGTCATATTTTACCAGCTCAAGACTAAAAACTAATTTCTGTCCAGCCTGTCTTAACCATAATGTCTACTTTATACCAATGTCTACTGACTTGCTGCAGTTGGGTCGACTCAGGATCGAAACACTTCCTCATTGTAATCAAGACGTGCTAGAGTTTGCCGGAAACCATCTTGCTCACCTGTCCGAACGAAATGCGGCAAGGGCTTGGAAACGCACTAGTTTTCATTCGAACAGAATAAATGGTGCATATGTTGAAGCACCCTATATGGTCCAAGGTGCCGGGTTGTAAGTCACACTTGACTATAACTCCTCACCTGCATGGATCCATATGGATTCTTGTTTTTGTGAAACCATGTAGAAGCGTGGGCTTTTGACATTTGTGGCCTGTGTATAGGACCCTGTGTAGGTGTGTGTGTTGTGGGTGTGTGGAGCGGAATTGACGTCGAAAGAGGGAGTATGTGAGTGTTGTTGCAATGTTTGTGGGGTTGGTGGATCTGCAGGTTTCATCGTAGGTTACTGTTGCCTAAGTGAGGGCCATATAAAAACACAGGGAGAGAGAGAGAGAGACAAACAGAGAAAGCATGTGCGAGAGAGATAGTGAAAGAGAGAGGAGGGGTAGCGTGTAGTGCACCACCTCACACCTCTCTGATGTGTCTGAATTTATTTTAGGATCACTCCATTTAAACAGCAATAGGAGACGTGCAGGAGAATAAGGACTGGCCAGGATTGCTTGACACACTTATCCCGGTCTTTACCATCTTTACTTGTAAACTTACCCCAGCACTTTTTCTGTGACCTGCCTTAGATTTACCCCGTAATATATTCTGTTGCCTAACCTAATATTTATCCCATGTGTCACACTGCTTATTCAAAACTTATTCCAGTACTTGCCATGCTTGTACCATTACTCATTATTGAACCATTATTAGCATAGCTTAGCACTTATCTTAAGGTTGATCCCAATGCCTACCCCAACCCTGGTCCCAAAGTTTTTATACCAGTTTTTGTATCCCAGTGTTTATCCCAACACTTTTTTTTCTTGAGCTTTTATCCTATTGGTCCTCGCATTGGAACATTTGCTCAGGTTTTTTTCTTTGTGTCTCAACACTCACATTTTTACTCGGTAGGTCTTGCCCAAGGACCCAACAGTAGAAACCTGACGGTGGCGGGGCTCAAACCCTCAAACAAGAAATTCTCAACAAATATCTTTTATGATGTTGAATATATAAATATTTTTACTCTAACATTTATCCCAACCCTTAGCCCAAATCTTAAAATTGATACCTACCCTGTTACTCCAACACTTAGGCCCATGCATTCCCTATCATCGTCATTGTCTATACCGCTTTATAGGATCCAGGAGACTTATGGCACGAGGCAGGGTACACCCCGGATGGGGTGCCAATCCATCGCAGCATTCCTGTCATTTATCCAGTATGTATATATCTCTCTACTTTAGCACTGAGATATTTCAGTTCTAAACCATAAACTTATCGAACACTGGAACTGACATTTATCACATAAGTTCTCAACATTATTCCTGGATGACCTTTTCCCTGCATATTGTAGCGTTTTCCCTACTCTACCACACCCACCTTAATTTAAAAAAGGCTGTTAATTAGTTGATTAGCGAAATCAGGTGTGCTGAGAGCTGAGAAAGCACTACATTTGAAGGGCAGTGGTTGTCCAGGACTGGAGTTGAGAACCACTGATGTATTACAACAGCGACCTGTAACATAATGCTTTCGTGAACATCGAACACACTGCTTACGCTTATTATCTCAACATTTATCCAGGTACTTGACCCAATGGTTGACCAAGTGCATATCATGTAACCCAGTGCTTACCCAAACCACTTATTCCAAATCTTTAACATCATAATTACTCCATTATTTATCCATACTCGTGATTTAATTCTTATTCCATCAATAAGTATTTAAATAAGAATTTGTCCAAATCCTTAATTCAATATTTACACCTCGTAATGCTTATTTCTAGATTCAGACCAATCCTAGTCCTCAGCTGTACTTTTACACAACTCGTCTTCCCTCTGACAGCGCAGCTATGCTCATGAGTATAAGTGTGTGAATGTATTGTGTTCCTAATGGGGTGTTTGCTTACTTTTACTCTACATTAATTTCATGATGGGTGCTTACTTTCTCAGCTACGTCCAAGCGCAGATATTCAGGCACTGGTGCTCTGTTTATGTGTCTGGCTTTGTGTCTTGACACCTGCATTAGAAAGGGTGATTGATGTAAGATTAGACTGTATTAAGACCTCAGGGGAAAAGACAGCAAGCAGTCTCTTGGGTGCATGTATAAAACAACCCAAGGTATGTTTATATCTTGGTCTCGTCTGTGTATGAATGAAAGTTTCATTCATTACTGGGTGCCCAGTCTCAGTGTGTAAAAGCACTGCTGGGTTCATTGTAAAATCAATGAACAGGCATTAAAATGGGGAGATGAAAATTAGGAAACGAATAGGGTCAAACCAACTGCTGCTACGTCAAGAACATGTGACTGGCTTCACTTTAAGCTTAGGTCAAAGATCATGGGTCATGTGCCCTGACTAGTGAGCGAGTCTTATGAGAGGTTAAGCCATTTTTATGCTGACTTTTTAAGTTCAAAGATTGCCATTGACAAAGTGGCAACGGTTGACACAGTGATTGATGCCTGACACTCGGAAATTTCACCCAGAATTTTATGATACCTTAAAAATAAGGTTTGAGATGGCTACGCATTAATTCAACATAATTTAATCCAAATAAATTAAGAATAAAAATATGACACTGGTTTTATAGCTGCAGCTGAGAAAATGACAATGTTCTTCCTTCCTGTCATGCATGTCAAGGCTCATTTGTGTCACGTGCACTGTGAAATTAGTTAGTAGGTCATACTAGTAATAATCCTTTTTGCCATCTTGCTTCATTTCTCACTTACCATTTCAAAAAAAAAAAAAAAAAGACAAAAAAGTGAGGTCTACTAAATTGTTTTGAGGTTACTTGCTAAGATATAATACTGTGATCACTACAAAAGTCCGGAGAGAAAGTTAATTAGCTATGGATTAAAATAGATTTACAAAGACTTTTTTTATTGAAAGATATAAAACACACAATCCAAAACAAAAACATTAGCAAAATATTGTACGTACTTGATCGAATAAGCTAATGATAAAAAAGTGTTTCTTGATTTCCTGTCTTTTCCTATGCATTGTGGAAATGTGCTTTTAGTCTTGTTTTCGTTCTTATTGTTCGTATATTTCTGACTTCCTGAAGTGTCAAATCAGGAAGGTGAAAAACGTACCGATTATTCTGGCCGGTGTAGCCGAATTAAACACGAGTTTAAAGTTTATAGCGCTTGTGTCTGTTTGTGTACTTATTTGTGAATGTGGGTTACTCTGACTGAGAGTGAGATTGTGTGGGCTAGAGTGTGTTTGACTCTGTGTGCATGTGTGTGCGTGTGTGAGTGTATGTGAGTGAGCGCAAGAGGAGACATGTGAGCTCCTCCTGGCTCGGGGCAGTGTTGGTGAATGTGTGAGATTCTCTGCCGCAGTAGTGTTGCCTTTGGGAGGGAGGCGACAGCTCATCTCCACAGCCATGCCTCAGTACACACAAGCCCTGCCCTAGTCTCAGTACCAACTACCGTACCTACAGACAGCCTCAGTATCGCCTACTACACTCAGACACAGCCTCAGTACAGTCTACTACACCTATAACCAGCTTACTGTACCCTACAACATCAGTGTGTAGCTTGTATACACCTATACATAACTGTATTACTCCCTACTGTACCCACACATCTCCAATACTCAACATCCTGTATGCATACAGCCTTAAAACTTAATGCTACCCCTATATACAAACTACAACACCTACATACTTAATATTCAATATCCCCTAGACCTACACACACTCTCAGTATACCCTACTGGACTTTCAACCCGCCTCAGTACTCAATACACTCAGCATTAAGTCTCGAGATCACATCCTTAGTACACAACAACACGACTACAAATAGGCAAAATACTCAATGCTGCACCTATACACACCTTCATTACATCCTGCTTCTTCACATCTATCGTACTACATCTACACACACCCTCAATACAGCCGGCTACACCTACACACAGCTATATTCCACCAGCCATCAGTATGGCACAGGATCTTTACTCGATACTACATTTAAAATACAGCCGATGTCTACATACAGCCTCATTACAGTCTGCTACATTAACAGACAGCTTAAATACAACATAGTGCACATTCACATCTCTTAGTATTTGTTACCTCACCTACACATAGTCAATCCGGGACCTGCGATAAAATTTCTCGTGGATGAAGGAGTAAAACCGATTGACATTTACAGAAGACTTCAAGCACAGCACGGTGATGAGACTCTTAGTCGCAGTAAAACATTTTAATGGTGCAAACTTTTTAAAGAAGAGTGGAACGCCTCATCCTCGAAAATTGACAGATAACTTGTCGCCAACTACGAGACACATCTGTCTGTGGGACCTGTCCCCACAATAATTCACAAACACCACTTGCACGTTACAGGAACTCAGCTGGAAGTTATTGCCACATCCTCCGTATATATCTGTCTGGACCAGGTGTTCATGGCTAAGGTCTACGGTATCCAAGCACTAGTGATATAAGTGCATTAGTGTAGCAGAAATAAAGGTAGTTTTTGCCTTCACTACCGTGTTCGGATATTCTGCACAATCAAAAGTCCCGGTTTGACTCGAACGCCCCCTTATACTTAATACTACACTTACAGACAGCATTAATACTCAATACTGTGTGTATATACAGCCTCAGTACTCCCTACTACATCAGTGAACCATCTCTGGCTACACCTAGAAACAACCACCCACACCACTACACCCAAACACCCACACACCTTCATTAGAGCCAACTAAACCTGCTCAATATTGCACCTCAGTACATCATACTACACCCATATACAGGCTCAATGCGTGACACTACACCTACAGACTACCTCAGTTAGCACTGCTACACCTACAGGTAGTCACAGTAATCAATACTACATCTGTACCGACTCTTTCTTTTTGACTCATTTTTAGTGGGTACATTTAGAATAATAGTGTGAGAATAAAATTTTCATCAAATTTCACATTATTGGCCGTATTTGCACAAGAAATTATATAACAGCTTTTTATAGAGATTGTCATTACTGATAGATTTGAGTTGATGGTTAATAATATCAGGCTTATATTTTGTATGTGAGAAGTAAACCTCAGGAAGCCCCTTATGCTTGATTGGTCACAATCAGTTTTTAACACCAAAATACGCAAAAACAGATGTGTTCTACATAGACTCCACAGGAATGACCAAACTGCAAAGCGCTCGTCTCGATACACACCTCCAGCTTCAAAACGTAATAATGCACCTACACACAGCTTCTATACTCACTATACACCTACACACAGCACCGCTGCATTCATTTAGCTGACCATGTCCTTGTCCCAGTCTGTCTGAGCTTCAGAAGCAGACTCTGGTAAACAAGGCGGGAACGGAGGGAAAGTCAGAGCGAGACAAAGAGACACAGATAACGTGAGGGAGTGTCATGAGTGTGAGTAGTGGGGTGAGAGCTCGACGTGTCTGCGTGGTGACTAAATAATAAATGTGCTGTATCGGGTTTCACATGGAGCCAAGGCCATGGCCTGTGGCTGGGGGGGAGGAGGAGGAAGGACAGGAGGGGGACAGCACATATGAGATGCAGAGGTTTTTAGCAGAAAGGAACAGGAAAGTGGAGCATAGGCAGAAGATACAACCAACTTTCTGCCTGTTTGTCGGTGTACATGACTAAATATGACTTGTCGTATCAAGTCACACGGGTTAGTTTTGTGCTATGGCCAATAGAGTGCAGTAGGTGAACTGTATCACTTCAGGGGTCAGGGGTAGCACAGTGGTTAAGGCATTGGACTACGGTTCATGTTCAAAATCCCACGACCACCAAGTTGCCACTGTTGGGCCCTTGAGCAAGGCCCTCAACTGCTCAGATACGTAATGAGATAATAATGTAAGTCGCTCTGGAGAAGGGCGTCTGCCAAATACCTAAATGTATGAAGTTTTCAATTTCGGCAAAAATCTTTTAAATGCATTTTCTATTTAATCCTTCACCAGAGAAAGTTTAATCAAGTTTTAATTAAGCACTGTTTTAAAGCACTTAATAAACACGATACGATAGAAATGAGGGAAAGAAATCAATTTGGTTAAGTATCGTGATTCTTTCATGTGGCAACTCATGTATTGCCACACTGACTATATATATATATATATATATATATATATATATATATATATTATTTTTTTTTTTATTACAATTTCTATCTAATCTAAGAATTGTACCAAAATGAAAAAAAAATTAAATATTGAATTTGGTAATTTGTAAGATATTGATACTTACAAAATCGCAATACAGATCAAATCACCACACAGGTATCGTAATAATATCATATAGGGTGGTATTGGTATCCAAGCTGGTTACTCCAGTTGTGATAGAAAACCATTCATTTTTTTCACTGCTGGCGAAGTTATTCAAAAGGGTAGCAGGGAACTCCTGGCGCCACAATGATCCAGAGGATTCCCTCTTTAACTGTATATGTCACGTAATCCTTATTTAAATATTCTAAAAGTAATATTTAGACTTTTTATTTTGCGAGGCACTCCATATAAACCATTCGCACTGGTTATATCTCAGCAACCGGACATATTACAGTAATAAACTTGGTATCAAGTCGTAATTGATAATGATAAAGCACTATCTTAAAGTATGATGTCTTAACTGTAATTTCTTGTCTGTCTTCCCTTTTGTCTCTTCTTTCTCTAAGAAGGTGATGCTGCCGACGGGCGCGGCGTTCCGGTGGTTCCAGTAGTGCCGTGTTCTCCGACCTCCACCCAAAGCTCTGCCATCAAGTGCAATGCTGACTCTTGCTTGGACCGACTCCAGCACCTACACTGGCTAGCAAGCATACAAACCATGAGAAAAAAAAAAGAGGAAACAACCACCTGAAACTTCATATAAAGACACACACACACACATACACACAAAACAACAACGCTACAATAACGTAATCAATCAAATAATGGATGCACCTACTTATTCCTTGAACCAAAAATTAAATATAATGAAAAAAAAATTATGGCAACTTTCATTCCCTTTTATATGTTTCCATTTTGGTACCTTTTTGTCCTTTTTCCAGCAGGTTTTTTCTCTCGCTTAAACATTGGAACAGTTCATTGCCAAACAGAAATGACAGACTGAGTGTGGACAATCAACAAAAAATTTCTGTGTTTGGTGTTAATGTCGTTCACGTGTGGAAAGATACAGTACTTGTGTAGAGAATGTAAATTTTACAGCTATATTTTAAAACTAGTGGCTCATGGCAAGCACTATTGTAATTTAGCACCGTTGTTCTTACTTAAACTTCTGTATTTTATTGATTGTTTTCATTTTTTTAAGTTTGATTTTAAATTTATAGATTGGAAAACCTGATCAATGTTTGTCATTTAAGGAGCAAAAAGAAAAAAAAGAATTCAAGATGTAAAAATCCCATTTTTCTGAATGGAATGAAAAAAACAAAAAAACAAAGATATGTCGAGACCCCACGGTAGTTTATAGTCAGGATAGATGATGATCTACTGTATATGTACATGTGGGGTTGCTACTACTGGAAGCTCATTGACCGCCAAACCATTCATCTATCCAAACATTTCAGTCTGCACTGTTTTGCTGTAAGATCGCGGTCATATTATCACTAAGACGTCGCCATTGTGCAGGTGTGGATTTCTATTCCTCCTGAGCACCTGAGGACAGCACTTGTTCTACCCAATTAAACGCACTGAAAAAAAAGATTTTTTTTAAATTTTATTTTATTTTTTCTTGGTTACTTTTTATTTTCCATGACATTGCCAGTAGCTACATCTTTTAAAATGAACAGCGATGTTTGTATTGGAATTAGAAGTATGGGCTGGTTTTGTGAATAAAAACAAATGCATGTATTTGTGTCAAGAATTTACAGCTCTGACGTCTGTCTACTTGCATGTTTTTTTTTACGAAATGACCAGAAACCCTTAAAAAAAAAAAAAAAAAATTACAAAAGTATGGAAATGTTCACAAATCTTATAGGTTGTTCAGTTTTCAATAAGGTAAAAAAAAAAAATTATAATAAAAACACAATTGGACAAGATGTCATTTTCAAATGCAGTCAAGGTCTGTGCTGTTATTTTGGGATGGGGATGTTGTACGAGGAACGTTCAAGTCAAACCGGGACTTAATGAAATTTCTTGGCAATGAAGGCGTAAAACCTATTGACGTTTACAGAAGATTTCAGATACGGTGATGAGACTCCAATTGGAATAGTGCAAAGAAGGCTGTATGTCCATGAATGATGATCCTGGATAAGGTAGCTCAGAGCCAACTGTACTTGTTCCTGTGAACTTTCACAGAGTGGAACACCTGATCCTTGAAAAATCTACAGATAATTTGTCAGCAGCTTGCAGAAGAGACGCATCTATCTGAGGCCATTGCACACACAATCAGTCACCGACACCACTTGCACATTACATTATAACTCGGCTGTGAGCTTTTGCCACCACATCCCCTGTACATTTCTGACTTCGCTCCAAGCCATTTCCACATGTCATTTAAAGGAGTTCGTGGGAGGTCAGCGTTTCAGACATGAAGCATCATCATGGCTCTGACGTACTAAGGAGACTTTCAACCTTGAGGGTATCTAAGCGCTAGTGAAACACACTAAGTGTAATAAGTGCATTAGTGTATCAGGGGATTATAGAGAAATCAAGGGAAGTTTTTACTCCACACAATCAAAAGTCACGGTTTGACTTGAAGCTCCCTTGATTACAACATATAGGAAGAATAAAATAAAATACCTTGCACATTATAAAAGAGACAGATGTTAACTGGAGACGGAAATCCACGCCAGAAACTAAGGAATGTTCCTTCTGTAGCGAACCACCAAGGATCTTCAAGAATAAATCTCTTTCCGTGACACAGTCTGACATTTACAGGTAAAAAACACAATTAGAGACGGATGAATAATTGATACTGAGCCAGTATCTCCAATCCACAGCCGGGGTTTTCTGAGCAGGGCTGTGAAGCCGGATTTGAGGGGAGGGTGCTGGAAGGGTTTGAGAGCTTCAGCAGAACCTAAGGAGAGACAGTAAAGAGGTATTTCTCCAGTTCATCTTCATACTTTTTTCATCTTTAGTGTATCTAAATCTTATAATAAAAATTCAAACTTTACACGTTTTTAAACTATTTGACATTGTTTTAAAGACAAAAAAAAAGTAGAAATAAATTAATAAATGATTGATTCATTTGCGTTTCTAAATTTTATATTGTATGTTCAAAGTAACTGACTACAAATCAGATGATGGATATAAAAGTAGGTAAGTAGTTACAAAACATAAATCTGGTCTTAAGATATAGTTCTGAAGTCTTTTTATCTCTCAACCGCTAAATTACTCTAAGCTATATCAATCAAACTGACTCAGTTTAGCACCTAATCAAGTTCATCAATGCAGATTCTTTTTTTTAAAAACAAGAAACATATCAATTCATCATGGAAGCTGTGACCTTCTCATGCTACGCCATGTATATAATGCTGTAGCAAGTCGTCTGTGTCTGAGGTTAGACACACCACCCGACTGCAGTGTTGAATTTAAGGACCGATTTTCAGTAAAATCGCTCAAAATGCTGAAGAAAAGCCAAGACTCGTATGAAATGAGGATCTCTTTACTTTCCTAGAAGGTGTGAACCCCATGTAATTTGCTAGCATTCACTGGTATATTTATCTAAGTGAAGTCAGTCTGATTTCTTTGCTAACACCAGGTTAGACTAGCATCAATTAGAGTAGTCTACTGTATCATTATACCGGAGCAGGCAGCAAGTCAAAATCTAGATAATGGTAAATATTTACATAATATTTTATGACTGATTAATTCATTAGCAAAACGTGCAGCATTAGTTATGCATAAAACTAGGGACTGAAAGATGTTTTTAGGCAAAATCAAAACTTTAATTATGTTTTTAATATATATTATGAATCCATCCATCTAGGAAGCTCTGTAGTCCAACTAGGGAACGTGGAGACCAAAAGTCATTACCATTGTATTTATTTCCATTTTATGACCATGGCTGGACCTCCGGTCAACATTTACCCACGCATACACACACTACGGGCAATTTGGGAATGCCAATTAGCCTCATTTGCATGCCTTTGGACTGTGGGAGGAAACTCACTCAAGTACCCGGAGGAAACCTACCCAGCACGTGGACAACATGCAAACTCCATGCACACAGAGCCCGAGGCAGGAATCGAACCCAGACCCTGGACAATGCTATATATTATGAATGAATACATGCAAATATGATGTATCCCAGCTTGCAATCCTTGTAGGGTGCCACACGTGGTCTTCATGAATGATGACACATCTAGTGAGATAATAACATTCAAAGAAGAAGGGTAGTCTAGCTATCTTTAGGTATTATGATTGATGTTACATGTTTACCTGAGTGTACATATACCACTGCAGAGATCATGTGTTATTCAATAATATTCACTCTAAAACAAGTGACTGTAAGTCAATTTTTCTGTAAGGAAAGATAAGGAAGAGTAGATTGTGTGCAGGGTGATCATGGGATGGAGGGGGTCATCCACAAGTATAGTGAGAGTTAGAGTGACAGCATAGGCCTATGCTGCTCTGTCCTGGATTGAGTCCTCACACTGTAATGAGCACAGGTCTGTGGTGCAGCCATGGCAGGGGGATCGGTAATGAAGTGAAATCTCTGGTGGGGACCCAGTTTGTTGGGGTTCGAATGTGCGAGAGAATGTGTGAGTTTGAGAGCAAGAAAGAAAAAAGATAAAGCGAGAGAGAGAGAGAGAGAGCGAGAGTAAGGGAGCGTTCCCAGCTCCCCCCTGGTGACAGCGATGGGCCGGTGCCATGGCCACGGTGCTGGGAGGAAGCTGAGGCTCTGCATTATTAATGTGCACCGCGGCGTCCTCGCTCCTCCCAACCACACTGCCTACTGCCCAGTCTGCCGTCACACAGGGAGAGAGAGGGAGAGAGCGAGAGTATGGCGAGATAAAGAAAGAATGCAAGAGGAAGCAGGGATAGAGTTTAGTGGTGCTCATTAGTGCATACTATGCGTGCGTCTTTGTGAGCTCGTGTTTGCGTAAAGGTGAGCAAAATATTGTGTCAATGTACACATGTAGATAGAAAGATAGACGGATGCGATAGTTGTCTTGACAATGTATTCATAGACACGTCAAGTGCAGCCCATAGAATTACGTACATTATTTATATGAATATAAAGTCGTACTGTATAGTAGGAATATAAAGTTTGGTTAGAAGCAGTCCCAAAAGATTGCACGCATATACCTCTTGACACTACCAGTGCCATCATGCATATATTCTGTGCATCATCTTTAATCAGAGCTATTATTACTGAAATCGAAACATTACACTTTTCTTGGCTGAAAGGATTGGAGCTCGATGTGATCTTTAACTGTTGCGACCCATCCAGATGAATAATCCATGTGTTATGCATTCTGAAATGCTTTTCCGCTTACCACGGTTGTGGTGAGTGTGTTGATTTAAGTTCCCATAGCCTTCCTTCCGGCTGAATCTAGTCTCTGCACTCTCTGAGGCGTTTCCACCGGCAGAACTGCTGATGCTTTTTGTTTTCTTGCACCACTCAGTGTAAACTCTGTAGAAGCCTGGATGAGAAAATGCGAAAAATACCTAAAACAGGACATCTGGCATCAACAACCATGCCATGGTCAAAGTTATTGAGATGAAGTTTTGTTTCCTATTCTTATGTGTAATGTGACAAACCTCATGATTGGCTGAAAGGATTATTTAAGAGGTACAGGCATCTTACAGATACTATGAACTATTTGAGTGTAAGCATCGTTAAAAATAAATTACAAATAATCAAAAACAGCAATAATTTGGGTGCTATTATGTGTTGGCTAACATATGAAAGATGCTTTGAAGATATAAATAATATCAATAAAAAAGGAAAGCAGTGGAATACAGTAAGGTATGGTTAGTTAGGAAGGAATCAGTATTTATTAAGAAAGCAGAGCCAGCACTAATGACTTTAGATTGTTTGAGATGAACACAAAAAAAAATCAGATAATAGTTTTGGATTTCAATTGGCATCCTAAACAGATTTCACACATCCTGTTACAAATGTTACGGTTTATTTCTAAGCATGTAGTGCACTTGTTCAAGATCAAATCTTGATTAATAACATCTAGATGGTTAGAAAAATAATAATAATAATAATAAGGACTAGATCAATATTTATGTGCATGATATAATGAATTAATATTTTACTGCTAACTTATTCACTCTCCATTTTCTGCTCATCAGTTCTACTCTACTCTTGCTGTTATGTTAGGTTACACCTGCAAATGCCATAAAGAGGAAGTAGCTGCGGTTGAGAAGAAAGTAAGATAGAGTAGATGTGATGGTGAACAGGAAGGAAACGTGAAGCTGTGCTGGTTGCTGAGGCAGGGTTAGCAGGGTTAGCTGTGAAGAGGAAGGTCAGAGTGGCTGAGCGGACTGTCACGGCGTGAGAATCCTGCAATCTTATCAGCACCTCGCAGACATGGAGCGGCGCTGATCTGCTCGTCCTCTCGGCCAACACTCGCACCCTGCCCCCACCCCCGCGCTCGCCTCCTTTTCCCAACCCTCGCCAGTACCGTAGCCACAGCCAGCACAGCCCAATGCTGCTGCTTAACCAGGCCAAGAGAAAGCATTCACTGTAGCATGGAGCCAATGGCGATTTGACCATGAGTGGAATGAAGAGCTAACAAAACTAAGAAAATTTTCTGAATCTTGGTGGTTTAATTGTTGTGAAAGATTCCCAATGAAAGAGGTTCTACTTAGGAACTGTCTCTGATAGGAAAACCATTAGTTAAACAGACAAGCATAAGAGATTATCAATGAAACAGACAAGTATAAGAGATTATCAATGATTGTTAATACTAATATTGTATTATATTGGGTGGATGGGTGGCTCACACCTCCAGGGCTGGTGGTTTGCATCTAACCTGTGGTCTACAACATTTTGAATGTTATTTGTGGGTTCCCCCAGGTACTCTGGTTTGAGTTAGTGTTTGAAAAATGCTGGGAGTGTTTGATTGGGTGTGTGAGTGTATGTGCCTTTTCCCTGAAATAGGTTGGCAACCCATCCAAGGTATCCCTGCCTTGTGCCCTGAGCTTCCTGGGATCGGCTCCAGACCCCCTGTACCCCTAGACGGGATAACCATTATGGGAATAATGAATGAATGAATGAATGAATGACATTCAAGCCATACAATTTAGTCATTTCAAGCCACCTATATTTTCTTGGCTGCAAAACCACTGCTTAGAAACTCTTGCTATCTGCCAGCTACTACTTTTTAGCTTTACTTTATGTGAAGATGTATCTGGGGGAAAAAGCAACATCTGGCACCCCAACAGAGAAGAAAATATTATCTCATTCTACTTTCATTATCAATAAAATCATAATACTGTAAATACAAGTACTACTTCTACCAATAATAATAATAATAATAATAATAATAATAATCAGTTTTTAATTAATGTGTGTAGTAACAGCTATCTCTTACCATCGGCAGGACATGAACACCATAACCAAATCCGGCTGTCTAATTATATAAGCAAATAGTTTAATGAATCATTTAATTGGTACTATGAGTGAGTCTGCTAAATAAGAATGAAAATGCTCTTTGACCTCAACTCAAATTAGTCAAGGTTAACTAATTTGTTAACCTAACAAAATAATAAAATAAATAATTTTAAGCATATGTCTAAATTTGTGCGGCATGATAGCTTAGTGTTTAGCGCTGTCGCCTTTCACCTCCAGTTTTGATTTCTGTCTCGCGTTCTGTGTGCATGGAGTTTGCATGTTCTCCCTGTGCTTGGTGGGCTTCCTCCAGGTACTCCAGTTTCCTCCTACAGTTCAAAAACATGCAGGTTCGGCTAATTCATGTTATTAAATTGCCTATAATGTGTTAATGAGCACGTGAGTGTGTATGTGTGTGCCCTGCGATGGATTGGCACATATCAAGGGTGTACCCCGCCTCGTGCCCTAAGGCCCCCGGGATATGCTCCAGGCCCCCACGATCCTGTATGCAGTATAAAGCGGTATAAAAGATAGACAATGACAAGATTTCAGTAATGCGCTTACTTAACAACAATCTACACCTAAGCATGTCCTGAAGTGTTTATTTCCCTTATAACACAGTAGCTTGTCATATTACCAATAAACCTGAATGTATTCTGTCCTGAAGAATCTCCTATGGAGGAAACTTTGTAACTTTGGTCCCTGAATGTTATTTCAAAGTTTAATTCAATATGATACATTTGACTGCCATTTTCACTACTGTAAAGTACAATAAGAAGTTTAAAATGTTAAAATAATATAATTATGTAAACAAATTTATGTCGACACCTGCCAGAAATAAATGACGCAGGTCAAATCAAAAGCGTGGTAACAACACCATCACAAATGTGTGATCTGTTTTTTCCATTAACCTTACGTGTACCTCTATTTTCGTCCTCTGTTCCTTATCGTATTTCAAAAGGAGAGGCAACAGTTGATGTGCACTCCTGGTTTCGGTGCTGAAAGCACAGAGCTCCAGTCTGAACTCCAGCAACTCTGGGCTATGACCTTGCTCTTCTCCTCTGGCCACAGGGGCAGGAGCAGAATGGCGTAGGGAAAGGCAAGTCTCAAGTGATGTGGGGAGCAGCAGCAGAAGGCTCAGTGCCTGAGGGTACAGGGCTGAAGCTGAGGCGTGAGGGGGCAAACGCAATGAGCTGCTGCAGGCGGGAAGAGGCTGATGTGTCACTGTCACGGTGGGGCTCTTATCCATGCGACTGCGTGTGTGCTGTTGGATAATGAAAAACACAAATGTCAACCATCCAGTTGATAAAAGATACTGTTTTGCGAGGTACAAATGAAATAATCATTAATTTATTTATGATTCTAACTGAAGTACGGAATTAAAGTTTGAAACTAGGACTAAAATTGCATTCACCAACTTGAGATTCTGTTGTCCAAAATAAAAAAATAAATAAAAAAGTAATAAAATTGTCTGTTTTGGCAATATCCAAGATGAAAATGACTAGTCTGACTGATTAGCAGTGTAGCTCCTAAAAAAGCAAAAGCCTATTTGATCAAATCCAAGTGTGCTACCAACATTTAAAGTCGACTATGTATCAGGTGCAGAAGAAAATAAAAGCAAAAGTAAGATAAGACAACAAAATGTGGTTTATATCTCTCTGAGTGCTCTGAAAACCTATAAAAGCACTCTTGCTAGCTGTGGCCAGGTATCAGTGATAGGGTGGAAACAAATGTTTTATTAGCTTATTAGTGTGATATGCTAGACAGATAAACAATTAGCAATTAACTGAATATGGTAAGATAAGGCTCCTCCATTGTTTGTAGTAAGCTATTTAACTTCACATTATTAGCTATCATGTTAAGCCTTTTTAAATACATAGCTAGCTATATACTGTGCCATTAATTGTAATTTGGATTCTTGAGCTTTATTTGAATACTAGGATACTAGAATTTAAAATATGTAGCAAATATTTTAAATTGGAAATTGGAATACAAATATACATGGAACAGCCATACCATAAAATCCATTAACATTAAAACCACCTAGGTTTTGGGTTCCTTATTTAACACTGGGGCAACCCTGGCTCCTTGGGTCATGGCTCTGTGGGCCTTCATGCATCTGACTTAGTTGGCCGCCTTGGTCTCTTTGCCTGCCTTTATCGGAAAATCATATAAAACATGGTATCCCTCAATAACTCAGATAAACAGAACATATTCTTATGCTTAGAGCTCATTTTAATCCATTAATATCCATAAATAAAATCCCGTCTTTGATTGAGATGCTGCTCCTCCGATGTCCTGTATTAAGAGTAATTTACTCCAACTCTGTGTAAATGCTGAATTACAGTACAACTCTTTTTTTCTGAGTTAAGTCTGAATATCAGTGTGTAATTATGCACATGTAACTCTCTCTGAATACCCTGTATGAATTAGTACTAAGAAAGCATAAGAAATTTTAATCTATTAAAAAGCCTTTACTTCGTTTGGAATATTGGTGCTTTTTTTTTCCCCCCCGCAAATTTGCTCTGTATAAAGAGGAATAAGCAAAAAAAAAAAAAAAACAGTGGCCAATGGTCGTTTGGCAAAAGACCCATGGCATCTTATCATTGAAAGATTCCTACAGGAAAGCTCATTGCTAGGAATTTCATGTTGTAAGGTACTTTCTCTTCACCTGAGACAGGCCCATTTCCCAGGATAGACTACAAGATAGATGGTGCAAAACATAGGTGCTTTTGTGAAGAACCTGCAACGATTCACCTTTCAACATAACATGAGAGTCTACCACAACTGTGAAGCATTGAAGGACAGAAGAAGGATGTCCTTTAGTTGCCTATGTAAAGTGCAAAAACCCCAATCAAAACTTTTTGGAATGACTTGATGAGGGCTATCCATCATTGCTTACTGTGTGGATTGACTGAGCTTAAACAATTCTATAACAGACAATGGGCAATTCCTCTCTTCACATTGGTAAAAATGCATCCAAACACAATTGTATAGAAAAGGTCTTCTGAAAAAAGCTCCAATCTAGTTATCCAATACATAATGAACACATAATGTTCTTCATCCTTTCTTTTTTGTAAATCACACCTTATACTTAAAACACTGACTTCTTATTTCTTGTTTAATTGGATTGTACTCAAACATAAACGCATTGAAAGAGCTTAGATAATTTCCATAGCATACTAGGTATTTTCCATATCTTCATATCCTAACCTTTTACTGTTATGGTGGTGAAACAACATTATGCTGTATGTTTGCTAGTATTTGTGCTCAGCATTTGAGTTGCACATGTTACCCTGTGATTTGCCAGCTGGCTAGTTCAGTAGCTAAAAACACCAACCAGGCGCTAATTTGCTACTAGGGTCACTGACTCATCAAGTCAATTAGAAACATGAGATGTGATGATTTTAAATGACATTACCTTGAAATATTACTGGATTTGATTCAGACACGGGGCTTCAAAGTGAAAAAATAACAGCCCAAAACTCTGCATTTTGGCATGCTAGTGTATGTGTTAGCATGGTTTAGCAAAACATTATGGAACTTAGATACCAAATAGTCAATGTTAGAAAAATATTGTATATACCTTTATTAATAAATAAATAAATAAATAAAGACACAAATTCTTCAAGTATTAAAGGAATATAAGTTGTTCTAAGGGGCTAATCTTTCCATGAATTTATGCTACCATAGGTTTGAATATATTTGACTCTAAGTGATGTTATGTTGTTGATGACTGAGGTGATGTTATATTGTTCCCTGGCTTTTTAAAGTTGCCTAAGAAACATTTTTTAACTTAAATTTCTGTTTCAATTTTTTTTTTCACTTCACATAAGCTGTGTTAATGTCACAAGATCCTGCATCTCCATTTTTCAAGTAAAATGTAAAAGATTCACACTTAAGATATGCACTCTTGATGGGATCATTTCAGTGACAGTTCTTTCTATAAGTTTGCCAAAATGTATGTCTGAATTATTTGCCTATTTATGTTTTTTGACCGTCATTTTAAGTTATCTTAGCTAAAGTCTAACGGACTATTTTTCATTAGTTTAATTTCACTGTGCTGTCCTGATTAGTTAGAAATGCTGCCTTTTCTGTGGCATTTATTTGTATTTTTTTTTGTCCAATACGTGGCCACGTGACTTGAATGAGAATGATCAGATCGCAATTCATGGCACTTTTTGCCTCTGCACACACATAGGTCGCTGATGTCATCAGTCAGTACCGGCAGCACAGGGATTTCATAGAAGTGCTAACAACAGCTGCTAAAACAGCCAAAGTGAGGCATCTGGCCTTCTTTTTTTTTCTGGACTTCCTTGAGGGCAAAATCCCAAAAACTGTTTTTGCTAAAATCACATCCATTGTTAAAATTAATAAGGGATCACACAAATAAGTGGTGTTTAAACTCAGATATCGTGAGCAAAGATGTAGTGATGTGAGCATGTGTGCCGTTTCAGAGGACAAGTTAGAGTCAGGTAAAAGTCATTTTTAATTATAAATGTGAACGTCATGACATGAAAATCCGATCTGACCCCCTCCAAAAAAATACAGAACTGAACAATCTGGCTTGTAATGTGAATCACACTTTATGCCATTAGAAACATTCATGCCCTCTTTCACAATTGTTTTTCTCAGCTTTAATCTACTTGTATATAAATAAAATGCTGAAGTAAATCAAGTCCGTGTCAGAACCAGCAGATCTCCGAGGATTTTTACCTACAACAGTCTCTAGACCCCACTGTCCGGCAGTTATGGGGGCAGAATAGTTTATAGCAGATGTGGTCTTTTGCTTTTGTAGCACATCTGCCTTAATCATTGATGTGTGGTGCATTCTGAAATGCTTTTCTGCCCATGACAGTTGTAAAGAGTGCTTGTTAGGGTGTTTCCATTCAGTTTACAGATTTTACAATTTGACTTCTAGACTTCAGGGTTTTCATGCACAACTTGTGTTTGATGTCTTCACCTTCTTGGTCACCCACCTGTCTACACACTTTGGCACTGCCACTACAGTAGTAAAACTTTTCAAGCTACATTCCTGTAAAATTTCTATTTTGCCCAGTCAGGTTGGCTTACATTTTCATTTGTAAATTACATGTTTGTGTCATTAGTGTAAACAAACTCCTGCCTTCAAATAACATGCATGCCTGCATAAACATCAAATAGCGATGCTGTATTTCAAAGACAAATCCATCACTGTAGTAGCACAAAAATTAAACTAACAGCACAAGCCTTCTTCACAGAGATGGTGCTCTGGAGGTCGGCTGATAGCTCAGCAGTGGTTTGTGATTTTATTGAGAAGTTAAAAAAAGGCCAGATGAAGAGTGTTTATGCGGCTATACTGCTGTGCTGAGAGATGTCCCACACATCACACTTTGAAACCGTCTATCTGGACTGCACAGAAAAACACTGCAGTCACGAGACAGTTTGTGAGTATAACTGATTACAGTACATGCACACTAACAGGCATCGAGTCACTTGTGTCAGTTGTAGTTTGTCACATGTTGCAGTTTAATGGCTGACACTGTTGTCGCTTGTGGGCGTGTACTGCCCAGCGTTCCTATGGGAAATTTATAGACCATCCAAAGTGATCTTGTTAAACACAAATTAAATAATGCACTAATCAGTGTGATAATTGGTTGTTTGATTCACAGGTTATGTGTTAAACACGGCTGCAATAACCTCTGTTACTTCCATCAAAGTGTAACTTTTCATTGTAATATCTCTATGCATGTTTAATGCGAAGGTGTCTGTGATAAAGATAAGATGAAATTATGTTTGTTTTCGACATTTTTCACCTCAAGTAATAAATGGGAACTAAGTGCAGGTAGGAACTAAAGGTGAGAGCAGGGGGATTTAAGTGAAGTCAGATCATGTGCAACATAGCGCAACATAAGAGTGTTCCTAGGAATCATTTGAACTAATCCTGAGTATTTCTCATATGCAATTTTTATGCAATTCATAAAATCTCATTTGTAATGGTCCTTCTTATACTGGCCTTTTTTTCAATAGTTAGTGTGTGCATATACCTGTAGTTAAGTACAATAATGAAGCGTAAAGGTTATGACACAAAACGACATGAATGTTGTAGAGAAAAAAAAACTGAACGGATTTGGACAACTTAAACCATATAATGTGAACACAGTCTCAGTCAAATCCCCAGAACTGCAATCACGTACGCGATTTCCTAACCTTACTGGATGGTAACTATGATTGACAGTATGAGGATTTCTATAAAATTTGCAGATTGATGAATCTGATTGAGCATTAAGAATCTGAAGGTCACCAGATTATAATTTCTTTGTTGCAATTAAGCCTTGCAGAACGACAGGAGAATAAGTCGCTCACAATTTCCGTCAATTCCTCCAACAAGAAAAAAAAAATGTCTTAGGAAAAAAAAAAAAAAGATGCTTCCTCGAAATCCCAGCTAAATAAACGCCACCTCTCACGCTTGCTCACGCTCACAACGCCCTTCAACCCCCAGGAATCTGCCACAACACACACACACACACACACATGCGTGCGCACACGCAGAAACAGATTAAGCACAAATCAATGGCTGCGGCTGAGGCGGGGGAGATTTCACCCTGGCTTCTCGTTAAGGCCTGGCTGAGGCGCGCAGGCTCGGGGGAGTGTTATTACCGGGGTGATGGTTGATAAGACGCTCGTTCCTCCACGCTGCGTCCCGCGGGACAGATGCATCGCGCAGCCATGGTAACCGTAAGGCTAGGTGTTATGCTATAATTGGGCCGGCGCTTTTAACAGCACAGCCACACAGCCAGGTACGCCGGCGTCTTCAAATGAGAAATTATACCACGGTGTGCAAAACGTGTGAGAGAAGGAGAAAGAGACAGATAGTGTGTGTGTGTGAGAGAGAAAAAGAGAGAGAGAGGATGAGAAGACTGCAGACTGTTTTCCTCATTGCGTCCACTTATATACCAAGCGACATGTGAAATGCTGCAGTTTTACCCACAGTGCACTGGGGTCAAAGAAGACTGGGATTAATTTAACTACATGCCCAGAATAGGTGTCGTACTCTCCTCGCAGCATATGCTCATAATGCTAATTACCAGTTTAGTCCGATTTTATATATAACATGTAGAAAACTAGTACGAGATGAACCAGTTCAAAGGATGCGCGCGCACACACACACACACAAACACACACACACACACACTGAGCTATCGTATCTACTGCTTCTTCTCAGCTTGTTTACATAGGCTTTGAAAGCTCCACCAGGGGTTCGGTGAGGCTGTTTTGAGAGATAGATTCAAGGTGCAGGGAAGAAGGGAGACGAGCCGAGAAGACGAGAGGCGAACAGGAGAGGAAGGAGCTTTGACGAACATGGCCGCTCGCTCTGCAGGCACTGTTGATTACGATCAATTTCCCCCATATCGACGCTCTCTCTGGCCCTGAGCAACACTCCCTCCTGCACTTTACATGCTACGTGCTTTGTGTACCATGACACTCCCTCCCTCTTCCTCTCTCTCTCTCTCTCTCTGTGAACTAACCCTAGTCAGGACTCTGGTGGGATTGTTTGCCCATGGCCCCTGGAGTGAAAGGGTCTATGAGTCATCCCACACTACATCTGGTCTGTCTCCTGCATGAGAAAACTAGCCCAGCTAGTCAGGGCTGGCTGTAACCCAGAAATGGTGCATTGGCAGGCAACTAATCCGTGGGTCTGATGCTGATGATAATGTTTTGTCGGTACATCAGGTTGTTCAAGGCGTAGCTGTAAATAGGTGCTATGATAATCACAAAACAACTGGTGAGAAGGTATTGAGTGAAACATGCTAACTTTCCTGTATTGATTGCTTTCTTCTTGATCGAAGGTTCCTTTCATTATTTGTCTCCTGGCCGATCTGTAGTTGGGCTAATTTAGGGTTCTGGTGGTGATTACTAAAAGGAGACATAAGGCCACAAACACATGGACTGCAGACTGCCGTAATGGAGGAAGAGAGTGCTCGCTTGCAACAGAGCACCCCTCATCCCTCTATCTCTCTTGGCAGCCTCCATCCGAATTAATTGCATCTCCGAGAGAGCAGGAGAAAGTGCGAGAGAGAGAGGGAGAAAGTGAGAGAGAGAGAGAGAGGGAGAAGAAGAGAGAGAAAGAGGGTTGCTGGGCCGGTGTAGCTGTGGGGGAATCATTTAAAATTCTACCTCCCGTGTGGTTCCTGGTTTCCAGTTTAATGACCCCCCTCCATCTCTCCACCGCCGCCCTCCCCACTGTCTTCCCTACTCTCCGAGCTCTCGCTTTCCTCGTCCCTTCGTTCTTTCTTTCAGGCGTCTTCAGAGAACGCCTACCCCACCACCACCACCACCACCCTTCCATCGCCAGCACACACACACATACACACACACACACACACGAACCAAACCTCATGCTGCTGCAGATCCGCGCAACGCTCTGCTCTCCAATTACCAGCCGCACATCCACAATCCATGCCGCTGCCCCTGGGAGCTGCTACACCTGTTGTCACCAGCACCAAGTGAAAGCTAATATCACAACCTCGCTGGCACAGCCAAAAAAAAAACCAAAAAAAAAAAAAACCCTGCAAGCAGCACCAGTTTCAAGAAGCAATGCACCTATTAGACTTTTTGTCCTGACACTTGGCTGTCTCGTTGGAACAGGCCTCGTCTGGGCGGACTTTTTCTGCTAAGGTTTGGCCTTCACTGGCATTTACACAGAGACTGGTAACTGCATGACTCATTTGTGATTAGAAGGTCTGGCGTAGCGGGAAGAGAAAGGGGAGAAAAAAACAGACCGGCAGAAAGAGATAACGAAAGAGATAAAAGCTAGAAACGATGAGGTAGTGGCGCTTGGGTTCTAGCCCACCTTAACTGTCACTGGGGTCTGGGACCATCTGGCCTGTGTGTGTGTGCTAGTGTTGTGTGTGTTGTGTGCCCTGCCAGGTCTCTGGGCTCCTGTCACCTGCATCACTGGAGGATGAGCAGGAAGGAAGTGCTCCCAATCACTCAAGAGTGAAAAGAGAGAGAGAGAGAGATAGAAAGAGAGCACTTTTCCTCCAACATGGTGCTGGCATGGGTGCTGACACGGATCAGGGAGCTAGTAAACCTTTTCAAAAAAATTGCCCTACAACCCAGGTTTCTACTCTATTATATAATCAGATGTAAGAGTTCAAGATTGATAAACAGTTAAAAAAAAAAAAAAGAGAGACAAAATCATAGATAACAATGCCCGCTATGACTATATACATGTTCATCATGGGAGTGTGTAGTTGCTAGCAAAGTTTTGCTAGCATCAGCTAAACATTTTCTGTTTAGTTTGCTGTGATACTTTGTACAATAACTATTTCCTCCATCAGACCATTGATTTCTAGAATAAAACAGTGATTTTTTAAAAAAGAAAATGTTAATTAAAACCTTAAAACTGTTGTCTTTTTTTCAGTCAGGATAATGTAAATAACTTGAGTCCTGATAGCAGAACCATACAATAACATATGAAACTGTTAACTTAGCAAACTAGCAAGAATATTTTCAAACACTCTTTTCATATATATATATATATATATATATATATATAAATATATATATATATATATATACACACACACTCCTGAACGCAAACATATATATATATATATACACACACACACTACTGAACGC
>JAQMYJ010000011.1:6825430-6854826 GCA_030014305.1 Clarias laeviceps | reverse complement strand
TAATTGTACCCAGCTACCTTAACTCAGTCAGATATCAAACGTGGGGGAAAAAGTGAAGGAGTTTAGCTGAGCTAAACAGACAATTCTCTAGTTAGCTAGTTAGCAACCATGGCAAATTAGCAACAAGCATGTGTACAAGAAAACTAAACTATAATAGCCTAAAGTAATTAAACTAATTTTAAACCTTGTTTAAAAACTAGGTTAGTTCTGTCTACATGCCTAGGTTTGTCTTCACAGTGAAAGAGTTTACAACAAGGAAGGTACGCTTGTCCCTGCCTTTAACCATACATCTTTACTTTTCTTGGTGGAGGTGTAATCAAGGAGGTCAGATCATACACAAGGTCAGAGAGTGTGTGAATAGGTGCGTGCTGTGTATGTGGTTGATTTTATTCCACTAAGGCTAAGCACAGCGTGTGTTGGCTCCCTCGGTCTCTCCCCTGTGTGGTCAATAGCAGTGCGCAGGCTGCAGATCGATGTGGGGTCAATACCTCTCAGACGCCTGCCTCTTTGTGCCTGCTCTGATTTAGCTAGCGTCCGGCCGGGCCCCCGCTCGCGCCGGCTCTCTGCGTTTTTTTTTTTTCCCTCCTTTCCTCTGCTGTCTTTTACGAGCAGCCCTCTTAAATACGTCGGCCGGCTGAAATTAGAGACGCAGCAGTAAATCTGTGACGCGCAGAGCTGAGCACACTCTCGCTCAGCTCTCCTGCTCTCCCTCTCTCTCACCAAACACAATAAAGCTTGCACGGCACACAGCCATAAACCCCCTCACCTGTGCCGCTAGACACACTCCAAGTGCGCGTGTGTGTGTGAGAGAGAGAAAGAGAGACGGAATCACATTGTGTGGCTTCCGCACAAGATTTTCTGATCCATATAGCGAGAGCTAACTTTGACCTTATTCGATTTTTGTTCTATGGTGGTAAGACATCTTTTTTGCTCAGTATCTGTCTACTGATAAACTAATGTAGGAAACTCCGCTCTTCTCAGGCATGGTGTTGTGGGAAGGTTTTGTCTACATTCTTAAATTTCACAGCCCGTTTGTCGTGGACGCTATGGATCAATGGTCTTAATGTGGGGTTTGTGTTACACAGCTGGAACGCCAGACCATAAGCAAAGCGATCGGAAGACGAATAAGTGGAAGTTTGGAGCAACCTTTATTTTGAACGTAACAGACTTACGCCTATTGGACTGAAATGATTGTGTCCTGAGTGCCAGATCAATGGGTCAGTTTTGCTGTTTGTGAAGGACAGAGATAGTGTTCTGAAAATTGATTGGCTTATTGATTAATTAGAAAGCTTGAAGCAGCACTGACTTATTGGTCTGCAGCCGGGTTGGGTCCGAGGACATGAAACAAGAAGCTTAATTTCTACTTAAACACGTCCACACAGGGCTGATTCGATCTCCGACGCACAGAATGGTGTGTATTCTGGTCTCGCACGTCAGCGGTCCAGATCCCTGGCTGAAATGCTGTGTGATTGAGAGGCTCCCACGAAGCGGAGGAACATTATGGTAATTGTCATTACTAGGGCTGGGGCGAGTGCGTGACTGACGCCATTAGAGAGAGTGCAATTACAGTAGGGTTTGGCGACCTTGCTGACTGGAGGAGGTCAGGGCTTCTCATTAGAGTGCCGTGGAAGACAGCCCAGTGTCTCCACTATGCCAATCAATACCCACATCCCCCATGGCCTGGTCTAATCACGGTCCAGCCGCTGAAGGCCCACCCTATTTAGAGCCTCACCAGGGCCCTAAGATTGCTGCTGATGTGAATCTCCCACACATGCACATACACCCCCCCTGTGTGCACACTTTTAACTCATTCATGAGTGCATCCATGTGGTTCAGCAGCTGAGGATCTTCAAGTGGCTTCAAGATTTCTATTTGGATATATTTTATTTATTTATTTAAGTAGTATTTTACTATCTTGATATGTCCACAATGTTGGAGCTTTTCTGGTGAGATTTTACACCAAAGGTGTTCATTTTATTATGTAGCACTGTACAATATACAGTAGCACAGTGGGATTTTAAACAGCCTAATGTCACTTATAGGATGAGAACAGGGACTCGATAGCAAGTTACCAACCAGGATTGGTGAAGGCTACCACATGACTCCTCTGAGATATCTTTTTTACGAACTGCTATTCATACTACATCACAAGACAGACTCCAAGTCCAACACACTAGAAACACAGTCCTCTTTTACAAACATTCACAGTTCACAGATGCCCATGATTGGTTGCAGTTGCTGTGTTTAACTATACTACCATCCCTCCTACCAAGACAGCATGGCCTATTTTGTTCTCTTGGATTTCTGGACACCATCAGGATTCAAATCTCTTCTACCAGTAGGGCAAAAGCTTTTCTCTCAAGCCAATCACCATGTTCATAAAATACCCACACTATTTGTTTAAACAAAAACGGCAAGCAGACAAAATTATGGATTAATCTGGCAAAGTCCCACCAAAATATAATCTTTGCAGATGGAACAACGGTCAGAGCTGTTGTTATAAAACTTAATCACCATCATCTAACTATTTAGAATCAAGCATTTAACATGATGCATGGAAAAAATTAGCAAATCACAAATGTTTGTCGTTTTTTTTTTTTTTATGTTTGCACGTTTTAGAAATGACAGGATTGCATAATCTATTACATTTATTATATATAATAAAACTGTAAAGTTGTCGTGTCTGTACACTGAATATGTATTTGCGGAAAACTTATTTTGGGAAAACGTAAGATGAGTAATAGAACTCATCAAGATGTTTTTTGGAATTTTTGTCCATCTGTCTGTTTGTTTGTGCATGCATCACGTAAAAACTACTAATCGAATTTTAATGGAGTTTTCACAGGTGTCTTTGGCCGGCGCTTTAGGTAACATATATGCTTTGTTTCATCGCTATCGGCTCATGGGAAGAGCCGATAGTGATGAAAAAAAATCATTAGTTCATATCAAAATTCAACAGATAGCGATGTACCATTTCTAATACACACTTATAAGTGTGCAATTGAAATCTATTTAATAAACATGATCTCACACCTTCATTCGGCGCACTTCACAGTAACGCATAAAAGTTTTAGTTCATTCCAAAATTCAACAGATGGCGTTGTACATTTTTAAAACCGTACTTATGAGTGTGCAATTAAATTCCACGTGAATGAAGTCACATCTAATATCTTAAAAACATCGACCTTGAAAAAGTCATTAGTTCACCTTAAAATTCAACAGATGGCGCTCTACATTTTTTAATACGCGCTTGAATGTGCAATTGAAATCTACTTAATAAATGCGATCTCACACCTTCATTCCATGCACTTTATGGTAACGTGGAAAAATTTTGGTTCATTCCAAAATTCAACACATGATGTTGTAAATTTTTTAAAAACGCGCTTATTCCACAGGAACGAAGTCTTGGGCACATCTAGTAAATAAATATATGTTTATAATTCACGGTGCACTTCCTGTTGCTGTAAGCAGTGTGTGAATCCAGGCAGCTTTCGTGTCCGTTGTCCTCAGAGACTGAGAGGGAGGGTGGAGAGGAGGAGAGAGAAACAGAGAGAATTAGCGAGGAAGAGGGGGACGGAAGGACGGAGGAAGGGAGGGGGAGGGGAGCCAGGCCAGAGGGCTCCAGGCTCCAGCACATTTCCGCACTGTTCGCACTCCACTGCCTCAGTCACCAGCCGTGCCTATTAAATCAAGGGCCCCTCTCTACAAAGACTGCCAATTATGCCCGACTGAGCTGCCTTTCTACCTCTCTCTCTCTCTTTCTCTCTCTCTCCCTCCCGGGTAAGTGCCCATCCAGGAAAGCCTGATTTCATCTCCCGGCCCACTGCCCTCTCTGATGCTGGTGAAGCCCTGATCAACATGGAATCAAATTAAACCTAAGCTAAACAAAGCTAGCTACAGTACAAGGCCATTCCACAACTAAAGACTCTATCATGTAGATCTAACATGGTTAGCTAGTTAAGTTATTTACATCAGGACCAAGAAAATGTTAAGAGAAGGTACAAACAAATATAATAACTGTGTGAACGGGTTTCAAAAAACAGTCCATCTCTATTTCAGATGAATTATGAAATCAAGTGATTTAGTTGAGGCTGCATAGTGGCTTAGTGGTTAGCACTGTCGCCTTGCACCTCCAGGATCTCGGTTTGATTCCCATCTGTGTGCGTGGAGTTTGCATGTTCTCCCTGTACTTGGTGGGTTTCCTCTGAGTACTCCGGTTTCCTCCCACAGTCCAAAGACAGGCAGTTTAGGCTATTTGGTGAGAATGTGGGTGTGTATATGTGTGTGCCCTAAGACTGATTGACACCCTGTCCAGGATGTACCCCTCCTCATGCCCCACTGTAAGTCTCCTGGGACAGGCTCCAGACCCCCAACGACCCTGTATACAGGATATAGCGGCATAGCCGATGAGTGAGTGAGTGAATGATGTAGTTGAGGCAGAGGAACTGTTCTCGCTAAAAAGTCAAAAGCCTTGTAGACCAAATCTTAGTGGCTGGCCATAATCTTGTACACACTGTGTGTACAAATTTCTTTTTTGATTTCCGTGAGCTTTTACGTAACCGGGACCTGAGGGTCAATGTACATTTCTAGCTTATTTTCACATTTAGCTTATCTTATGGTTAAGCACACAAATAAATAGCCTTGAAATGAGCAAAAGAAAACTACTGAACATTTTTAAGCTCTTGAAAATAGAAAGCGACCTGTTGCTCGAAGTGAAATCTCTGCTGAGAGCGACAGTAGCACCGAGTCTGGCCTTTGAAATGTATGCGGTAAGGTAATCAGAGTTTTATGGTGGTGTTGTACCGGTAACATGAGAAAAGAAAAAAAAAACCTGAATCAATCTCTCGCGCTCCTTGCTGTGCTAGTATTTCTACTTCTGTTTTTTTTTTTTTTTCAAAGTTTTCAAGTATGTGTTATCAGTCCGGTTTAATCCTTAAACAAATCCCATTTCTGGTTCAGGTCATACCATCGTCACATTCAAATCCAAATATATTTGTATATATGAATATTTGAAAGAAGCACTAATCAGGTTCAGATACAGGTATATGTAATGGCACTGCAATACATTACAAATAAAGTGCACTAAATCACAATCTTTCTAAAATATCTCAGTCATCTTAACCATTTTCCTCTCACTGCTTCTGCTTTAAAAATGTCGAGACAAAAATGATTTGATTCGACTACACCGGCAAGACCTAACAGGATCACCAAACACTCTAAGCAAAACCTATGATTGTGTACCGTTATGCCTCATTTACTCACACATTTGTTGTCCGATGGTGTTTATATACCGTAGTATACTATTGAATTAACATCCCCTGCACCACTGTAGTGTTGACGCCTCACAGCTGCAGGGTGTAAGGAGTTTTGCTTTTTTTTTTCAGTCCTTGCGTGGGTTTTTTTTTCCGTGAGGTTTCCTCTGGTTAGCTCCCACTTCCAAAAAACATGTAGGTGGATTACTAACTTGAAATTTGTTACAAATGTGTTATGGTCTATAATGCCTGTCTTGTGTCCAGTGTTCCCATGAAAGGCTCCAGATCCAACATAACTCTGATTAGGATATTACTAAAGTTAAATAAATAAGAAAAGACCATTTTTTTCTTTTTAAAAATTCTCTTCAGTAATTTGCTTGAATAGTGCTGATGAAAATGTATCATTTAAGTTAATAGACATAATCTATATTTTTCTCTTTTTTGAATTTTCTGTAATGCTCTTTGGAAATGTGTGAGGACTATATAAACCTCAGCTGAATAATAAATAACAATACAATCAATAGTATATTTATGAGCATGTAGGCTTCGACGTAACTCTAGGAAGACTGACAGTGCTTCAGGACATTCTGAAGGTTCAGACACAGATCAGCAAGGTCACAGTAACTCTCCGCTCCTCTCTATCTTCTGAGTTTTCATCTATTCAGCTCTGAGGGCACAGATACAAATTTTACAAGCTTCACCTGTAGAGAAATCGCTGCGGACAAAACAGCACCGAGGCGCACAGCTGAAGTGCTGGTTGGAGTGTTTTGATTACATGGAGAACAATATCAGAGAGCAATATTTCTGAGAATGATAATATGTACAGATAAATGCTCCTTAATGCACAGAAGTGCAGGATCATGCACTCGACCCTTTTCGAAAGAATTCCAATTCACAGTTCATATTGAACTTATTTTTCCATGAAAGATTTTTCTTTAGGGGATTTTACTTGCGTATATTTGAAGACTAATACTTAATATTTACTTAGATTTTTCCAAAGTCCTCATTACAATTTCATTAAGTTAATTTGTTCATTTTAATTAAGCACTATCACCCAAGCAAGCAAGAGTGCTACTGTAATGAATATGCAGTACTCCTCCTGATTTCTGAGGGTGATATTGCTTTTATATAAAATCTATAAACAAGAAACTAATATGGTGTAACTGACATTTCACACACAATATGGCGAAATATATATATATTTTTGTTTATTTTTGTTCCGTCAACAAAAATAGTTCCCAAAGAAGCCACAGGTGGATAGAGCTTTGCGTGTTGCCGTGGTGACGCACCGACTGACTGAAAGCCTGTAGTGAGTAATGAGTGTAGGAACGGTTTCAGTGTAACAAATTACTCCGAGAATCGTGCACTTGAGTGAAGATAGTGAACACAAACGAGTGGAGTGATAGAAAAAGGTGAAATGTAAACTTGGGCGCAAGACAGGGTACACTCTGGACGAGGTGCCAATCTATCACAGGGCACAAGCACATACACATACTCACTCACTCACACAGTACAAGCAATTTGGAAATGCCATATAGCCTTATCTGCATGTCTTTAGACTTTGGGAGGAAACCAGAGCACTTGGAGGAAACCCACTAAGCATGGGGAGAACATGCAAACTCCACACAGACACAGGTGTGGCTCATACCATCAACCCTGGAGTTTTGAGGCGACAATGCTAAACACTTAACCACCATGCCACCTTTAATAGTACTTTAGCAATGACATGCTGACTGTACAACACACATTAATTCAGGCGTAAGAAGGTGTTTTTAATATTTATTACTGTAAATAATGTTTAAATTAAGTTGCATGGTTAGCCTTTGTATCTTGCATCAAGTTTGACTTCATGTCCTGTTTGTTTAGTGTTTCCAGATTGCCTGTAGTGTATGATCCAGTGGAGTGTCCTTGAGTGTGTGCTTGATCCCCGTGATGGCTTAGCACCCGTTTACATTTACGGTATTTGGCATTCACTCTTATCCAGGGTGACTTACATTTTTATCTCATTATACATTTGCGCAGTTGATTATTAAGGGCCTTGCTCAAGGACCCAGCAGTGGTGGTCGTGGGGTTTGAACTTGGACTCTTCCATACCATAGTCCAATGCCTTAACCACCGCGGTACCCCTGACTCCGGACGCCCCACAACCCTACATAGGACGTAACATGGAATAGAGCATGTAAGACATATAAATTGTCTATCCTCCGCAATTTGTCGGAAATGATGTGGAATATATTAGATATCTGTTTTAAAGCCACATGCCAAAACTGGGTTACACCATCTGAATTTTAGTGTAAGATGTGAAACAGCTTTTAAATTAATAGACAAGATTTGAATTACAATCAGTGACTGCACTTGTAGCCCTTAAAGCTCAAAGCATTTTAGCCATTATTCGTTTGCTGTTTTTTTTAATGAACATATTTATGGCTCAGGATTGTGCAGGATAGAGTGACTTATGCTTTTTTTTTTTTTAGCACAAAATAGGAAACATGATTTACTGAATCTTATTTAATTTTAACAAACTATACAAACATGACTGAGCAAAAAAAAAAAAAAAAAAAAAAGGGTCACTCAGGCAAAGATATAGCACAGATACCCTTGACCACATGTTTTTATGGTTGTTTCCGCTTGTTTCTACTTTCTAATATGCTAATTTTGAGAGTTCTTCGTTTTTGCAATGTCATTCCCATATTCCCATATTTTTCCCATATTCCCATTTTTGCGGCGTCATTCCCATATTCTCATATTTGCTTATTCTGGTAGTGTTAAAATGAATCCTTTACAAAAGTAATGATAACTTTTGTTCTACCTGACATACCCGTAGCATCCCCGTTAACACACACCGGCAAGGCTTTCATAAAGCACATATTTAGTTTTTCGTCATTGACCCGTGCGGTGTTGCTGGCACGTATCTGTGCCGCTTGAGTTCTACCTTTATATCTGTACTTAACCTATTCGAGCCCAGGAAAGCCATTTCTTCTTGCTTTAAACATAAATGTATTCTGACTTCACACCTTTAATGTAGAAATGTCTGTTTTTGGATTTGGCCAGTATTTAACCTGTTACTGACCAAAAGAACCATTATGTTTTTCCTTCATAAAAATCACAGCACAAAGTTTTTGGTGGATTTTAGCTAAATACTGTATTATGATTCGATTCGTGTGGAAGTATATTCTGCAAGTGTGTGTATGTACCCGCACATTAGTACGCAGTGGGGTGTTGTGTGTTTGACAGAGAAGCCATGGGAAGTGACCTCATGCTGTGCTCTCTCTCTCTCTCTCTCTCTCTCTCTCTCTCTGCACAAGACTGCATTCCCTTCGAGACAGAAAGACCAAGCACAGATCTCAAGATCTGTCTCACATACTCATATACACACACATCATTCACCAGTGTAACACCTGGAAAAGGGGAGAGGAAGGGCAGCCCCGCCCAAATCTGGCAGCTGTGCATGTCGTTGCTCTTAACGGTTTTAAATTCCAGACCTGCATGGCTTGTCTTGCACATCTCTCCTAGTGAGAGAAGAGATAAGGGTGTTGTGTGTTGTGTTTGCGAGTGTGTGTGTGTGTGTGTGTGTGTGCGTGCGTGGCACACGGTCGAGGTGACGGCCACTTGTTTACCGGCCTCATTATGTCAGGCTGCTTCCTCAGAGGCTGTGGCAGGTCACGCCATGGCCTTCTGTCCACCTACACACACACACTCACACACACACACACGCACATCAGGTGTCGTCACACTGGGGTGAAGGACAATGCAAACAATTATTCGGAATTGGGCACCCCAGACAGGATGCTGATCTGCCCAATTTCATCCAGTACTTCTCAGAAAGCATACGTATTAATCCCTATATACAGATTCCTATCTCTATGGGTATGTGTGTGTATGTCCGGGCCTGTATGCTGTGATGAAGTTAGTTTGTAAACAACAATCTCTTATTGGCTTTGCATTTACACTCTTCCCCCTCCATCCCCCTGCTCCAATTATAGTGAACTGTATGTACAGTCTGTGACAGGGATGCTGTAGCAGAGCAGGTAATTGGGCCAGAGTTTTGCAGTGAACTTTTAAAAGCAAAGGAATAACCAGCTCATGATTTGCAGATATCTTTCACTTATGCCTCTACTTATGAGCAACAGCACATGATCCGGAGAACAGTAACACGGGAATGGTTTACGTGCTGCTTGAAAACATTATGGCCAGTGATTGAAATGCATATTAGTTATACAGAATGTCTTTATGAGTGTCCCTGCCTCAGACAGATCAGGATTTTATAGAACTGTATACAATGACATTGCAAGTAAAGGTGGTCGATTTGGGCAGCCTCCAGAGTTCCTTTCAAAGCCACGCCCCCAAATATGCATGGCCTGACTAAATTGCAAATGGTACTAAAAGTTCTAATTGAGATTTTTTCCCCATAAAACCTAATTACAGAGGGACTTATCTTACTAAGGCGTTCCTGAACTACAAAGAAAAGCAGAAATTGTTTGGATTGTTGTTTTTCTTTTCCTTTCTTTTTTTTTTTTTTTTTAGTAAAACAAAATATTGATAATGATCACGTGTGACATTATGTTTGTTACTTTATTCCTTTTTTTTACAAAATAATTTTTGGAAACAATAATATATTGACTTGTTTTTAATTGTTCAAATAAAATGTCTTATTTAAAATAGTTAAAAGGTTAAAGCTAAAAATAAGCTGATCAACTTTAACGTAATCAGTGATATTATTATTTAAACTTGAAGGCCACGTACATGTCTTCCTGTCTTTCGTAAGACAAAATTCATACTTTATTAATACATTTTCATTTAAGGTTGAGTATCTTGTGCCTTGTTTACACTAAGTTGCATTTCTTTTGTCAACAGCCAAATACACTCCCTGTTCTGTAATCGGAGATTATTATTATTTATTAACAAATCCCAGCAAAAATATTCAGTTTAGCTTGTATAATTAATTAATATTGATGCAGGTGTTTGTTTACCTTGAGCAATTAGCTTATTAGTAGCGTATTCTAAAGTAGATTATTAAATCCACCACATAACTAGTTATAAATCTACTTTTACTCAAGATTTTGATTTCACTTATGTTGCAGGTTAAACTTCAGGCAGATACCAAAGTACTGCCAAAGTTTCATTAAATTCTGTTCAGCCAGTTTTGCTTGATGCTGTGACAGACATACTGGTTTCGGGTCCTCCAATGTATAACACGTAAAGATATCATTGAGTTCTGACCAATTTACAGACAAATAATTTATTTTATTCATATAGATTATTGCTCTTGTTTGTATCAATATCATCATCATCATCATCTATCCATTATCTATGCTGCTTATTCTGTGCAGGATCAGGGTGTGGGTAGTAGGGAGTGCTATTCTAGGCAACTTAGTACACAAGGCAGGGTACACCTGAATCCATTTCAGGGTGCAAGCACACATTCACACACCCAACCATACACTACAGGTGATTCAGAAATGTCAATCAGCCTACACTGCATGTCTTTGGACTGTAAGAGGAAAGCCACCAAACATGCAAAGCCACCTTACCGCACACACGAGCTTCACCTCAGTGACTCAGGAGTCCACTGGTCTACCGCTTGTTTTTCATATGATTAAGACCTGCTTGTGGCTTTACAAGAGTTATTATTAGAACTTACACTTATTTTCCTTATTGAATGCATATTGGGAGTCCATATCATTTGTATTTTCTGTCATTTTTTTGGACCCTGGGGTGCCACAGAAAGCAGAGTTTTGCCTCTAAGCAGATATTATATTGTAACTGCACAATGTGAAGAGAATAAAATCTTACAAAAAGCTTACTGCTTTAAAAATATATTTTTTTGAAAAAAAATATGCAAAAGTCTTGAACCACCCTTATTTCTTCATATGAAATTTAATTAAATGAAAGAAATGGGAACAGATGTTTTACTGTGACAGGCTGGAAAGTGCCTAAAGATAAAAAAAAAGAAAAAAAAAGTTGTTTATTTAACGACCTGAACAGCAACCTCATTTCCCTCTCGTCCTTAGCATTCAGCATCCCCAGCATCAACATTGTCCTGTTAATCTGTCATCATCTGAACCTGTTTCTCATTGGTTCATGCTATTCAAGGGCGTTGTAATCTTACGTGATATTTTGCCTACAATGCTGATACTCTGCAAAAACCTAATTTTGAGGGGTTAAAGCATCCTCCCTACAGTCCTGATCTTACTCCGTCTGACTTTCACCATGTTCGATCCCCTGAAAACAGCACAAGGTTGAAGATTCACTTTTTTTATCAGAAGTAAAGACAGCAGTGTTCAACGCTCAGCCTAAAACAACACAAATCAATCGAAAATTAATGTATTTGACTAGATAAAAAAAAATCATAAATTCTTCAGCAAGAGTGCGGATAATTTTTGACTCACCCTCGTATATGACAAAACAGCAAAATGTGCTGATCAGACTGATATGAGAACTGTCTGGGTAGACATTGATTATTATTCTGATTAGCAAACTTGTTTGACACTTTGTTGAAGAGCTCCAGCCATCTCCACCACTCATGCAGAACGAAACACAACCGTGCAAGAAAGGAAAATCAAGATTGTTCAATTCTGCCAGTTTACTGAATTCAAGAATAATTACAGACAAGCTATAATTGCTAGTTTCCTCTTGTTAGGTCACTTATAGGGTTTTAATAAGAGGTCTGATGTGCAGGACATCAAAGATTGGTTGCAATAAAAATTCAGGGAAGTGTTTGGCACAAGTATAAAGTAGGTAGAATATTTTGTGTGTTTGTGTGTGTGTGTATGTGTGTGCACACATGTTCATACTCTCATACACATATCTGGAGTAGCCACCTCTATAATCCCTCTTATCAAAATCCATATCACATGCTAGCCTGCTAGCCGGCTGGCGCACCGGAGGCCAGTGCTGTAACAGGAAAAACAGGCAACCAGACAGACTGGGGACGAAACAGACAGACTGGGGACGAAACAGACAGACAGTCAGAGAGACCCACAAATGTCGAGCAGTGAAGCCAAAACACACACCACGCTGATCGCTTGTATATGAAATAATCTTAGAATTCAGGCTCAATATATTGGACTGTGGAGGAGTACGATTCTGCAGGAGATAAGCTGATCACGCTGTTGTCATTGCTCAGAAATGGTTTCAACACCAGCATGACATAACACTGGTTGTATGAAATGCATATACATACAACATGTACATAAACTTATATGAAAGATACTGTATGATGATGTTTTCTCTAGGAAGATGTTCTGTTTTGTAGTGAAGCGTCTGCAACGTAACAGATGACTAACTTGTCTGGTGGATGTTCCACAATATTAAATGTAACCAAAGACAGTTAAAAAGCATGATATGCTATTCATTAGTAATTAAGAGGAGGAATAAAACACTTTGGGATGTACTGTCGCAGTAAGATCATCAACATCTCAACAAAGTAATAAAGGCTCTACGACATTCCATTGTTGATTATTTTTCCTTCGACAGCACGTTTTTACATAAGAAATAAGAACATTTCGGTTCTGGCTACCAACTGAGAATCATACATTTGACATAGCATTACAAAGAAAAGCATTATACGTGTAGTAGAATGGTGTCTTGTCATTAAGGAAGGAGAGCCTAATTATATAGAAGCGATTCTGTATCTGATCTGTATGTTGATGTATCTCCTTTTGAAACGGGAAATCAAAGTAACAGCATGTTGAAGCAATGTTTTTTTTTTTTTTTTGAACTGTGGAGACTTTTTCCCCTACATGCTTGGACACTTTTTTTCAACATCCTCGGTAAAGTGTACTAGACAACAAGATGCCATGAGTTTTGATGTACTGTAAGTCATGGTATACACTGGCCAAAAAAAGTTTCTAATGACTCTTATCCTTTTAATCCTAACTGACACTGTGTTTTCGAATGCTCAAATTATTGCCCTGCATCAAGCAAAGAAAACAACTACGGAGATTAATGAAATGACTGGAATTGAGTCTGAACTGGCCAATGAATTATTAAAACCTGGAAGGATAGTACAGAACCATCAGCTTCGCAGAATGGTTGGAATAAAAGCAGGAATGACCTTGATCGGAAATCGGAAACCATAGCCATGTTGAATAGTGAAAGTAAGTGCATTTCTATAAACACACAATATGATGAGAACTCACAGGATTGCGACATATCAGCTGTGTGGCCAAAAGAAAACCAGTTGTTCATGAGACTAATCAGAAGAAAGGCTTCGGTTTGTTAGGGAGCATAAAGATTGGACTTTGGAACAATAGAAAAATGTCATGTGCTCTGATGAGTCCAGAGCGATCAGAGAAGGAAAAGAAGCGCATGCACGCATCATGCATAATGGTCATTGCACAAGCACCAGGAGGGAGTGATATCATCTGGGGTCGCTTCATTTGGCCAAGTATAATCATTATAACGTTATGGGGCAATAAAATGAAGTCAGGTGACGACCTGAATCTACTAAATGCCCAGGGTATCACATCTATGGATTTTCCCCCCCTGACGTTACAGGTATATTCAAGGACTCAAACTGTGAAGGAATGATTTTGCAAGCATGAGGAATCATTTTCAAATATGAACTGGCCATTGCGTACGTTGTGCACCATAAACAAAGCCAAAGGAAATAAGTGTGTATTTTTTTTTTTTGGTCATGTTTGACCTACAGTGATACCACGAGGATGTGGTGAGAAATGTGCACCAGACCTGAAAGACGAATCTTATTTGCTGTTAGCCAGCCAGTATAGGAAGACATGCCCTGAGGGTTTAATGATCCCAACACTATGGATAAGACACGATGACTCATCAAAAAAAAAAGTTTTACTTTCCAGGAAGTGATAAACTATACAAATCAGGAAAACTGTTTCGTTTAGATATTCTGTACTATCATACTAGTCTCCATAACACTAAGGGACTGGTACCTTAGTGTTTAAGCTCTGAAACACCACTTTTCATTTCAGTCCGACCGTAAGTACAGTATGCTTTCTTGTGCTTGTGCTTCTCTGCTGTTTTTGGGGAGGCCATTTTGCAGTGTGCTGTCCAGTCCTTTCCTCCTATATCAGCTCAGATGTTTCCACTCGCACTAGCGCACACCTGGGAGTCACAGCCATGCATCTGAGCACACAGAGAGAGAGAGAGAGAGAGAGAGAGAGTGTGAGAGAAAGACGAGGCGAGATGCAACCCCCCTTCAAGCCTGTGACACATTAATTATTAACAAACTCCGAGTAAACGTGCAAACTCTCCCATGTCCTCTCCTTTACTCTCATCTCTCTCTCTCTCTCTTTTTCACTCCTCTCCATTCCCCTTCACCCATATCTGCCAACGTCCCTCCTTCTCAAACACTTCAACCTATCTCTCTTTTTCTTGCACTCTATCTGTCTTTCCACCTCTCTCATACGCATGCATGCGTAGTCACTCACTGACAAACACACACACACACACACACACACACTCCTTTTTTTTAGTTTTCTTTACTGCTTTTTTTCCCTCTCAGTAAGGTGCTCGTAAAATGAAGTGGAGCACATCGGGAAAAGGGTGGGGGTCTTCGGGGAATTGGGTGACAACAGTGTCAGGCACCAGGCCTGGGGAGAGAGAGAGAGAGAGAGAGAGAGAGAGAGAGAGAGAGAAAAGGAGTGTGATAGGAGTCCATTCCCAGCGGCATGGTGAGAGACAAAGATGGAGAGTAAGAGGAAGAAACTTGGTGACAGTCAAGAGGTTCAGGTGTTGAATCTCTGGAGAGAAAACTTGAGAGAGAGAGAGAGAGAGATGGCCACACTGACTGCAAATCAGCACTTGCTGAATCCTTTAGTACACCTCAGTGGACACAAATCACTGCGGCAGTCTGGGTAAGGCACTGCGATATATCATTAGCAGTACGTGCCGATTGTGGCGCTCAGTGGCGTTTGTTTGTGTACAAAAATGATGTCCTGCAAGAAATATTATTTCCCTTTCTATTGTAAATTGGCCTGTTGGCTTCCATTAAACCTTTTCAGGATTTAACCGCTTGCGAGCGTCCACTTGCTCTTCACACAGGTACTTATACACCGATCAGCAATACCATTAAAACCCCTGACAAGTGACGTTAATAATATTGATTATCTCATTACATTAACACCTGTCGAGGGGTGGGTTATTTTAGGCAGTCAGATCTCAATCTTATTGTGCTGGATATGAGAGACTTTTGACAAGGGTTAGGGGTCATGGCTAGAACATGGGGTTAGAGCAACTCAGGAAGACAGTGGTTGATACCCACCAAATGTGGTCCATGGTAGGACAACCCGTGAGACAATCCTGGTGACAGGGTCACGGGCGCACAAGGCTCATTAATGCACATGAGGAATGAAGGCTAGACTATCTAGTCTAATCTGACATAAGAACTGGTGTAGTACAATATAAAACTGAAAGAAGTAATTGCTGGCTGTGATAGAAAGGTGTCAGGACACACAGACAGTGCATTATACTGTCGGTAGCTGCACATGGGGTTGTGTAGCAGCAAATTCAGCCCTTATCAAGTCCAACTTACATCTCATTTTACATCAGAGCAGTTGAGGGTTAAGGGCCTTGCTCAAGGGCCCAACAGTGGCAACTTGGTGGTTTGAACCTGGGACATTCTAATCAGTAGTCCAATGCCTTAACCACTGAGATACTCTTACGCGGCCTATTTTAGGAGGATAATATGCTCTGCTACACTGCAAAAGCATTTTAAAGTGGGTTGAGCAACATGACAAAGAGTTCAAGTTTTGTGAATCCAATCTGTTGGACAATCAGTAGGATGTGCTGGACCAACAAGTCCAATTCATAAAGGCCCACCTCGGAACTTGCAGAACTTGACTCATGCCAGATAACACAACACATCTTCAAAGGTCCTTGGTAGGCTTTCCTTCTGATTGATCAGAGCTGTTTTGGCAGCACAAGGGGGACCAACACAATATTTAGCAGTTTGTTTTAATGTTATACTATATGTGTACAAGACATATGCTACATTAACATTACCTACATAGAGTGACTCAAATCTGATTTTATATCTTAATGTGACACAATTCAGATTTTTTTAGGGCTGTGGTTCTAGATCGGATACGTAACCGATAAGTGGTCATGTGACTTGAATGGGAACGGTCAGATCGGAATTCATGTGACTTTTTCCCCTTTTCCCGGAAGTTATCAGCATACTTTTATTGTATTATTATTATTTTTTTTGCAAAAATCGCATCCATTGTTTGAAACTAATGAGTGGTCGCACAAATATAATGTGTTTTAACACAGATGGCACAAGCAAAGACATACCATGTGTGCATATGTACCATTTCAGAGGACAGATAAAAGTCATTTAAATGAATGTAAACCGTCATCATATACAAATCCAATTTGACAAAATAAAAAAAATATTGAGAATTCAGCAATGTGGCTTGTAATGTGAACACAAGCCTTATTCATGATGCCATATATTAAACTCTTGTATCTTAAAGGGGATGTCACTCTGAAGATTTTAATCAATAAATAGGTTTATCTGTGATGCAATTCAGTTTCTGATTTGCTGGTCGGTGCTGTAATTTTCTTGTTCCTTTGAGAAGTAAGAGCGGTGTGCACATGGCATGACATCACAGGAGGACACAGTAATTACTAGTTCTGTACTAGGACAGAATTTTTAGATGAGACTGTCTGATTGGGTTGCTGATTGGAGAGTTGAGGCTTTGAGCACCGACACCTCCGGGTTGTCACTATTGGGCCCTTTGGCAAGACCCTTAACCCTATGACAATGCAAAAACTGTTAAAACCACCATTGCTATAGAAATTATTGTCATTGTGCTCATCATAACACTTTGATTATATTCATATATACAGTTTATATATACATATGAAAGGTTAAACTTTTCCCGTTTCCTTGCAGATAGTGTGACATGCAGGACCTTTACAGATGTGAATGTGACATAAGTCCATTTAAAGTCCATTATGTCCCAACTAGCTTCATCATTGGAGACCACTACACTCGGGTGGTACACTCGATTCCTGTTAGACAGCCGTCTAACATGTCTTCAGTCTGACCAACTGTGAGGATACTTAAATTGTAGTCTCAACCCACATGAAAAGAATAAAGCACCCACAGTAGACATTATTAAAAAATAATGTTTATAGTAGGAGCATCTAGAAAGACAAACACAAATGCAAAACTGTCTCAAAGAGTTTTCAACCACTCGGTGACCTCCTTGGCCTCGCTCTACTTGGACCCAGTCGTGAATGTAGTCTCCATGGACACAGTCTCCATGGGCATGGTCTCTATGGACAAAAATCCCTGTGTACTGCTGTATGTGAGTGTGTATATAAATCTGTATACAGTAGGTGTGTGAGTGTGTATGTACGTTAGCAGATGACAGGAGCTTCTCAGACCACTGCTGTAAGCACTGTTTGTACATAGCCTCCAGCTATGACAATGAGTGCTGTCTACATGCCCCTTGAGTGGACTGTTTTTACTCGGGCAGAGAGCAAGCCACCTAAATAGGAAACACATGAAGGGAAGGACCTGGCATTGGCACAGGAAGTCCAGAGATTGCAGCGATCAGCTCATCGCTTCATGCCCACTGAGGTTTGGAAGATTGATCAGAAGCCACTGAGCCGAAGGACAGGACAGAGACATGCGCTTTAGGATCACTGTGCTTTTGTGTGTGTGTGTGTGTGTGTGTGAGTGAGATTGGACAGGAGTTGTTCTGCTGGTGCGACAGCATAGTTCCAGCCATTACCTGAGGGATTCTGGCGATGTGAAGATACCTCAAGCTATTTGTTCCTCACAGGTGTGAAACTCTCCCCTGTCCAGCAGCCACACAAACACACACTCACACACATGCAGGGACACAGACTCACATCCTAATCACTGATTGAAAGGAAAATGCGTGTCGTGGAGGACACTGGCCCTGTCTGTCTGTCTTCACTCACCATGGCAACACTTTCTACTGCGCAGGCCCTGCAGCAAAATCAGCGCCTGCACGCTGCATGCAAACAAGTCCTGCACACACACACACACACACACACACACACACACACACACACACACACACACACACAGCTTTGCTTAAAATCTTGTAACGCTCTGTCTATGCTTCAACAGGCTTTAAAAACTAACATACTTAAGTCAGTTAAGTGTGGTCTAAAATATAAAACATCCCCAAAGACTTGGCTATGTCGCATTAATGGACTGTGCTCACATTTTACATTCTTGCAAATGTACAGTATTCAAGCGGCCAAGACAAATTTGATGTCTGGAGTTTGTTTCTTTAAAAGGTCCTATATTTTACTATTTCTTTAACAAGTTAAAAATGTGTGTGTGTGTGTATATTAATGCTCCAGCTGAAATAACCCTCAGATAATGCACTTATTTATACCCTTTATATCACCTAATGTGCCATTTCAGTGTTTATGTAAATGAGCTACTGCAGAGCCACGCTCCAACAGAGAACAGCAAAGCTGAGCAACAAGCCAGGGAAGGGGATCTTTTTATATGACATCACAAAAGGGAAAAAATCTAATTCTCTTGATTAAGTCCCCAGGGTAGTTTTTTTTTTTTTACATTTTGGGTCCCTTTAAGGGCGCCACATTGGTGCAGTGGTTAGCACTGTTGCATTGCTCTTCCTGGGTCCGGGTTTGATTCCTGTCTTGCGTCTGTGTGCATGGAGTTTGCATGTTCTCCACGTGTTAAGGTAGTTTCCCCCGGGTAATCCAGTTTCCTCCCATAGTCCAAAGACATGCAAATCGAACAAATTGCCCATAATGTGTGAATGACAGTGAGTGTGTGTGTGCCCTGCAATGGATTGGCACCTCGCCTCGTGCCCTAAGTCTTCTGGGATAGGCTCCAGGCCCCCGGTGACCTGTATACAGAATAAAGCGTTATAGACAGTGATTGAGTGAATGAGTGAGTGAGTCAGGTTTCCTTTAAGTTAACGTACATAAGTTTATAACCAAAGTTTAAAAGCAGGATTTAATATTAGAAATGATTTCGATAATAATACAATTCCAATTCCAATTTCTGTACCTACAGTAAGACCCTTAGATCTGACCCTGATTTGTGTGTGTGAGTTATTATTGTGTTTTGATTCTCATTCCCTCCTTCTTTAAAAAGAACTCTGACAAGTTCCTCCTGCTTCCACAGAGACTCTTGATCAATTCTACCTACAGTTATTATTGTTCACACCTGATTTCAATAGTTCCTGAATAACTTTTTTTTGGTCCTATATTTCAAATTATAAACAAATTAGTATTTCAACCACCATGACCTATGATGTATGAATGAAGAACATCCCACAAATGTCATAAACTACTAATGTATTACAAATCTGCATCTTTTAATGTAATCAGACAAACGCTATAAATTTCCCACAAACAGTATCGCAACTGCTATTTCCCTCATCCACATACGTGAGCTCAGAGATGGGCACAATTAGAGCACAGTTAGAACACATGGCCAATTAAGCTCTCTTGGATTTCTGGCCATGAATAGTAGGAACTTGTTTGCTGGAATACGCTTTTCTGTTGCGCCACTCAGGAGCTGAAACTAAGACTTAATATTCAAAGCAAGATATTTGTTGTTACAGGTAAGCTATAGTTTTGTGGTTTTATTATAAGCCACTGTTTGCCCTTTATCTAAAGGAGCTGTGATGTGATGGGTTAAAACTTGCTAGCTACTGACCGGATACTTATATATACAGTACCAGTCAAAAGTTTGGATTTATTTGTTCTACATTTTAGAACAATACTGGTGATTTCTAAACTATGAAATAACACAAATGGAATTAGGTAATTAAGTTACAACAACAAGAACAACAGTCAGTTGTTATTTTAAGACATGAAGGTCAGCTGTTCTGGAATAGTTCTCGCAGGAACAGTATTGTCAAGCACATTTGCAAAACCAATCAAGCACCATGCAACCATGTAGAACCTGGCTTTCCTGAAGACCATTTATGGAAAGCAAGACCAACACTTACCTCTGCTGCAGAGGAGAAGTTCACTCAGAGTTAACAGCCTCAGAAATCAAAAATTAACAAACAGCACCTCAGATTAGAGCCGTTATGAATGCTTTACAGAGCATAAATAGCAGACACATCTCAATATCAACTGTTTAAAGGAGACTGAACAGTTATATATATTTTTTGAATTATTGAAAGATTGAAATATTGCATATTTTGGACACCTGCAGCATTGACTGGGGGGTTAACTAGGATTATATACTGGGTTGTAGTGGTGATTGTTGGGCACTTGTCTACTTTTACGCACCAGACATATTCTGGCTTACTGACTACATTTGGAGGGAGGAAATGTCAGAAATTCCACAAGCAAACTATCTCTTTCCCCCATTTTCTACCTAATTTGGTTTTGGCCAACTTCCACCCACCACTAAGATCTCATTATAAGGCCGCTACCCATCAGACACAGTGAAAACTATCATACGCTTCCTGCAACGCACTTGAATCCACAGGGCAGCATAACACACCTAGAAGAACGTGTTATCCACCCTCTTCCACATACATGAGATCATATTAGAGTTCACCAATTATCTGGTCATGAGTATACTGTATGTAGCCCTTATCAGCATTTGAACTTGTGATTTGCTAGAGTAAACTTTTGTGCTACCAATTTAATGTACAAAGCTCTTTAAGTTTTGTCAAAGGTTCACCATATTTTTGTTCACATCGGTTTTGGAGCAAACCAGTGTTTTGCCTTTGCCTTAGGTAGCTGTGATCTGATGGGTTAAAAGCTAGTAAGTGGATACTGTTAATGACAAAATTAGGATGAAATGTCATATATAGATATTATTAGGAAATAGAAAGATTCAGATTTTACTGTATTGATCTGCTGTCTGGTTTGGTAGATGAAGTTGGTAGTGAAAATTTCTTGAATTTAGCCAAACTATCAATAATTTCTTGAAATAAGATTACAACATACCAAATATAAGATTATGAAGCTTATTTCTAGTCAATTGTTACTAAAATTACAAGTAAAAAGATGTCTTGTGTTGGCAGTTTTTATGCTAGTTTTTTATAAATTTATTAGTTAATGGAAGAATAAATTATATTTTAGTAACATTTGACTAGAAATAATTGTGATAACAGTATATTTAGTCTGTTGAAAAAAAATATACAGTATAGTTTGGCTAGATTCAAGAATATTTCACTTGCTAAGATGTCATTGTTTGCAGTGTGGACACTTTTGTCTTGATACCGTACATACAGTAAACTGATTTACGAACAGTAGAAACTATATAGAAAATTGCTAATTATATCATGACCAGCAGTCTGAGAAGATCACGAACTACAATTTTTTAAAATTACATCCTATGTTTCAACCTCTCACAATGATGTCAGAGTTAATATCACTTCACTCCAGCGTGGTTGGTTTTATATCCATTAATCTATGCACGTTTTGGCCTTCAAGGCTAACAGCATTCAAAGCTAAACATCTGTCAAAAGTCTATCCAACACTAATGTCTCCACTTTTGATTAACTCCTTTGGTTCACACTTTAAACTTGAACCCGCTTTACACAGTGCATGACACGTAACGCATTCTCGTGTTTCGGCTTTACTCTCCTGAGAGGCTTCGAGATCTGCACTTATCACCGCTATGAAGAGCAATAAGCACAAAAAGAAGAAAACAAAAATTGAATGTTGTTTCATCCTCCTCCTCTGACATTTGCACTGTACTTTTAGGAAAATGACCTGCCACAAGGCCAATACCAAATTAAAGACTCCACACACAGATTAGCCTCATTATTTGGGAGCTTAGAAATCAAGGCCAGGGTATATTCTTCTGTGAAAGTTACTGAGTTCGGAGCTCTTAGAGGAGATGTAAGAGAGTAAGCATGGTGTGTGTGTCTCTGTATGTGTGTGTGTGTGTATGAGTGTGTGATTGTGAGCATGATTGTAACTGGGTCATCTGTTGCATAGAGCAGGTTTCTCACCTGTACACTAGCTTCCTGTCCTTTCCACTCCTCCACCCCCTCATACGGCCTCTTCCTTCCATTTCCTTCACATCTATCAGCCTTCTGCTCCTCAGCAGCCTTCCCTACCTCACAGTCTTCCTCATCTGTCACCGCTGAAAACACACACACACACACACACGCACATGCACACTTAGCAGATTAGCATACGCTCCACATCCACACCACTAATGAAAACAATATAGTGAAAATCTGAAGTAATAAAAAGCTCTGTCTACCTATATATTCACTTTTTCTAGTCTGAACATCCTAAAGAGACCACATGAAGTAAAACTGGACAAATATACAATATTTTCATATATTACATATTAGTTATGATTTATAAAAGCAAAAAAAGTCCCATTTCCTCTGTCATACTGCTATTATGGCAGAGGTTAATATAAAAAAAAAAAAAAAAAATGCTTCTATTGAACAGCATTACGCAAAACACAAAAACACAACTCCTTACACAAAATATAGATAAAAAAGAATAATAATAACAACAAATATTCCAAGTAACAAAGTGTGTAATTAAATATATAAGTATGCTTTCTGTTATTCAAATATTAACATCATTCCATTTAATTTGTTTTAATTATTTAATAACTATAATTAATGGCTTTTCAGTGCCATGGCTGAATTTTTGTTCATAGAATTTCTTATGTATTCATAACAAATGTATTAATGTAGATTCAGGTATACACACACACACACACACACACACACACAGACACACACACTGAGTTTCTCCCCGTTGCCACTTCCTCTGCAGCCCATGGTGTTTCCGTTGGGGTGAGGGAGTGCCAGCTCTATCCCCCCCGCTCCCTGGTGGGGTCCTGCCTCCTGGCATCTGTCGGGGCAGCTGTCTTTCTACCCACACCGAGCACGTCCTCCACGCAGCTTTGCACTCACACACACAAACAAGTCAAAACAGAGGCACGAATAAACCAATGTTGGGCCTGGCCCTTTAATAAACTGCACATAATCGTAGATGATAACCGTGTATAAGTTTAAACTACAAGTTGTGTTAAAACAGCCAGTACATGACACTCCTGATTGGCTAAAAGACTCCAATGCACCACTGCCAGTTAGTTCTCTGCTGTCAGCCTAATGTTATCTCAACGAGACATTTTTAGACTGAGCTGTAGCCCTGAGAGGGGTGGTACAGAGCAGGCATGTGAGAATGAGTGTGTGTGTGTGTACTGTATGTGTGGTGTGTGGAGTGTGTGTGTGCATATGTGTGTGTCTGTTCAGGTGTGTGTACAAGCTCACAAAGTAGAAAAAAAAGAGGGAACGTGAGCCTCACAGGTGTTGCCGAATACTGATGTTCTCAGTTCACACACACGCACACATACACTCACACGCACGCACGCACACACACACACACACACGCACACACACACACACACACACGACCACACTCCCCTCATCCTCTCATCTGCTAACAAATGTTGGTCCACTTTAAAGTGGACAAGTTATGGACTAGTTATGAACAAAAACTGTAATTAATGAATCCATAATGTAGCATTTGGGTATAGTTGGTAGTAGTGGAAGGGCTTTAGTGAGTATTACAGAAACTCCAGATATCCTGGTATTTTCACACAAAACATTATACAAATGGCCAAAACAGTATTGGTTTTGTACTGATTTTATGAATGATTCTGAATGATTTTATGTTATACATATAATGCAGAAAATGTGTGTGCCAAACTATCTACTTCTGAAGTTTATGCAACATGGAAGTGATTAATCTTTCTTCCCTAAAAACATCAACTCGCAAACTTCAGCACACACACTATAACAATATAGTGAAAATCTGAAGAAAAAAAAGCTCTGTCTACCTATATATTAGTCTGAACATCCTAAAGACCACATGAAGTAAAACTGGACAAATAAACAATATTTTCATATATTACATATTAGTTATGATTTATAAAAGCAAAAAAGTCCCATTTCCACTGTCATACTGTATAATGGCAGCGGTTAATATAATAAAAAAAAAAGAAATAAAAAAATGCTTCTATTGAACAGTATTTTAAACTCTTTACACAAAACACATGACAAAATATGGAATATTTTGGGGTGTTGGGGCGATGAGAAGCATATGGTGTTATATGATCCTATCTGAAAATTCAGATGAGACACATTTTAGCACCAAACCATGATTGGGCGGAAAGTTAACAGTAAACAGGGCAAATAATAGAAAGCATCCAGTGGCATGTTAAAGGGCTAGGCTGTTTTTCTGTTTGTTTGGTTGCTTGTTTTGTTTTTCATCAACTCGTAAAATTCTAAAATGCCAATAACTGCATTACCAAAGATCTTGGCTACTATAAATTTTCATGGGAAACTTATGCAGTCCCACTGAGCTAAATCAAGTTGGTATCTTTTAAAGTTTGTATTTTTCCCCCCCAGAACTACAAACCATACAAGATAGCCAGATGAGACAATTCCAGTTAGCCATATAGCTAGTTCCAGTAACCCTGATAGCTTGTTCCATTTAGCCATAGATATGGAAAAATTTTACAAAATTTTGCTAGATTTAGTCTCAGCCAAACTGTGGAATGCATTTTTTTTGGATTGTGGAATTTAGCTCCAATCACGCTCTCTAGGTGACAAACTTCATGGTCAGTATGCAGAGCAGGAAAGTTTATATCGACCAAGACCTATTGTAACATATTACAGTAAGTATATGCACCTCGATTTTGATGCAAGACATGAAAAAAGCCCAAAATATCCCATTAAAATTTCTGCAGATGGAAACAACTTCTGGCAGCCGACCAATGACACCTTCACTCAATGAGAAAGTTCAGAAAAGAATGGCCCAATTAGCTTGAAAAGGCCCAGATACTCACTCTTAGCAAACAATATTATAACACTATTATAAACATAACAATAGCAATAGTACACATACCATGCAATAATGCGGTATGTTCATTAATGTAGAAAAATATCAGTGGCTCTGTCAGTAGTTTAATTCCAATGTAAATCCCATAGTGTACGTTTATTCTGATCCATTCCAAGATCTGTAAATGGTGGCATTTTGTCTTATTTTGTTCAAGAGACAATAGAAATAGACAGGCTAGTGAGGGTGCAACTGATTATAGCTACTATAACATGTCATTATCTATGACCCTATTATTCCCCCAATAATGGGAATATTAGCCAAATAGCAAAAAAAAACAACAACACACATCATATAAACAACTCAGTTGGAGTAGTCTGACCTGATCTGGTCCAATCAGAATGAACTTTCAGTTGGAATGAGAGTTTAAACCTCGGACAATCTGTTCAATCGATAAATGTTAGCCATGTAAAAACTTGATCTGATTGTTTCTTGTATGCCCCATAGTGCATGATTGCCCCCTAGGAAAATTCTCCCATCAGCCCCTACATTGGACCTTCATCCACTGAGTCTCTGGAAAAGGAGGGGGTACTGATGGTACACATGAAGTAAAGCATTTAACCTTGAAGTTAAGGTTGAGATTGAATTCTTGTAGCCAATCATAAGGCACGAGGTGGGATTCATAAGGCACGAGAAATGATGGTTACCATAGTGTCAAGGTTGTAGATCCTTATCGGATCTGTGTCCAGGTAAAAAGTCAAGTTGGAATCTCTAAGCAGGATCATTTCAATCGGATTGAAGAAATAGTGTCCATATAAACATAGCTAATGCGTCATGGACACCTAAGAGGGTGAGTCAAAAATTATCTGCACTCCGGATATATTAAAATTTCTGTTAGCTCATCAGCAATTTCTGTTCAACACTACTGTCTCCCCAGTCACTGCTGTGCAGGTGTGACCATATTATATCGGTTCATTTGTAACTGTGGTGCGAGCAAAAATGTAGGCCCTGCTTATGATTTGACGAAAGAAGAGCAGCGTGCAGTGATTTTTTATTTTTTTTGTGGCCTGTGGTACCTAGTGCTGTTATTTATTGAAGACTTTGTGAATAGTATAGAGAAAATGTTTTGTATGAAGAGTGTGTATGAATGGATAAAGAAGTTCAAGGAAGGTCACACAAGTGTTAGTCATCAAGAAGGAGATGAACGCTGTCTGCATCCACAGCTGATAAAACACACGGTTAACAGTCAAAAGCATCCTCCCTATAGTCCAGATCTCGCGCCATTAGACTTTCACCTGTTTGGTCCTCTGAAAGAATCCCTACGAGGATGCAGGTTCAGTTCAGATGAAGAAGTAAAGACAGCAGTGCATTCGTGGCTCGCAGTTCAGCCTAAACCATTTTTTCAGCGAGGGAATATGAAAACTTTTTGACAGATAGACAAAGTATATCGAAAAGCAAGCAGATTATGTCGAAAATTTTGTATTTGTTTAAAAAAAAAAATTCTACAGCCAATGTGCAGATAATTTTTGACTGACTCTTGTACAACCTTAAACAAATAAGCACTAAAAGGTAAAAAAAAAAAATGGTTGTTGTTTAAGTGTCGTATGTTATACCTGTACATATGATTTATTTCCCTAAACCTCTGTAGTAGTGGCTGATTCTCATGTAGCAGAGATTCTTAGTATTTCTTAAAACTCACACCTCCTGTTAATGGCGTTGGAGAGTCCAGCATGGATGGTGATACTGATTAATTGGGCACGATGCAGGGAAGTGGGTCTGGACACTACCTGGCAATGTCCTGCAGCCCTCCCCTTTCTCTCTCTCTCTCTCTCTCTCTCTCTCTTTCTCTCTTTCTCCCTCTCTCAGGGCAGGTGGGCTGTGGGAAGGAGTGGCGTGCACTCTGCGTTGATATTCTACTGGCGTCCAGCTCGCCAGGCGCCCTACATAGCAGGCGCTCCCGCTGGCAATGCCTGGCTTGGCTCTGGGCTCAACGTTCTTGACGCAGCCTCTCCACATGCGATCGCATGCACCGATGAACACACGTGAATACAAGCTCATAATGACACGCATATGCATGCAACTGAATCACACCTGAATATTCAAAGATACAAAAGCAGGCCAGCGTTGACCAAACATCAGGCTCAGGACACAACGATATTTCATGGTGCTGTGAATGCTGCAGTGGCTGTATGCCGGAGCTGGCTGCATTGGCCTGGACAGAGAGAGAGAGAGAGAGAGAGGGAGAGAGAGAATGCAAGAAAGCAAGCAAAGTCATAGCCAACAAAGTCAGTCGCATAGATACATAAAGACTGGGAGACAAAGGAAAGGGAAGAGAGAATGAGGCAGACTTAGAGACAGGAGTGTGAGGCAGAGGTGTGATATAACTGTGGTGCGGTAATGTGTGTGTTATACCCCATGGAGCAGGACGAAGCCTGCTTTAATGAAAGCACAGGAAGAGGGCAGCAGCTGGTGGCGTGTGCTTGAGCCACAAGGATAAGACCGGCGCACTGGGCTCGCCAGGGTCTCTCTCCAAGCCCACGCTCTCTCTCGCTTTCTCTCTCTCTCTGTCTTTTTCTCACACACACACACCAACACACACACACACACACATAGACTGAGCTCCTTTGTCCGCTCTGCTGCCGCCCATGCTGGAAGAAGGCCCAGGCCGCGGGGGCCTGGCTGAGTGTGCAGGAGCCAGCAGCAGCAGCCCAAACCCAGACCAAACCTAAAGCCGGCACCGACGCCACTGCGGCAGCACCAGAAACAAACACGAAGCAGAAACAGACATGGCAGAAGAAGGATTAGGCAGTGCAGGGAAGGACGAAGGTGGATGTTGAAAGCATTAGTCATGGAGGAGATGCTATAAATAAGCATGCTAGAAGCCATTAGCTTTGCGCCATTGTGGTTTGGGGGTGCCTAAGCTCGATTCACACAGCTGCACTCAGTTCCCCTCAATAAAACTTATTGCAGCATTCATAGACATAAAAAATCTTGTTCGATTTTTTCGTTGTTGTTGTTATTATTGTTATTGCATGATTATGTGTAGTTCTGGAAGGCAGATTTGTTGCACATTTTGTGCGTTTGCCAAAATCTGTCTGTTCTACTGAATAATATGGTGAGTCATTTTTGATTAGACAAAAACTAAATGTGCATTATTTATTCCTTTAATTTATATGCATATGATATTATAGCTTTGAAAAAAGCAATAATGCTAATCATGCTAATGCTGCAATCAAGCTAATTGCTACAATGTAAGAAAAGTGTATAGCTATCATAGTGAATGTAAAAATATGAGTTAAAAAAAATCACAGATCTAAATTCTGCGATTCAGAATGACATAATTTTCATACTTAAGAAAAAAAATATGGAAAGCTTGTTTTTGTTAGTTAGCCAGATAATGTTAACAAAATATATTTACTGTCCCAAACCACTGCATGACCTGCATAGTTAATGGTGTACACTAACTCACTCACTCACTCACCGTCTATACCGCTGTATCCTGTATACAGGGTGGCAGGGGACCTGGAGGCGATCCCAGGGTACTTTGGGCACAAGGCGGGGGACACCTTGGACAGGATGCCAATCCATCACAGGGCACACATACACACACTCACGGTCATTCACACACTATGGGAACACCAAATTAGCCTAATCTGCATGTCTTTGGCCTGTGTGAAGAAATCAAAGTACCAGGAGAAAACCCACCAAGCACGTGGAGAACATGTATACAGACCCAAGATAGGAATCAAACCCAAACCCTGAAGGTGCAAGGCGACAGTGATAATCACTAAGCCACTGTGCCACCTAATGTTATACAGTACAGTATATTTAACTAACTGCTATGACTGTATGTTGTTTGAGCCAAAGAAAATACTACTGTAATCTCATATAAAAGTACAGAATTGGTAGTTTACTGCCTGATCAGCCGTCTTGATATGACATCATATGCTGAACTTGAAGCTGATGATACCTTTTTCTAGTTCTAGTTTGATGAGCTTTTGAGTTATCTTTGATGAGTATTTTCCTAGTTGGGATCAAGCTTTTTAATTTAAAACAATTTACAAATGTAAAATTTATCTGTGTTTAGTTAAAATACCATTCTTTTAACATTAATCCAGTTTTATGCTAATGCATGATCTTTTTTTTTTCCAGGTAAGAGCAAGGACCATTCAACATGACTATGCATGTCCCTGAGTAGGTCATTGTGAGTTCAAATCCCAATCATGCCACAGGCATCAATATCCAGGACTCCTATGAGGTCTCTCTCTCTCTCTCTCTCTCTCTCTCTCTCTCAAAAGGTTGGACACAAGTTTGGATCTATTTTGTACATTCTATAACAATACTGGATTCACCCCCCTA
>JAQMYJ010000011.1:6800683-6822098 GCA_030014305.1 Clarias laeviceps | reverse complement strand
CTCCATGATTTCTAAGTAAGAGAACTTGCAAAATCACAGGGTGATCAAATACTTATTGACCTCACTGTATATATATACATCAATATATTCTATTCATCATTTTATGTTGCTGATCCCTGTTTGTTGACTATAAACAAAATCTAAGGACATTACTAACATGCTAACAAGACCAAACAGTTTACAAGAATAAACTGTTTAGGTAGGTAGCTTCTTTTGATTATCCACTATCTGCTATACTAGATCACTAATGTTGCTCTTTGCTCGTGTAGTGCTCTCAGTAAAATGGCAAGCTGCATTTTTTTTATTCAATTTTAGGTGAAGTTAGTACCTGACAGCAGGTTCAAACTTTTTTTTTCTTTTATTGATGTTCCACAAGATTAAATGTACCTATAAATTGTTAAATGTATGGCAAGTTGTTCTTGTTAAATTAACAACTGTTGACATATTGTTGTGTTACAACCACACTTCAGGATGTTGGAAGCTGATTCCACATCACAACACAATTCAGAATTATTTCCCTATAACAATCTGCCAGCTGTGTTATATATTTCTTATAGATTAGGTGAAATGGTCACATCAGCTTTTCCGTAATATACTGTACGATTAGATACAGTAGCTCTATTAAGCAAAGCATTTTCATAACTTAATCGTCTAAAGAAAGCATGCACATTGTATAAGATCCAACTTTTACACAGTTTAAGTGTAATGCAGAACCTTTTTTTTCACTTTGTCAACTGTTTATATCTTTAATAAGGACACAATAATAGATGCAAACAATGAATCTAATAAAGTCCATATAATGCATGGCCTGCAAAAAGCTTATTTTGTCACACTGTAGTTAAATGTTAATATTACAAAGTGAGAGAAGTCAGCGCCTGACCGTGGGCAACATATCCGCTCATGTCTTCGTGCTTGTGTGTGTGAGTCAGGGCATGTCTGCGTGTGCTCATGCAGCGTGCTTCCTGACGCACTGAGCCAGCGGAGATAATGGTGAGATGAAAGAGGGAGCGGGTGAGTAACAGCAAAGGAAGAGAGAAGGGAAAAGAAGGAAGGGGGAATTTGGGGAAGGAGGGGGAAATCAGGTCTTAGGGGCACCGGCGTGTCGCAGATCCAATTACCGGCCCCCACACTGAGGCCTTTGTGCGTGCGTCCTCGCTGATAAATGGAGCCGTGAGCCAGGTCTCTGGCCAGAACGAGTCTTGCTCTATACCCTCCCCGATGCGTGGCCCCTATAGCGCTATAATATACGACATAGTGCTATCTTGATGTAGCGCAGTGCAGTGCTCTTCACGGCGCGAGGAGTGATTTTAGGAGAACTTTCTAAGGAGGGCATGCGGCGGATGTAGGACTACAAGCTGAGGCCTTCATTCAAGCATAGCTTGCTTGCTAATTAAACAAACAACACAACATGTGGCCAACACAAGTGCCCCTGATCTTTTTTTCTCCCTAACTAATGTATACAGTTTGTTTACATGATTTGGTATACTTGGATATATATGAGGGGATGCATGATGCATATACATAATGTTAAACACACAACTTGAAACAAAGAAATGTTTGGTGAAAAGTGCCAAGCACTTACAAGTTCGTACACGGCCCCAGCCAAAAAAAAAAACAGAGCTGAGCGGAGCTAGTCAATATGAGAGTATCTTCTTATATGAGGTCACAATAGGGGGGGGGGATCTGACTGGCTTGCTTAAGCCCTGGGCAATACAAAAGTGCATAAAGGACAAAAAGTTAGGAAAGTATCTAAATGCATCTGAAAATGGCTAAAAAAATTATTTTGCATAATATATCAATGTTAATTTAGTGAATTAAGGTGGTCTAGCTTGCTACACTTTTTAATAATGCTAGAATTTTTAGGGAGGTGGGAGAGAATCAGAGAAGCACAGAGAACATGCAAATATGCACACCACCCTGCCTCCATTTGTATACATCTCCCAAAAATATACAGTACCTTGGTTTGTGATCAGTCAAATGTCATATATGTACACACTACAAAAAAAAATGTATGTTCATCATAGCTGTAGATGTTATGAGGTTTGTTCAGTGTCTTTATATTTTCAATAGGCATGGTGCCAAGTGACAGTCTTGGATTCATCCAAATTCTAGAGTTCAATCTCCTGCTCTAGATATACAGAAGAATCTAAGCAAAGACTTTTTGCTTATTATATCACACTCACCTGCCATACTTTTGCCAAGTCAATTTGTGTTTCCTACTTTCACTGTTACAGCTAGTGGACATGAACACTGTTAAATTAAATCTTTGTCTACTGTTGTGGTCAGTGCCGTTGTGTAGCACGTCACGTTAGTTTTTAAATGTTGTATCGTGGACCACAGTTTGACCTGCCGCACAATAACAGAGCATACCGCTGAGAAATGTATCTCTTTCTGTGTATACAGATTGTAATGCTGAGGATGGTTGTGTCAGCTAGGCATGACACGCACTTGTTCCCTGTATGAGCCCATTGACTCAGAAAGTCCTTTGTCCTTTCCTTGATAAGCGCCTCTTCCCTCCCTTCCTCCATGTCTCCTACCCACAACTCTGACTTGCTGGTGGCATCTCTTAGCAACGGTGCCCTTGGTCCCAGTGGTGACGCCAGTCCCTGAGTGCCACCACCAGCTCCCACTGAGCCCCATCACTTGGCAACAGGACTGAGCCTTAGACACCAGAGGCCTCTTGTCGCTTAGCAACTACGTATACTGTTGTAATAACAGCCCATAGTGCATGCTGCTGTTGAAGATGGTGTGGCTGCAGGTACTAACTTCACCTAGCCATCAGAGAAAAACTCCAGTTATTTGGATGTCACAGATTCAGAAGGGCTGTTTTCTCACCATACAGAGCAGGATATACCCAATAGAGCAAGAGGAGTCAAATCTCATTCCACCAGCATCTCTGGAGGTCTTCATATCCACTTCCATCATGGGAGGCCAATCTCACTTTACCGCTTTCTCCAGTTCCATCCCTGAGGGCCACCAGAGGACATTTTCTCTCCACATGCATTTCCACATCTGGAGGCCCGCCTATCTCCATATACATGTTCATTGTAGGAGGTCCATCTCTCTTGACCTGTGTATCAATCTAAAACAAATTCCATCACTCTCTATATCTGCCTCCACCTAATAATTCCAATTTATCTCCATTATATCTCCAGAAACTTTGTTCCTTGATTCTGGCTCTCTTTACCCCCACACGGGAAGCAATTTTCCATCCATCTCTCAAGGCTGGTTGTCCTTTACCTCTATTTTGAGAGTCCCACTCTTTTTACCTCTGGAACAAGAGTCTCTCTTCAAATCTTGAGTCCAATCTTTACTCATCTCCATCCAACACCATGTCAAGAGGACCAGTGCCACTCCACCCTCACATCTGGAGTCACCTCCAGTCTTTCTTCACCTCCAATTAAGTCAGACGTCATCCTCCATGCATGGCTCCACTAACCCCCATAGCAATCTGTTACCTAGCAACGTTGACTGCGTTCTCCCCGGGAGGGATCCGGAAGTCTACATTCTCACACGGCGCCATTCTTGGAGTGCATGTCAATGCCTCTCTCTCCCCTTACCCCTCCTTTCCTCTCTCTCTCTCTCTCTCTCTCTCTCTCTCTCTCTCTCTCTATCTATCTCTGGTATCCTCCAACAGGCTCCCACGCAAGGATTTGGAACAGCTCTCACATGCAACGCTGTGCCTAAGCGGAAAATAACAAGGCCACAAAAATCTCCCACTTTTGTGAAGCCGTCCTTTTTGCGTGGCTGAGCATGTCTCTCTCTCTCTCTCTGCGTTATGAAGGATGGCCTAATGACCTCTGACCATACGACCTCTACCAGTGAAAATCCATAAATCCATGTGCTCTGAACTGAACTTTACTATAACTCAAGACTCTCTTAAAAATGCTGTCCACATTCTATGATCCTCAGTGCCTCAGACAACTAGGAGCTCAATATTCCTATTTCACTCTTCAGCTCTCAGCTATCAGGACTCATAAGTTCGACATCACTATCTCCTGATTTCTCCTTCCTTCAAGGGTGAGATCGTCATGCGCAGAATTACTGTGCTTCCCACTGACCCTGTCTGACCTTACTGTGTGCTGGAATATCTACTGCTCTTATCACTTTAATGGGCTTAAACTCAGTTGGAGAACTTTGACAATTAGTGTAAACAAACCCAAACTGCTGGTGCCTCTGGAGTGTTGGCGAGCTCATTAAGGCTCATATGGCACTTCTCTCCATTTTGGTGAGTGTGAAAGTCCCCCCAGCCCTCCCTGCTCTTCAGCTCTATTCCCTGAGCTGTGTTACAGCGTCAGTGAGAAGCTCTAGCCCACCTTGGGCACATGTGAGAAGCTCGGTGAAATCCTAATCCCTTGAGCAGGGTTCAGCACAGGCCCGGCTTGCCTGACCCCTCTGGTTACCATGGATACAGCGCACTATAAATAAAACAGAGGGCTTTTTTAAGCAGTTTGGCAGGGCTGGGCGGCCTGCTCACTGGTGGGGTTTATTTTCTCCCCCCATAACCCCCCTCTCTCACTCTCACTCTGTATCTCTGTTATTTTCCCTTCAGTCTATTAGCTATTTCTCAGAACTATTTTTTTGCCACTGTATTTGACCTCCACCAATTTCGCCATGGTTTTCTCAATGTCCAAAAACTTGATCAGTAATTATTAATAAAATTAATTCTTTTTTTAAAATCTTTTTTACCAAGTGCAGAGAAGAAACCTGACGGAAGAACAAAGAGAAAGAGTAAGAGAGGAGAAAAGTAGACAGAGGAAGGCGAGAGAGAGAGGGACCGTGAACAAAGAGCAGCTTCTTGGATTGGCCCTCACTCACAGAGGAAGCCAAGTTGTTTTGTGGACGCTGTTTTTGGGAGCGTTTAAATCTGTCGAGTGTAAACAGACGGAGCTATCCTGACGGAGGCCCGTTAAAGAAAGGAAAAAAAACGGCAGGCCCATTTTCTTCAAAGTGGCGGCGGAGAGGCGTTGAGAGAGGAGGGAGGCTGCGTGTTTGTGCACTGAATCAGGGCTGCGCTGCAGATTTTTGTCTGGCGAGGCGAATCTCTGGAGGCTAGAAAATAATTTGGTCACGGCTGTGGGAGGTTGCTGGGGTGGGGGGAGTTTGTTGGAGGAGGCAGGGTTTCGGGCGTCTCACGGCGGTGAGAACACGCTTGACACTTCATTCCTTTCCAGTTAATGCAGCGCGGACTGAGGGCAGTTAACCCTCCACCTTCCTCGGAGCCTATCAAGTTAGGGCTTGGTCTTTTTGCCTGGCCTTAGCAGGGGACCAGGTAACTTTTGCACTGCTGGGATATACAAAGACTTCCTGAAGAGTGGGAAAAACACACAAGCCTGGACAAGAAGTTTATTTATTACTGTGGGTAGGAGGCGTCTTCAGGTGTCTGTTAAAATGAATGGAACCAAAGGCATCATGAAGAAAACATCTTTTAAATGGCAGTTCAAAGCAGATGTACGAATTAGTAAAGCTTATTGATGAGTGGCCAGATGTCTTCAAGAGTACATTAAATTAGAAGTCTGTTTTTTAATTTAACTAGTAATTTGAAAATACCTACAAAAAATACCTACAAAAAATACCTACAAAAGATCTCTAAGTAAACTATGGCAACTGCAGGACTGGTCTAGTCTGGACTAGTCTAGCCAAAACATGATTGATGGTTTGTTTAGGGCTTTTGTGTTGACCGTGCACCAGTCATGTGGGACTTTCCTCCCAAGATCAAGCAAAAAGTCAGTGTCCATTGACCATGTCCAAGCAGCGTGACCACTTACGTTCTACCTCTCATGTGACTCGGCCGAGACGGAGCCTGTGGCGAGAACAAAGGCACAATGGCTTGCTCTACTTTTCCAACCCAACCACGCCGCTCCTGCTGCAGGTGGACACTCTGGCACGCATAGCAGCCATCAACCCAGATTTTTGGTCTGTGGATCCATGAAGATGCACTTGTGTGTGCGTGTCTTTGTGCATTTGGCTGGTGAGCAGGGAGTTAATACGGCAGGTCTGAGGCAGCCATCCTGCCCCTCAGCCAGATTAATCATGCAGGAGAGACGCAGCAGGCCTCGTTCTCTCCGCCTGGGGGCCGAGCCGGGCCCGCATGCTTCCCCATATCACATGGCCCAGGCCTTGTCTTTTCTCTTTCCTGTATCCAGGGAGGAGAATAAGAGCAAAAGCCCCCAGAACGCCAGGCATTTCTTCCTTTCCTCTCTTCCCCTATTTCTGTTGTCCCTTTTTTCCTCTGTCTGTGGGCGTCAGGAGATAGAGGCAGGCGGAGAAAAACAGAGGCGTCCATCTCCCATGCGTGCCGACAACAACAACAGCCCCTTTTTATCTCTCATCGGACGGCACGGTCGGCAATGGCCAGGCTGAGAGGAGGAGGAGGAGGAATAAGGGAGGGGGGATGAAGGGGGCTGCCAATGGCCTCCCGTACTCTTCTGGAAACAGCTCGCCAACGTCTCCGTGCGTCAGAGAACAGCCGCTGTCATTGTTGCTTTCCCAAGCACGGGACTCAGATCCAACTCTCATTCAAGCGTGCATGTGTGTGTTTGTGTGTGTGTGTGTGTGTTTGTGTGTGTGGAATGATGTTGAACTGAAGGATGGTTCTGATGATCAGGGAGTTGTCACATTTTACTTTATCCCACTAAACCTTGTGACTCTTGCATTTCTCTGCAACGCAAGTATATGTAGTGCGAACTGGTTCATACCCGGTAACAATCAGTCCTTTTGCATAAACAATACACAGATGACTAATTACAGATGAATAATCAGATAAACAAGCTTAATCATGGGCAACAAGAGGTAATGCTAATGATGCTGAGATCAGTTGTAATTAGCGTTACTGATCTAAACATTGAAAATAATCACACTATAAACATCTGACATCATATTCTCACATGGGGACAGTTTGACTTTTTTTTTTTTTTGTATTTATAGTCACATGAAACATGTTTGTCTGTTAAAGCCTGGTTACCACCAAAGAAGTGAAAAAGGAAAAATATTGCAGATAAAGACTAAAGGCAGGAGAGTTTTGGATATTTTGACAGCCACTATCTGATTACAACATGAATTGATTATCCATTTATCCATTTCTCTATCCAGCAATTTGATGAATGCATGGCTTTAACCGTGTGAGGAAAATAAACATTTCTAGCAGGATTTTAAACATGTATAGGCAGACTGACCATGGCCTACAGTGGTACAGTGGTTTTTACAACAGCTCTTTTCAGACCCTTTAGTCTCAGGTACAGACAAGGTCTCAGATAAGTTTCACTGAGCATCCTGCAGAACCAGCCACGGTTCTTCTGAGGACTTTGACTGTTGCACCTGCTTCTTTTTTGCTTGTATAATGTGTTGCTATCTTTCCTGACATACAAATATTTTTTTATATATTTTTTAATTCAATAATAAACTTCTAAAAAAGAAAATAATAATAATAATAATAATAATAATAATAATAATAATAATTATTATTATTATTATTATTATTATTATAGATAATATACATTTAAGAAATGTTAAAAATCCACAGAAAGCTTTGTCAACATGGTATAGAATGTCCACTTACCAGAAGTCAGCCATACCTACTTACAGCCCACCACATGTCATGTTATATACAGTACTCTAATCAGCCATAACATTAAAACACATACATTATATGTTCACATTATAACCCCTTGTGCAACTGCAAGACCTCTGGGTGTATGCAAATCAAATTTGGGGAATTTGGAGGCCATTTTGGGGCCTTGGGCTCTTTATCCTTTGGTTTTGGTGAACTGGTTTTCTGGTACCTGTCTGTCATGCCTTTTTCTTTTAGCACAGTGGCCTTTGGTCCACTCAGGCATGGGTGAGCCTTGGGAGCCCATGTTCCTGTCACCAGATTACTGGTACTGTATATAATGGACATTGATAATTGTGTTGATGTTACGTGGTGCTAATGTATATGTACAAATAGTACTAGCTTTTGTCCCACTATAATGAAAAAAAAATTTCACATGTTTCTCAGAATCAGGTTTTTGACAGAATTTACTTTTTTACATGCAATAATGTCCAGGGACCGCAAACACCCAGCATGGTTTATGCAAATACAGTCTGTCAGGGAACCTTTGGAAATCCCTATGCAATCACTCAACCCTGACTGCTGGCAACTAATGTATAGTGTAATAGGGCACTTTAGTTATGCAACAAGATAACTTTTATCTGTATTAAAAACATAACCATTTGTAGAATGAATTCCCAAGTTGAAAATTCTACATAATATTGACCCCAGCAATCTTAGAATGCATTTGGAATTTTCTTGTGTCAAACTGGTCTTTTATTTAGGAGAGGTCTCATTTGCTATTCTCAAATGTAGGTTCAAAGATGTCTGTACTACAGTGCCTTTCAGATTTGGCCCATTAGTAAGTTCCAAAAACAATGAGCTCTCTCCAGCCGAACTAAAAACCATGCAAATCAACCAGTACTGTAATTTGAAAATACAATATCTGGATGTTATTAAAGGTTTTGCAACATATAACCTCTGAAATATACATTAGTCATAATCATGCATTATATTCCAACTTGTTTGAAAATATGAGAAAGAAAAAAATTCCCACATTTAGAGGATACCCAAAACACGACCTACAGTACTAAATGCAGAAACAATACAATATGCACTTCACAAAACCCAAGCACAGAATTGTAACACACAAATTTTGCCAAACAACCAACAATAATTAATTCGATTATTTATGGTTGTATTTTATAATCTGTGTTCTTTACAGAATTTTGCAATAATTTATACTAATTTACTATATTCAAGCTTTTTAGCATTGCCTAATTGACTCAATTCTATATACAGTAAGTGAGCCAACTAAAGAGAAAACAGATGTGAAGTGACTAAACATACACTTTAGAATCAGTTCATCACTTCAGAATGGAGCATGATAATGTTAATACAATAAGTCCCCGACTTGAGAACGAGTTCCATTCCGGTAGCACGTTCGTAAGTCGGATTCATTCATCAGTCCGACAAAGTGAGTCTTATACACCTTTGACACAAATATATACAATGTAAAGCATAAAAAAGACAAACACACAGGTTTGGTGTTTTGGTTTCACATCATACTTTCGCGAGACTGCGCCTTTAAATCGCAAGGGGAATACAGTGACGTAGCAAAGTTTAAAGTGACCCAGGAAGATGTCGAGGGAAGAATAACGCTACATGGTGTTTACTGCGCACTTGAATGGATGCCATTTTGTCTCAGAGCTGTAAACTCTGTCTCATTGAGGATTTTTTTTCCAAAATTAGGATAATTCGCCATCAGGACAGCTTTACAGGACAGCCATTTTCTGTTATTGTGCTCCCGGACTGATTAATTGAAACAGATGAGACTGACTCATTTCTCCTACACCCCACATGCGCACACATACAATATACCGGACTTTGGACATTTTATATATCCACTTACACACTGAGAATATTGTATATAATTATAAATATTTGTATCTGGTGCAGTGCAGTGTCTATTTTTTTGTACAGTACAATACACATGAGCTACTTCCACAAGTGTAGATGTTTGTGGATCCGTGGCCGTTTCAAATCTGTGGAAATTCGTAACTCGAATGTTCATAAGTCAGGGACTTACTGTAATGTTATAGGCTCTGGCCCCTCAGGGCATGGCTCCATGTGACCTCTGGGTGTGTGCTGTGGTGTTGGCAGTGGATATTTTGGGTGCTATGGGATGCGGGGTGGGGCCTCTGCTGATCAGACTTGTATATCCGGTGCATCCCATGGATGCTCAATTGAAATGGGATCTGGGGAATTTGGAGGCTGGGTCAGAGGTCTTGAGCTCTTTGCCTGCAGGGCCCCTTGCATGGTGGTCTGTGGTGCACTGGCCACGCTCGTTTGCAGCGTTTTTTTTTTTTTTAGGGATTTCTGCTGCATTGGCTTTTCTGTGGGATTGGACCGGATGGGCTGGCCTTTGGTACTCTTACCTTTGGTAATAGCAAGTACTTCCAGTATAAATGAACTTAAGGTAAAAAAGTCAAACAACAGTTTGCTAAGGGGATTAAACTCAACAGCTCTAACACACTGCTTCCATCTCACTGTTTAATTTGCCTCGTTTGTAAAGTAATTTAGCTTGTCAATCTTTCAGTTGTGGGTTTAATGAAATCAAAACCTGTGATTTTATTGGTGTATTGAGGCATGATGCGTTCCTGTAGCTGATAATTGCACTCCAAAGACACTTTAACAACCTAAGTAATTATGGAGCTAACTAGATAAAACTTGCTAATCACATCTTTTCTATTCAGGGAAAGAGCTGAAAACTATGGACTAAAAACATGGCAGAAAACTTAAAAAAAAAAAGTTCAACTGGGTTTTATAAAGCATGTGTGGTTCCCAGTATCACAGTGTGTGAGATGAATAATATTATTAATACCAATAATATCATGTACTTTGCCCCTCCTCCACTTATAAACAGCATTTTACACAGAGAGTATGGACAGTGTGATATCTGCCCCAAATGACCAACGTTAGCCATGATGTAGTTCATATTTCTGGCCACTTTGTACAATAATAATTATAGACCTTTTGCAAGCAAGTGACTACAATGTTCTCCTTGTGCTGGGTGATTTTCCTCCGGGAACTCTGGTTTCTTCCCAAAGTCATGCGAATTAGGTGAATTGGCGTTCCCAAATTGCCCGTGGTCTGTAAGTGTGTATGTGTGTGTGCCCTGCAATGGATTGGCACCCTGTCCAATCCATTGTCCAGTGTGTACCCTGCCCTGTGCCCTAAGTCTCCTGGGATAAGCTCCAGGCCCCCCACGACCCTGAATACAGGATAAAGCGGTATAGATGATGAGTGAGTACTAATGTAAATGCAGATAATCTGTTCCAGCCCCAAAAATATTTATATAAATAAAAGAAAGTTTTTGTCTGTACACTGGTCAGAACTGTCAATGATATCTTTATGTTTCATTCTATGTTTCTAGAAGCCGGCAAAAACCTCAATACAAGATACGATAGCACTGACTCATCATGACTTAAAAACTGTACCTTGCACTATAAGTGAAATAAAAATGTTAAGTAGAAGGGAAGTTATTGACTGTTGAACAAATTGACTGCTGGACAGAATTTATTTACAGTTTTGCAGTACTTAAATATCTGCCTGAAGTTAAACCTGCACCATAAATTTAATAAAAATGTTGACTAAAATTGAAGTTATGAACAGTTATGTGCTGGATTTAATAAAAATACTTTAAAATAAGATACTAATAAGCTATTTGGTCAATGTAAACAAACACTTGCACCAAAACGCAAAACTGAATATTTTTACTGGGATTAGTTAACATTTTTAGCGAACAATATTAACACACTGGAGTTGATTTAAGACAGAACTTAACCTTTATCCGATCGACTTTTTTTTTTATTTCTCATCTGTGATTAACTCACCGAGGGAGTGTATTTGGCTGATGATGAAAGAAATACAACTTTCAAAATCTTACAAAAAAAATTTTCTTTGTATTAATAAGTTAGACAGAGAGTTCTGCTGTACAGAAAGCCAGACAGACATGTACGTGGGCTTCAACCTAAAATAATAATATCACTGATTACATTAAAGCTGATCAGCTTGAACCTTTTAACTCTTTCTAAAAACTCTGTAACCATCAATGACGGATACTTGTGCTAGTTATCAATATTACCAATTTCCAACACTATAAGCATTTTGCATATATAAACAGTCAAAACATTTAAAAGACATGTACATGAAGTAAAATATGGAATAAATAGAGATTAAACCTTTGTTAACCATAATTTATGATTCCTCTTAGTACAAGCTGCTTTGAAAACAAAACTAAAAGTGGCTCCCTTTTCTTCTTGCTATCGTCCTTGATTATCATTTTCAATGATAATGGCACAATGTCTTCAGAAAATTTTTCACAAAATACAAAAAAAACCCCACAAAAAATATGTAAACTTTGCTTGGCTTTCTACTGATGCAAACAAGCAAACGGCTCTCGGACGTACAAGCAACTTAGTCGGCGTTCGATTTGGCTCAGTTCATTCACTCGTATGCTGAAAAAGATTTGCAAATTTCTTGCAAAGTTTCAGTTCTTAAGGTAAAAATACATGAGTTCGTAGGCCGAGGTCCCACTTTATGTGAATGATCCTTGATTTAATAGCATTTTCTAGCGATAGCATTAGCTGATTCAATGCTTTTGTTGCAAATTCATCAATGCTATGTCATGGAATATGTTGTGCTTTGTTATAGTGAATTTACATACAGTATGTATGGCAAAAAGCAACATTTTTAAAATAGTTACTTAAGAAGAAGTAACCACTATTAGAGGTAATAAGTAACTGTGACTGAAGACCTTATGAAGATTAGCATTTGTTGAAAGCTGATGCACTGTACATGGATGGGCTCTGCTCCAATTGCCACTATGGTTAACTGTGTAGGTGGGCAGCAGGCCTACAGATGTATCAATGTTATTTTTATTTTATTATATTATGTTTCTTTTTTTTTTACTTTGTTGGACTATTCTATGAAGTAAGTTAAAAGCAAGCATGTATGTATATAATAAATAATTACTATTTGAACTGATTTTTTGTCTGTAGTCTCACTTTCACGCTTTCTTTCTTTCCATGTATTTTTGAATACAGCAAGCAGGGGGCAACCATGAGGACAGATAACTCAAGGTATATTAAGGTTTGTTCATGGGTTTAGTGATCCCTGCTATCATTTTTATGGAACATTTCAAATAAGAAGAAAAAAAACACAATAAGCAGATTTGGTAGCACAGACAATGGACAGAAATGGAGAGATTTACTTTAATATGGATATAAAGTGAATCACAAATTACTTCCATACACCCCCAAGCAAAATCTCTCTCCCTCTCTCCCTCTCACACACACACACACACACACACACACACACACACCCATATACACCCACCCACACACACACACACACACACACACACACACACTTTGCCACACTATCCTTGTGAGAACTGTCCCATAATTAGCTAATTAACATTATATCTAAAACTAAATCTACCCATAACCTTAGCCTCAGTAACCTAATGGAAATAGTTTGGCATTGTAGGCTAAGGTTTTTCTTTTTTTATTATTGTAGCTTTTGTTTTTAAAATTTATTTTCTTTAGGTACCTGCCACATGTTCCCACACTGTCCCATGTAGGGACATTTGGTCCCCACTAAGATATAAAAACCTTCCCACACACTCACCAAATTTACCAGGCCAGTATAAAAAAAAAGAAGAAAAAAACAGATGCCTTGGAGGATTCTTATAATTTTATTGCTGAACTGTGAGCATTGCTCACAGAGACAATATCTAACACTCGTCCTCACATAAAATCACTCAAGTCATCAATCCATAGCGAGAAACAATAAACAACAACCCTCTCAATGGTGCAAACGTAACACAGCAGAAAAACAAGTGCAATCAAATATTATACTCCCACAGTAAACTAGTAACGGTGCGGGAAGATATCAAAGATGGCTGACATCTGAATGGAGAATAATTAGATTATAAAAGCTGGAAGAAAAGCAGCTTGGCTTGCCATATGTAGGTAGGAAGTTAACTTTGTACAAGCAGACAGGATTGCATGGAAGAAAACAGAATCAGACACAGAACAATACAGCTTTTTCACTCTTGATGTTAAACAATAGAACAACAATTGTTGATGTTGTAGAGTCTCTGAAGATTGTTATGGTATAAAGTACCACTGGGCTAATAAGAATAATAATAATAAGAAGAAGAATTAAGAAAAAAAAAAGTAAAGTTCAGCATGGTGCACCAAACTAACATGGGCATTAAGGATTATTGACTCCGTAATTTCTTTGGACCAGCATGGGATTCATGCTGTAAACCGAGGAAGAGGTAAATCTTAACGACCATGCTGGGTGATTACCAAAAGGCTGGTCAAGCTGGTCATGCTGGTGCAATTAGCATGGCCTTGCAACCATCATACATTATTTTGTAGTCTTACTAATGACCTGCAATGCAATGTCTATTGTACATATACGGTATGTACTGTGCGAAAGTTTTTAGCCACCCCTGATTTCTTCATATTAAACTAAATTAAATGATTTACATGAAATTAAAAGAACGTAAAAAAAAAAAGTTTTACTATGACAGGCTGGCAAAGAGCCTAAAGATACCATTTTAAAATTGGTTGTTTATGTAACAACCTCATTTCCCCTCTCGACTATTCCAACCACTCAGTATTCAGCATCACCAGTGTACTGATCACTGCCCTGATCACCTGTTTCTCACTGGTTCATGCCTTAGATGTTTTTTTTTATGCTTGAAAGATTCATAGGTCACTGTGTGGATTAACAAACAAAAAACTCTGAAACTAGTCAGCTACAGGTACTGGATCAAAAATGAGAGCCAAAAATAAGAGCCAATAAAGTGCTTCAGGAAGTCTGGAGAACTATTCTTCAAGACTACATTAAAAATACAAGACAACCTAGATATTTCGAAGCAAGATACGACAAAATGAGGAGCAGATCAAGCTTTTGCACAGTACGGTATTGTTCCTTTGCTAAAAAAAAGTACTGTAATTCATCTACAGTACTTTTGCTGAAGATGTTTGTGAAAAGGCTAATAAGTAACAAATGAAACTGAACGTAGTTCCAAAATGTACATCTGTGGCGGTGTGAACAGTTAACTGTTTTCAATTTTGTACCCTATGTAAACTATGGATGGAATCTTTCCTTACAGTTGTAACAACAGTTCTACATGTTTACTACAGTAACAGTACATGTACAGTCTACATGTACTACAGTATCTACAGTATCTTGCTTTTTAGAGTAATCTATGATCATGATTATTATTAACATTAAAGTATCTTTGCATGTATGTTTGTCTGAAAACACTGAAAACATTCTTGAATAATTTAACCCTCAACCCCCAAAACTGTTCCAATCCTACCAGCTCTCCATTATATATTCTTTAAAATGACCCTAAAACAAGATCTACGATTCTGGACCTTATTGATGGATCTTTAACACACCATGCCAGGGATTCGAATCTGCAATAATGTGCTTATCACTGAGCTTTATTTAAGGTACCATCTTGAAATGGCCCAAGCTGATAAGTCCCCATTTTATTGAAAAATCCCAGAACAGCATTGAGAACCTTTTAAAAACCCTTTACTTAAAAGTGCAATCCGAGGCCACAGCTCCCAGAAGTGCTTGATCAACCCTCTTAGCCGTGCGCTACTGCACTGTAAGGAAGGGTATCGTCAGCGGTAATGAACATGGAGGCCGAGCTCAACCCGTACTGATGGCTCGGCTCTTCATGATCTGTCTGAGGCAGTATACACACGTCAAGTGAGTAGCGCTGACTTTTGCGAAATGACTTATTTTGCCGATGCGATGGTGCCTAAACTGAAGAAATAGCTCTCTGTACTGGCGAATCAGCACATGCACGGCCTCTTGAAGGTACACTCTGTAACTGAAGAACAGCAATGCTGTGTGTTCCCATTCATTTGCTGTAAAGCTGAGGGGACGTTCCGTCCCGTCCTTTCCTCGGGTTCAAGTTGTAAATGCAGGAGTTTCTAAGAGCAAAAGTGTGTAATTGCTGAGTTTTTGTTGTAAACCATGTAATCAATATTTGTTAATATGTCTGTTTATGGCTGACTAAAAGTGTTTGGTATAAAACGATTCCATTAAAAAAATAAAAAAAAAACAACGACAAAAATGGCTTTACGGAAACATTCTGTCCAAAAAAACTGAAGTAATTGAAGTAATTTGTCAGTAATGATGGGAGAAAAAGCGTTTGGAAATGTAACATGCTTTGAGACAGGAAACGTAGCCGGTTTTTGCTCAATAAACCCGTCAACACGCATCATCTCATTAGTCCCGCTGGCTGTTCTGTTTCAAAAAACGTGGAAAATCACAAAGCAGCTCATGCAGAGAGCCTGCGTTTTCTCTCATCATAACACGGATTGCCAATTGCTTCAACTGTGGGAAAATTATCTTACTGCGGAATTCCCCCTTGATGTGGTACAACTTGTAAGGATATAATGTAAAATACACCAAGTCAATGAGATCCCTACAAATACGGAAAAACAATGGCATAAAACAGTTTGCAACAAAAGTGCAGAAAAAAAAAACAACTTTACACAATGTTTTTTGTTTTTTTGTATTTCAGTGCCTCCTGAGGGCATGATTATACAAAACACTGTAATTCGAAAATCGCTAGAACCCCTCATCCTGCTGCGTTGTTTGTGCAATTAAAGCCATGTTCCTGAGAGAGGCGGTCCGTGCATCCTGTGATCCCCGCCGATTACCTGAACGAGTTCGAGTGGAGATGCTGCAAGTGGCCGGGTTTATTCGGGATGGGTGGTTTGTTGGATCTGGGTGGAGGATGTGAGCTGGAGGAATCATTGGCCACACTAAAGGTCTTCATTAGCTGAGCCACACGGCCACGCCCAACAATGTTTTCCGCACATTCTCCAGATTCGGTGCGTTTGAAGGCCGATGTCACTCGGAAATCTTTCCCTGAGAAACGAGAGAGAGAGAGAGAGAGAGGCAGAAAGAAAAAAAACAAAAGGACGACAAATGAAGCACAAATTCACAAGGCTCTTAGCAAAAGTGGGACATTTCCACCGATGCCACCATGACATTTCTCATTATAGTTCAGTAACAAAGGCTGTGAATCTATTCTCGCACATTTCCCGTCTATCGTTGGTCTTCTTCCGCCCTCCGTTCACATCTCGTTTTTTTTTTTTCTCCCTCTCTGTCCCTGGCTTTCTCTTCCAGGGCTGCAGACTGCCAGACCGGAGGTCGTTGGCAGAGGAAGTAGAGCAGGGACGCAGCTGGGTATAGTTGGTGTGAGTGTGCGTGTGTGTGTGCGTGTGTGTATGTGTGTAATTGAGGGACGGAGGGACGGGAGATGAGGAAAGGAGGGCCGCAGGGATGGCGGTGCAGAGCAGACAGACGCTGCTCAGACACCAGAAGGCTTGAGGAACCACATATTTTTAGCCACATCCCCGGGGGACACAGATGTGTAAGCCTGCTCTCACTCTCTCACGCGCACATATACACACACACACACACACACACTTAGCCCTTCTCGCTTTCACGCACAAACTCTGACACGCTTATTTTTTTCCTCCACGCAAACTCTGTCTCCTCCAAACACAGCCTCACACTGTCTCAGGCACACCCTGCTGAGAGAAGTGTCCCAGAATGCCTCTCCGTGAGTCATGAGCAGGAGTGCAGGGGACGCAGGGACGCCTCAGCCTTTAGGATGGATGTTTGGCTAAGTAAGACCCTCATAGGGTATAAGGAGTTTGGACTTTTTTTTTTTTAATTAATGTCCACTCTGTCTTAAAGCTTCTGGATCCTTGGTTTGATTCTGACCCTGGAGTCTCCGAGCACCAGTCCCAGTGTCCATCTGGGTTTCCTCCCACCTTGCAAAAACATACCAGTGTGTGGATTGCCCTATTACATGAATGTCTGTGTGTGTGTGTGTGTGTGTGTGTGTGTGTATGGTATACCATGATGGGCCAATGTCTTATCCTGGAGTGTCTTAGTGCATGCCTCCAGTATTCACCGGATAGGTTCCGGTTTCACCGTGATGGATGAAGATGAATGAATAAATGAATGTTTATGCAATGTTATTAGAATGTTCAGGAAATCTTCCAATTCTCAGAAGGTTGGACTGCAATGTTACGACATTGTTCTAAAGACATTGCACTGAGAACGTTTACGTCACATGCTCACTAAGTCATTAGAAAATGTATTCTAAGATAACAGTTGAATAAGGTACAATTGCGACCACTATACAAACGTTGCTGTAACGTTTGTATGGTAAATGTAAATGTAGTCTTTTAGGCATGAGGGTGAGTCAAAAATTATCCGCAGTCTGGCTGTAGAATTAACTTTAGTTAACATTCAGAAAAGACAAATACATCATTGTTTTTCGACATAATCTCCTTTTGCTTTTCAATACAACAAGCTTTCATATTTCCTCATTAAAACATGTTTTAGGCTGAGCTGTGAGCCACAAATGCACCTCTGTCTTCACTTCTTCATTAGAAGTAAATCTTCATCCTTTGATGGAGCAAGATCAGGCCTATAGGTAGGATGCTTTAACACCTCAAAATTAAGTTTTTGCACAGTGTTGACAATGTAGGAAGAAATATGCTGACATCCTCTGCATTTAATCTGAAGTTTAGGCTTCAGCTCTTCAATAACCATCTCACTGCGAGCACTGTTGATTGTTGAATCTTTTTCCTGATAGTGTTCCAATACTGACCTTTCAGAACCCTAGAAAACTGTGAGCATCAACTTTCCAGCTGATGGTTGACTTTTGAACTTTTTTTCTTGGTTGGCGATTGAGGATGTTTCTGTTCCATACTTTGCCATTTACTCTCAGGCTCGTAGTGATGAATCCATGTCTCGTCACCAGTAATGATTCACTTTCGCCTTATTTAGAGTATCACCTTACTAGAGCCCAAATTTTGTTTGAAGATGCGAAGTGCACTGATAAGACAGTGCAGCCAACAGAAGTTTTAATATAACCAGAGTGCTGATAATTTTTGACTCATCCTCAAAAGTTTTTAATCGTATAATTCCTCTGAAACTAGGATTAAAAGCAACAGTCCAACAACTGTTAGACCCAAAAACCTTACGATTTAGGCCACACCTACGTTTGTTGTAACTACGGATGCGTAGTAGAGTTGCATTACAACTGTTTAAAGGAGTTAAACTAGTCACAAAGATGGGAATACTCTAAATTAACTTAATAAAAAACAAATGACTTTTGTCATGTACACACTGTGTGTGTTTTTTTTTCTTCCCGGGGCGAGTAAAAATACGTTGCCATTTCCATGAACTTAAGACCCATGGACTGCCTCTAAAAGAATGCGCCTTGACTGCTCTGCCGTGTTTGTTGTCTTCTCCTCCTCTTCCTCTCCTCTTTTTCCCCCCTTGCCTTCCTCTCACCTCCCCCCCACCCCCGCCCCAATCCACCCCCCCTCCCATATTCTGACCCGTGGTTCCTGTGTTAACGTCCTCTCGCCGCACTGCGTGGGCCTGCTCTGATTGTCTCTGTGTGTTGTGCGGTCTCCACGGAAACCCTGGACAGGCTCCAACGACCTCAGCGGACACGCTACACACACACTCACACACACACACACTCACACACACACACACTCACACACACACACACTCACACGATCACACGGCGTCCAAAGCTGGCTGATCCGCCACGTTCTCCACGCCCCACTAATAGCCTGTGCTGAGCCTTGCAAACACATCCCATATGTGTGCGTGCGTTTGTGTGTTCGAACACGTTAGCGTCCTGTGCGCCACTCCCTCCTGTTAGCTGACACCAGCATAAAAAGCGGCATGCTACTTGCCCTGGCGTGGCGTTCTTCATCCTCCCATAACCGCTGCGCTTCCTCCCACCCGGGACAAACTGATATGGGAGAAGCTGTGGAACCTGAGCCTGAGATCTGGGAGGCTCCACACACACAAACACACACACACACACACACACACACATATACAACCTCCACCCACCGTCTTAAGCATTCACTCAAAGCTTAAAAACACCTGATCATCATGCAGCAAACCTGCAGCTTTCCTCACCTGCTGTTAATAATCAGTGTGTGTATGTGTTTAATAATCACTATGTGTGTGTGTGTGTGTGTGTGCTGTAGATTTGGCATAGGACAGTGGTCACCTGTCCCTCCTAGTGTTTGGAAGGTCGTGAATTGTCCTTTTGTTCGAGTCTTGTTTTGTTAAATTGATCCAAAATAAATTTTAACAGTTTAGAGTCATAGGCTAAAGCTCATTTGCATTTATGCAAATTAGTAAGGATGTAAACGACTGGCTTGAACAGTTCTCTGGCACATTAGGTGCAACATTTCTTCAGCTTCCAGCTCACAACCTTAATTCCTACCTGCGAATAGTTAACATTTACTGTTTAACATGCAAAATGGGAGAAAAGTTTATAACCGTTACAACATGTATAACATTTTAAAGTTTATAGAGAGAACTAGCTGAAGTACCAATTCATGATAGGAAAAGAGTTTTTAGAAATAGTTTAAGCTAAAAATAAGCTGATTAGCTTTAATGTAGTTAGTGATATTATTATTTCAGGTTAAAGCGCACATACATGTTTGCCTGTCTTTCTGTACAGCAGAACTTTCTGCCTAACTTATAAATACAAAGAAAAACTTTTGTAAGGTTGAGTATCTTACGCCTTGTTTACACTAAGTTGTACTTCTTTCATCGTCAGCCATTCACAGATGAGAAATCAAAAAAGTAGACTGGATAAAGATTAAGTTCTGTCTTAAAACGACTCCAACGCGTTATAATTCACTTGTATAACACTTAAGCGCTGTTATTTCAACAGTGAAAATATTAAGTAATTCCAGTAAAAATATTTAGTTTAGCTTTTCTAATTAATATTTATTGAGCAAGTAGCTTATTAGTAGATTAAATTATTACATTTGGCACACAATCGTTTATAACAACGCTTTTACTGAAGATTTTGATTTCACTTATGATGCAGTTTTAACTTCAGGCAGATACAGTATCTAAGCACAGCAAAAGATTCGTTAAGTTTGGTCTAGAAAGTTTTGTGTGATACTAGGACAATATCTGGCTGAACAGACACAGAGACAGACAGACAGACAGACAGACAGACAGATGTCTTCCAATGTATGAAAGGTAAAGATATAATTAAAAGAGCGAGATCTGATCAATGTACAGACAAAGCCTTTCTTTTATTTATGAAGATAGAGCTTGAGAGATTGCTAGTGTACAAAGCTAGTACTGTTAGCTTGCTTTGCTAATTTGCTTAGGAAACTAGTATGAAATGTAATTAAATTTGCGATACAGTATATACTGAGCTATTGCTGTTTCTCATCAGAACTGAACAGTGCTACACACAAAACGAGTGAATTATTGATTGCTAATTTACATATTGGATAATGTTTGTTTATCATAGCAAGCATAGCTAGCTAGTTGAATACTATTTTTTCTTAACAGTGGAACTGGTACGGTCTGTATTAACCGTGAGTTAGATTCTTCTTACAGCTTTATGCAGGAGTGGCATTTTTGCGATTGTGTATTACTTACCACACATAACAGTGAGGAAATGTTTTTATACAATTAAACAGCTTGAATAAAAATGCAAATAAGGTTCATTGAACAAAAATACGCAAATATATTTGAAGGGAATTCAAATAAATTTTCCTTTTAAGCTACGAAGTCAAACCAGGACTTTCAATCGTGAGAATAACTGAATTTTGAGCGTTATGGGTGGAAAAAATCACTTTATATCCCAGCATTTCATTAGTGCCTGGATACCATCAATGTACAGGGTGGGTCATTTATATGGATACACCTTAATAAAATGGGAATGGTTGGTGATATTAACTTCCTGTTTGT